>CM028929.1:10625948-11130948 GCA_016801845.1 Polydactylus sextarius
GTGGGTTTGACTTTAATATCTCAACCGCTATTAGATGCATTGCTACCCGTGAGGGATTAATTATTATGTTTGGTTATACCTAAACATTTCCTTGAAAGAGACCAATGTGTTTTCCCTATAATTATATCCCTGCCTGATAACGTTCTAAACTAAGATGGTGGACATGATAAACATCACTTGATAGACATTTAGAAGCATTTGACATTTCAAGGAACTTGATCAAAATTTAATTTGTTCCTGTACTTCCTCTCTGCGTTTAGTGGTCAATTTATAATAAACATAAGGGTGATAGTATGAGTATGGTATCATAATGATATTAGCATTTACCACTAAAGTTGCTTCTCCGTATCTTTTTTTTTTCTTTACTATAGTGTGACTCATGGTTTTCTCATGGTATTTTGAACAACTTGTGATTTCAAATCAATACTACTGATGTTTTTTGCTCATCAATATCTCATAATGACAAAGCGAAGACATGTTTCATGTTTTGTTTTTTATTAAAATGTATCAACAATTAAAGCCTGAAAAGTAATTTAGACCGTTTGTCATGACTCTCCTTTCTTTTAATTTTTATTGAGATGTGTCTAGAACCTGACTGGAATCGATAGAACATAATTTTAGGGAGACATCCATCTGTATATACGGTCCCACAATTCTCAACACTGGGACAAAAAATCGAAAAATCGGTTTTTCTCAAGGACAAAAACCAAGCTATGAAGTCTGAGCAACTCTCTGTAGACCTCCACAATAAACTTGTGGCAAGACATAGATCAGGGCATGGGTATAAAAACATTTCTAAATCTTTCAGTGTTCCCAGGAGCACAGTGGCTTCAATAATTGTAAATTGGAAGAGAAGTCGGGAACGGCTAGGAATCTAGGACTTACTGGCAAGAACAATCAGTCTATAACAGAGCTTCAGGTCCTCTGCAGAGATGGGAGAACCTGCCAGAAGGACGGCCATCTCAGTAGCACTCCATCAATCAGACCCATTTGGTAAAGTGGCTAGATGGAACCTACTGAACGAAAGACAGTTGACAGCCTGCTTGGAGTTTGCCAAAAGGCATTTAAAGGACTCTGAGAGCATGAGGGAGTGAAAAAAAAGATTCCCTGGTCTGATGAGACAAAAAATTGAACTCTCTGGGCAAAACTCCAAAGACTGTGTCTGGCAAACTCAAGGCATTGCTCATCACCTGACTAATACCATCCACCATGATGAAGCACTGTGGTGGCAACATCAGGGACATGCAGACTGTTCTGAATTAGGGCATGGATGAATGTACTTCAAGTACAAACAGGTCCTTGAAGAAAACTTGCACTCAGATAGATGTATAGACAACTTGATACTGGGGGTGACAGTTCAACTTTCAAAACCCAGACTTAAATCCAATAGAACATCTATGGAGAGACCTGAAGATGGCAGTTCACAGACTCTTCCCATCCAATCTGATGGAGCTTGACAGGATCTGTCCTGCCAGGAAGATGGGGGAGGAGATAGACAGCCCAAATCCCGCTGTGCTAAGCTCGAGACTTTTCGAAAGAAGACTTGAATCTGTAATTGCTCCTAAAGAGACTTCTGCGAGGTACAAAAAGTGAAGTGGACTGAATAAAGTTCTGTAAATAAAGTTTTGTTATCTTTCTTCAAGAACGATGCAGTGCAATAAACTGAGTTAACAGCTGAAAACCATGTAACGGATAACAGAAATTTCTCACAGTCAAAGCAACAGAGACTGAGAGAGAAAGTCCTGACACGAGTTTGGTCCTACATCAGTAATGGTTTGCATGGCTCCACACACTGTGACCTTTCTGGGCTTGAGATTTTGCTCCTTTGCTCCAGACAGGGAGATAAATGGGTCTGTGTCAACTCAGGTTACCCACACAAGTCCAATTATTTTGTCTCTCCAGTCTGTTTTGCCTTCTACTTTTTTTTTCTTTCCTTAAAAGCATGATCAAATCTACGTCTGCTTGTGGAATCTTGGCAAAGGCCTGTCTCTCTCTTTTTTCTCTCTCCACACCATGTTTATTTCATCCAGAAATCTACAATATCAGAATCATCAGATGGGTGCATGATATCAGATATCAGTGCGGTGCATGAATGTGCCGGTGCTGTCAAGCCTTTTTTCTTCTTTGTAGTTGTGTTTACAGCATCTCACCGTCACGATTGTCTTAACAAGGACATATTTGCTCTGAAGAGAAGTCCTCCATTTTTCTACAGATGCACTTAAATTTTGCAGACATTTCACACTGTGCGTGCAAAACCCATTAACATTCCGAGATAGTTTTGCACGTATGAATGCTGTTCTCTAATTGAACAAATAAAGCATTATTTATTAGCGTTATTTATGCTTCCTAAAGGTGACAGATCTGTTTTGGGTTTTTAACATCTGGAATTACCTGTATGCCAGTTTAAACTAACGTTTTGCTATAGAAAGTTGTGTTTTGAAGAAAGTTGGTTTGATAATGACTTATATTTCTGTAAAGTTCTGATGTTTAACTGTGTGAGAAAATGCGTACTAATGTTGTATGTATGTTATTGCAGATCACTGACTTGATCAACACTGGTAGATGATTTCTGAAGCACTTCCTGTTTATGCAGATACGTCTGAGCCAGTAAATCCTTCGGACGCACCATGACTGGGACGGTTATGAGGATACCCATAATGATTTCCCCAATGGAGAAACGCATGTTGACCCAAAGGTCTATAATTTGGCAGAAACAAACTATTACCTACATCATGTTTTCAAGATCATTTTTGTAGGTCGCAGACGCAAAACCACCCAGGACACCACAAAGCAATAACTGCAAGGACAAGGTAATATTAGCCTTCATATGAATTGTATACAGAGGGGCGTTCGCCACAGGGCAAATTTCTTCTACTCTTCGTGGCCTATTTTATGTCCAAATTCATTTGGGGACAGAACAGGTCAGAATGGCTACTTGTTCAGCGTTGTTTTTTGGTCATTTGTGCTACAATTGATCTTGATGTGACTCAGCTGAGGTATTGCAGAGAACCATACCATCAAAGCAGTAATCTTGACCTTTTCGGGGAGGCAGGAGGATTTGGGATTACTCTACACTCTTTCTTAAGTACACCCAAGCCTTTGTTTGTGCTTTATTATATCTTCCCTTCTGTTTGTCTATGTAGTATACAAGAGAGAAGCTAATCAGCATCTCGGCTGTCTAATTTCATCCTCAGTTACACAAGTTTTGTTTTTGTCATTTATTTTATTGATTGATCAAAATCTTTGCTTTATATGAAATATTGTATAATGTGCATTTTTCACCCCTGCCACGTTTACACCATTTATGATTTACGGATTATAATGTTGGGTAATAATCCAAAGGCATCCTACAGTTTTGAACCAGGAAACAGGATGAGTCCATTTGTCATCAGCTTAGTTGTCATTAACTTTGGCCATTAGTGAGAAGAACATGCACACGGGAGGAAGGTCAATAATTAATAACCCATGTTAAACCATGGATTTTGTACTTTTGAACTACATAGCGCTACAAATGAATATGGTGATATATTATGTACTAAATGAGTTCCTATCCATTCCTTTAGGCTAAATAGTGTCCCAGTCATAGTAAGTCTAATCCAAGTTTTAATTTTCTAAATGTATTTTATTGGACAATGTTGCACGTTAAACTTTTACAAGTCAAAATTTTACAAGTAACACAAGATGTCACAACACTGCACTGGTGTTTTCAAGCTATATTTATATAAATTAAGGGAAATCAAGAGAGGTTTTATGTGCTATAAGAAGTTCCTGATTGCAAGGGCCAAAAGGATGTACTTACAACTAACACTGGATTTTTTTTAATACTGAAGAATTTATTTCAAAATTAATGCTTCACAGACAGGTTCTAAGTTATATATTTTAGTATAAGGGATGTACTTTTCTATATATTTTTTTTTTAATGAAAAAAATGTGCACATTTAAAGCAATACGTTCAAATTTTTCTTACAACTATTACAATTTGCTACTAATTTAAAGCAGCTGATATATTGCAGTGGCCGTTCCACATATACTACAGGGACTCGTAAGCACATTACTTCTTGCAGTGGTGCAGTATAGCTCCAAAGCAACGGAAAATGAAACCCCTTAAAAAAAAAAAAAAAAAAAAACAATAATAAAATCCCTGTGGTGTTTATGTTTGTTCCTTCATTCTGAGATTAAAAGCTTTTCATTGTATATGAATTTTGCTCTCAAGTGTCACTTGAGGTGAAACCTGTTTTTGTTTTTTTTCCTTATTTGATCAGTTTCACCGTGACTGATGTCTCCTATTAGTCATGCAGGCGAAAACAAATAAATAAATAAAGCGTTTTGGGGTGGAAAAGAGTGAATTAACTCGCTGAGTTATGCATGAGCTATATGCCTGCGCTGTTATGTAGCGGCAGCTAAGCATATGGTGGAGTAAATTGAGGCGGTTAAGAGGAACAGGTGGTCAACGTGTGAGCAAGATGAGGTGATGGTCTCAATAGGAAAAAAGGATGGAATGAAAATCTATAAGAGTTCTCTACCAAGTCTTCTCTGTAGACATTTCAGAGAATTTGGCAGTACATTAAACCAAGCTCATAACTGCAGACCATGTGTAACCACACCAGCCCAGGACCTCCACATCCAGCACCTTGACCTCCAAGATCATCTGAGACCAGCCACCCAGACAGCTGCTGAAACAATTGATTTGTATGACCAAAGAATTTCTGTGCAATCTGTCAGAAACCGTCTCGGGGAAGCTCATTGACACGCTTGTTGTCCTCATTGGGGTCTTGACCTGACTGCAGTTTGTTGTTGTAACTGACTTAAGTGGGCAAATGCTCACATTCAATGGCATCTGGCATTTTGGAGAGGTGTTCTCTTCACGGATGAATTCCGGTTTTCCGTGTACAGGGCAGATGGCAGACAGTGTGCATGGTGTTTGCTGATTGAGCATTGTGGATGGAGTGGCCCATGGTGGCAGTGGGGTTATGGTATGGGCAAATGTATGTTATGGGCAATGAACACAGGTGCATTTTATTGATGTCATTTTGAATGCACAGATATACCCTAATGAGATCCTGAGGCCCATTGTTGTGTTATTCATCCACGACCATCACTTCACTTTGCAGCATATGGCCCCTATGTTGCAAGGATCTGTACACAATTCCTGGAAGCCGAATTCATCCCAATTCTTGCATGACCAGCATACTCACCGGACATGTCACCCATTGAGCATGTTTAGGATGCTCTAGGTCGGCATATACAACAACACGTTTCAGTTCCTGCCAACATCCAGCAACTTTGCACAGCAATCGGAGGAGTAGACCAACATTCCACAGGCCACAATCAACAACCTGACCAACTTTATGCAAAGGAGATGTGTTGCACTGCATGAGGCAAATGGTGGATGCACCAGATATTGACTGGTTTTCTGACCCCACCCCCGGACCTCCCTAATACAGTAAAACTGCACATTTTAGAGTAGCCTTTTATTCATTTTAAAGTGGCCAATATTCATGCTGTCTGATCAGCATCTCGATATGCCACACCTGTGAGGTGGATGGATTATCTCAGCAAAGGAAAAGTGTTCACTAACACAGATTTAGACGGATTTGTCTTTTGTCTACATGGAAAACCTTTTATATCTTTGAGTTCAGCTTAGAAAAATGGGAGGCAAAACAAAAGTATTGCATTTATATTTTCCTTCAGTTGATACATATGAAAACACCGACAAGAATGATCCAAATTTTGATTTGTGAAGGATGTCTTCAATCAAAGACAGCTCTCCATAATAGTAGTTGCCTGAACAAATAAAACACAGTACAAATATGTGAAATATTTCTAAGTCAAGAAAGAAGAAATAAACAAATAAATAAATCATGTTTTTCTGTGATGTGGCGTGCATCATGAAACTATTCTTGGTGCCATCTTAATTGACACACCTGAATGACTCAAGCATTCCTTGATTCTCACTCCAAATTACTGAGTGGGTTGATGGATTTTGTGGCACGGTTTCATGCATTGACAGAGAGACATGCTTGTGATTTGCTAATAAGTAAACTCATTACCACACATGTATGAGATTTTCCATTAAAAACAGAGACTCATCTCAAGTATTAGCTGCCACATTCTTCCCTTCATTTCACCCCCCCAACCACCACCCCCATCCCCAACCTACAATCCTCTCACCCTGCTTACACACAAGCATCCTCCTTTTCTGTCTTCCAATATCTCCCTGAGAGCAGCCATGGGGATGTGATGTAGCCTGGGGGCACCGATTTCACTGAGCAAGCAGCCTGCGATTGCACACTTGCCTAATAAACCTTAAAGTATCTATTTCCTCCATTTTTTTTACCTGCACATTTCTTCCATCCCGCCTGAAAAATCTGAATATATTTCTATGCCGTATATTAAAAGTGTCGCAAAGACTAACATGTGTTATATCTCTTGCAAATCATTACATCCAGACACTTATGTGTGTTCATTTTTCTTTCTGCGCAACAGTAGTTAGACTGAGGATGAATTGTCAGGTTGTTTTTCTCCTTTAATTCATTACGTTCCACCTTTATAACGAGACAACATTACTCTTTTGTTTACATTGGGTGCGGGATGACAAAAAAAGGATAACTATGATAAAACAGTGAGGGTACTACAGTCGGTATAGCTTTGTTTTTGTTTTTTTTTTTAAATATTAATTTACAAAAACTGCATGTCTCATTACCTCTGACTGTAGATTTTACGCTAAGCAACAGTTGGCCGGCACATATGGCAGGCGAAACGTGGGCACTGTTGTGTGGCACAGCTTCATTGTACACAGATGTTTGACTAGCGCTGGGAAAACAATACAGAAAAGGAATTTAGTATTAATTAAAAAATTTGGAGCTTCCTAGATTGACATGAAATATAGTGTAATTATTATTCAATCATTCGAATATGAGATTTGCACTTGAAATAAGCGTAGTCGCCGTTTCTCAGGACAAGAAAAACATCCGTTGTTAGTAGTACTCTGTGATGATTCATTCAGTTGCTGCATTCATCATCTTATTGGTTCATTTGAATTGCTTAGCACTTGACACAAGCCATCAATAACTTGGATACACATGGTAAAACTCGGTGGTATTGATGAATTTTAGATTGAAACTGCCTTCTCCATAGTACTGTCAATATTGTAACTGTGTGGTCGTGATGACTGTTGTCTACGTGAGAAAACTCTACAAACAAACCACAGACAAGGATGGTAGTCAAGACCACTGAGAACACAAACATGAATTAGAATAACTGCCTTGTCAACCACTTAAACTGAAGTTAGTTGGTGCATAATATCTTTACTCATGGCCAAAATCATATTTCATGAGGTTACATTGACCTTTGACCACCAAAATCTGATCAGTTTATCTTTGAATCCAAGGGAATGTTTTGTCTTTTTCCACATTTGAAGAAATTACTCCAAGGCATTACTGAAATATCCCTGTAACAAGGCCAAAAACATTTTGACCATTGCTAACAAAATTCTAATCAATTCACGATCCAGTTGAATATTTTTGCCAAATTTGAAAAAGACTCTTCAATATCTCAAGGTGCTCTTGAGGTATAACTTTCATAGAAATCAATAACGCAATGCTTCCAGTCCTGGCCTTCACCAGCACTGAGTTACTGTATAAAAGAGACACAATAATAATACTACAAGTCACATCCTCAGGACAATTCAGAACTATTTTATTTTTTGATCAATGATTCGGATTTCATATTGTCAGATGCTGATGGACTAAAGTCTTTTAGTGAAAGGATCAGTGTGCTGGATTTAGTGGCATCTAGATACGAGTTTGCACCTTGCAACCAACTAAATTCCCTCTCTTCAAATCACAGCTTCAGGTAACATAAAAGGTTATAAAAGATCCTTTCTTGAGCCAGGATTTGGTTTGTTCATTCTGTACTCTAGCAATAGGCCATGCAAAATGATGGACTGACACTGACATTTGATAGCAATAGCTATTTCATAGATGTAGTTAATTTATATATTTAGGAGTTGTGAGGCAACCTAATGTAAAACATTTGTGCCTGTACATCCAATAGATCACTTATAGCTCTGCTTTTGGTTTTCACCAACTTCTGAGAAGTATATGACCCTTTAACTATGCTAGGTAGATGCTAGCTAGATGCTAGTTGCGACTTTGTCTGCTGTTTGGTGTTGAGCAGGTAGAGTATGGTTGGTTTTAGTCCAACTGCACTCCTGGCTCAGGATTTACCCAACTGACATTTCCCTAAATGACTACACCTGGTGTTAGGCAGGATGTTGGACCATGTTTCATGTAATGCTGTAATTTCCTCTGTGAATGGCAAAACTGAATGCATTACTGACAGAGCGGAATACAACAACCGCAGCTCTCCAAAATGGCAGCGGTTGACAACAAGCTCACTGACCCACCGTCAAAAATAAACGTGAGAAATTATGTGCGGGGTGCCATGCATCAATCACATTGATTCTCCAGGCCTCATCATCCCATATAAAGTCCTTAGTATAATAATGTTGTCAGTGGATTTGGCGTGAGGTGTCTTCACACTGCCAGTGTCAGTTCATTTAGATGCTCCCTCGGAGCCCTGGCAGCTATCATTGCTCATAACCACTGTGTCAGTCAAAGGCGGGGGCAGAAAGACAGCATCCTGCCCTTCGGAGGTGCTAACATAATGAAAGAGACGCCATGGCTCTATGAGAGAGTGTGTTAAATGTTGTTTCCATGAATACCAGATGTGTGACTTGGGCAGGGGTGGGGGGTGTGGGCCACTGTAATGGAAGCAAACTACTTTTGACACTCTTGACTGTCAGTTTGCTTTCATTGTAAAACGTGTACACCGAGACACGAGCACTCCCCAACAGCAAGTGACTGCTTGCCCCTGGATCCCTCACTTGTCAAATGTTATTTTGAGAGGAGCATGTGGGATCTGTGTTTTGATAGCAAAGCTTCAAATGTCACCTTGTGTTGATCATCACGCGCAAGTACTTCTCAAATCAAATAACAGGAAGTGATCGCTGATCAAATTCTAATGAAATACAGTCAAATTTACCCTAAACTTTGAACCTGCAACTTCGCACTACTTGCGACTACTTTAAATTTAGAATCGCTAAAAAAGAAAACATTGGATATACCCAAATTCGCTACACCAAATCAGGATTTCATTTCATTGCCAGGTGCATACAGTGTGAGACAGCGTTCGTTCATTCCTCATCATGCATTCATGAGATGTATTTATGTACTGACAGTCAGGAAATAGGACAGAGGAAAACATGTGCAGCCAGTGCATTGTGGTGTCTAGAAAAGAAGGAAGTGTACATTACCACAGCTACCATGGAAAAGTCCTATCAACATATTCCTATGGTAACCACATTTTTTAAATGTAAAAAAAAGACACATTATTTTGTATTTTTTGCTGTATCCTATACATTTTTTCACATTTAAAAAAATGCAGAGTGTTCTTTTTCAACTTCCAGGTGTTTCCTCAGTTTCTTTTCTGACATTTAACTGTGGAAAAAAAGGCTCATTATAACAACATGAGTCCTACATCAAAAGCAAACTTGAATGATACTTCTATCCATTTTTGTGTCATATTGAAATTGAGATCAAATACGGATCTCTTTGTGAGAGGTGTATGATCAGAGATTGACACAATCTGTTGATTGTTGATGTGTTTGTTACAATCTGAGAGAGACAAAGCAGAGGGAGGTGTGTGGGTGGGGGAGAAAGGAGAGGGTGAAAAAAAAATCCAACATTATGGTTAAAGCTCCCTCTATCTTCTCATTTCACATTACATTCAAAATGTCTGTGCCCTTGAGGAAATTTAATATTCCACGGACAGAAAAGCTGACCATATTATTCCAGGTTTTGTACCATTTTTTTAAAAAGAAAAAACAAAAGAAAAGGTCTTTTTTAATAATGCCAATGTCCTTCTTCTTCTTTCGGTTAAAAAATAGGCATACAAAGTTACAGTTTTAACAGTTTTTTTTCCTCCTCATATGCATGATCATTTTCTGTCTCCCTCATTTCCCTCCCCATGTTCCACAACCCAATTAGGCTTGCGAGGAACTGTGCGATGTTGCTGAAAAGCCCTGAGCAGTACAGTGGCTCTGAATGCCCAAGGTGTGTTATTATCTTGTATTAGTGCACCACCTGCGTTGCCATAATGATTAGCTAATTGGCTCAGTGCGTGTCTTGAAATAATAAAGAAAGGAGACATTTTACTCTGATTAAGGAGGCACATCAAGTGAGTGAGAGCAAGGCCACTGAGATCTACAGAGAGTACATTTAATGGCTTCAGTTCTGAGCACCAAAGACATAATATGGACTGTATACTTCATTTTCAGACCTGGGTGTTGAGTGGCATTGACTTACGGTGCGAAGGTAAAGCTTTATTTGGTATGTTTAACAAACTTATAATTGTGAATCGATTCTACTAATTACAAGCACCAGTCAATCAAACCATTAGCTTCCTCGTTTATGCGCTAACTTTAATAATAAAAAGTCATTTTTAAACCTGCGCCATTCAATCATTTTATATTAATAACGGGTCAAACGACTATGTGTAATGTAAAAATGGTGGTTTGTCGTGATTAACCTTCAGAAAATTATCACCCAACTCCGCAGCTTCTCGCAGCTATATGGAGCATTTTAGCATCTTCCAGGTCATCGTTTTGGTTTTATGGTCTGCAACTTTACTGTTATGGGTATTTTTTTTTTAAGATGTCAGGCCTTCTTTACCTGCAGCTCTGGAAAAATTTCTTGTAAGCTATCCCTGTCCAGCACCTGATGGTTGACAGACAAAGTTAGCAACCAGCTGGCGAACATAGCGAAGCATTTAGCATCTGAAAAGCAATATGCTTCCCTCATGAGTTTGGTGAGGCAGAGCTAAAAGAAGACTGAATAGTGGACTTACATTTGGCAGGTGGCCAGAAAATATGACACCACATGAATGCAAATGTGGCTGCAAGTCTCCATTTTCCTTACTTGTTAACTATAACGGCTTCATTAGGTGATTATATGTTAATCTGGGGTTTTTTCGCTGCTCCAAATGGTAAAAAAAAAAAAGGAGAGAGAAACGACTTGAGCAATTTTGATTTAAAAATGGAAAATAGCACCTTAATCTAAGGAGATAAAAAAAAACAGTGAGGTGTACTAAAAATCTTACAACATAAAATTCAATAAAACACTATAATATTTAACAAAAAAAAAACTGCTGTGACTGAATGAAATTGTCAAATAAAAAAGTTATGAATATCTGAAGAAAAAAAGAAAGTAAGCAAAAACGTAATATTTGAAAATGATGTCTTGCTTCGGATTTAGGTTGAGGAACAATACAGCACAATAGAATAATCTGACTAAAATATACTGCGTCATCAGAAAATTCTCAAATTATTCAATCGATAGTCTTTCGACTGCGTCTAGACTGTGTACCTTTCAGCATATTCTTGAATGTGTTGGTCTAATTTACATAATTGTTATGAATCTGCTTAATATGACTCCATATGCCAAACTGCAAATTAGTCTGCATGTTTATTTCAATGTCTATATCAAGTGTTTCCACTTTTAAAGCTAATATCTTGCACTGCAGGAAGGAAGCAAATACCCGAAGACTGTATTGAGTAAGACAGTTCCCTATCCTGCTTTGTGCTCTCAAATGAGTTTAAAATATAAGGTTTTTTTTTTTATTTATTGCTAAATTACCCCCCACAGGAGGATGGTAAGCTTTATCCAACTTGATGACTGATAAAAGTGAAGCGCTTGAATTTAAAGAACTTCAAATACCTGCAACCTGAAGAAACCTGTTAGTTACTTTACATAACACACAGTGATATAATTTGTAACCTTTGTTTGACGAGCTAACATGGTAGGAGGGCTCAGTGTTTTTCTTCTGTGCTTATAAAAGATGTACTAGTAACCGTACTGACCCTAAAAAAGCAGCACAATAACTGGGGCGTAGTTACTACTTGGAAGTCATGCAGCACAGCTGATAACTATGATGTGCAACACACAAACTGACCCAGCAAACTTGGGAGCTGTTAAATCTTAATATACCTCCCATTTCCTGTGCGTTACACCATTCTTCCTTTCCACTAAAAAAAAATAAATAAATCTTTGACTTAAACTACATTGCTTGAGTGGGACACAGGTTTTCAGTTTATATTTACAACACTCAAAGCTGATCAGGGACTTATAGTATGTCCAAGGATTTCATAAGCACCCATCTTACAAAGTGCTGGGGGGGTTGCCTGGCATCTCCTCAGTCCCAGGCTGCCTCAGCCAGCACTTGGGTTGGGGTGGTTGTCACTAGGATAAATAGTAAGGGGAAGATGGCTAATTGTAGAGGTTGCTCTCGGGAGTCCCCAGGCAGAGGAGATAACATGAGTGCTCCACAGGGGCCTTATCAATGAGTAATGACCTTGGCTGTCTTCCTTTACACATGCATATACACAAAGACACTTGGCCGAGCACAAAATCCCCTGGATAGAGAGTGACATCATCTCAAGGTAACCAAATGGATAAGTAGGCGCAGGCTCGGTGGTAAGGGGATTGGTTCCATTTTTGTGGTGCACTGGGAGGACCGAGGAGAGTGGTGGTTAAATTGTCCATTAGCTCAGTTTGAAGATGGACTCCTGGGCTTTTGGAAGCTTGCTTCACCATATAGAGTCAGATTGCAGCCTATCTATTGCTCACTAAGTGGGGGGGAAACATTTTGCTTAGAAGCTTTTTGGATTTTTTTTTTCTGTGGTCCCTGTAATAGGTCATGGATGGTTAGGCTAGTAAAGACACAACTGAAATGTCCTCATTGCAAGAATTGTAAGTTTGACATAAATAATTAATGAGTTAAAAAAAAAAAAAACATCCATAAATTTCATGAATCAGTGCAATCACTACTGCAATCTTGTTTTATCTGCATATAAATGATAGTATATGATAATAACATCCATTGGAGACAATTTACATGTTACATGATCAGTACTGTTTGTTCCATTTCTTGTCTGATTAACGGTACAGTGCATGAGCAGCTTCAACAAATGATAGATCTTGTCAAGAGAAACATAGTGCTGCCTGGTAATTTGATGTTATTTCTGCAACTGCTGATGTGTAATATTCAACAAGAACATTGAGTTTGTTTTAAAGAATTAAAACCATGCATGTTGTACACTAAGATAATAAAAATGAGCCTGGTTTTATCTGGCTGAGTTCTTCGGTCACTTAGATAAAGACGCAAGATGCAAGATGTGCCACATTTGAAAACTACAAGCAATAAAACAGTAATAAAAAAATAACAATATAACACAAAACATCAGTACCATAACAACATGATCCCAGTGAAGTACTATGTACATATCACACAGCAGTGAACCACTTTAAGATAAAGAAATTAAATGTCTAAATAATAAAGTTCTTGTCCTAACGTTGCCATTGCACTGTCAACTCCCCCAACATCACCACACTTTCCATCACTGTCATCTGCGGTGTTCCACCACCACTGAATTCATCTGTACATTATACATTTCCATTACAGCACATCAGTCAGTCAATGGAGAAAGGGAAAAAAAGATCGTAAATATATAACATTGCCACTTCTACAATGTTGTGTAGTTAAAATTCACTACAGTGCAGTAGAAAAAAGCAGAATTTAATAAGATTTTTATGGATTTCTTTTTACTAGTCAGAAATATATGTTTTTTTCCCTGTCTTCATATTGTAACTTAGTATTTTTTATGCATAGACTATGATTTAATTTTAAAAAGAACTAGATTGGTGTTCGCCACAAGCAGTGGTGTGAGAAATGAAAAATGAATTCAGTTATACTGTTTTGTGTTGAACTTTTCCATGTAAAACAATCCTACATTACAGAGACCCAATGTGTCTTAAAATACAAATAAATGAACAAGATATTACAAAACGACTGCAGGCTAAATGAACCATTAAATTATAAAAAAACTATTATGAAATGTTATATAATTGCTGTAACAATGTTTTTATTTCAGAATTCCCTTTTTCAAAAGACTGTTCTTTCATCAAAATGGCAATAATCACAATTACATAATAAAACTGAATTGAACAGGTAGCTGCTATTTTTAAATTTGGTTCTTCAGGTTGCCAGAGTTGTTACCTAGTTATTTAGTTGGCTTATTTGGTCAAAGAAATACCAGTTGGATAATTCAGAATTATATTAGAGTTGTTTGTTTTAGCAAACTGTAGCTAGATCTTCAAATGTGGTCACATTTGTTAAACTTGCTAATGGTGCATTCAGGCAGACAGTGATATGTGCCTTGTGTTATGGTTACTACATAGCTAGTTAGCTAGCAAACTAGTTAGTTAGCTGAGCTTGCTAACAGGTTGTTTGGACAGAGAGTGAGTTGTTCCTTGTATTATGGTCTCTACATCTAGTTATCTCAGGACCAATTTAGTTAGCTGAACATGCTAATGGGATGTTTTAAAAAGAAAGTGGTTTTTGCCTTGTGTTATATAGTGAAATTTGACTATTAGCCCATTTATTCTGTTTGTTTCTTCTCACCCCAACAGTTATCTTTACAAAGCATTGATTTGCCAATAGTTATCAACATACACAGGAAAAATCTATTGAGCTCAGTTGTGGGTTGTTTGAATTTGTAAATGCTATATGTATTTGGTCGTTTAAATCCATCTTCCCATATTCACTATCATTACACTAGCACTTTCATTGATAATCATTATTATTTACACAAGCTATAATGTATCAACCTTTAGCAGAATTTAGATGTAGATTCGAGAGCTGGAAAAAAGAAATATGTCAGCACTGCTGTTGTGTTCATTATAAATCAGCACAATATGTGCTTGTTGTAACTAATGTTGTATCTTTTTTTTTCCCTTTTAAATGTTTAATGCAATCACTGACAAAACTGCTGGGCACTGATTCATCCATAAGGGTTTCAAATCCCACATAGGAACACTAACTGCAAACACAACACAGCCTAGATCAGTGTTTAATAATTCATCCTTTAACACCATGATAACTTACTATGGCCAAATAAAGTGGGTGGGGGTTCGGGGAGGGGCTTGACATGCTTATACCTCCACTATTGTTGCAGGGCCGCCTTGACAGTTTTTCTCCTAACCCAGTTTCCAACAGAGTGTGTTTCACCTTGGAGCAAGCGGAGAGGCACTATTCAAATGGGGATAAAGTAGGCTGACAGTCGCTTTCCCCCGCAGATATGTCCTGCTTCAAAACCTAAACATCTCTCCTTGCACACGGAGAATAAATAAAGAAATAAATCGACGACAAGCAAAAGAAGAAGAAATACTAGCGCTGCTGCATCCTCCGGAGGATAACAAGAATAATGCCTTCATTTGCTGCAGGGCCTCCACTCTGCACCAAGTATAGACATGGCTTTTATGGCTGTAGTATTTCTGATTGGCATCCTAGGACAGCCATTTGAATTATTTAATAGAGCTCCCATTCCCTTAGTGGAGTGAGAAAAAGAAATATGTTTGTGTTTGCATATGTATGTTTGTGTTATTGGGAGTTTCTAAAAGGCCTTTGCTCTTTATTCTCTTTTGCTTTTGCATTCTTTTAGTGAGGCTGTTGTTTTAACAAACAACTCAAATGTCACTTTTTCTACAAGAAAAAAGAAGAAACCCATCTTGAATAATCCCCCCAAAAAAAAAAAAAACAAAAAAAAACAAGGCACCTCAAATTGCCTTTTAATCATTTTGATGATTAAATGTGGAATTTATAAAAACGCACTATGTCTCCCTAGTCTATCCACAGGTGCCCAGAGGTGAACGCGTCAATCCCAGATAACGGTGTAGAACACAGGGAGGATATTGAAGGAACCTGGGCCTTGGGCTTTCACAAACCTGATCCATTTCCTGCCGCAGAAGAGACTGAATGGCAGAAAAAGAGAGATGACTTAGTCTCTGTGGTGTAGCTATCTGTCCCCAGAGTCCTTGTGTGGGAATGTGCAGGTGTTACAAGATCTTCTTCCCTCGTATCTACATTCTTCAACCCACTTGCTCCCTGCTTTCTTTTTCTCCCTCCATCTCTCCCTCACAGTGTGCATCTGAGATTCTGAGAGACTTGAAATGAAATTAGATAAACCACAGCAAGTCAGCAAATCATATCCATTCTTGATCAATGGAAAGCATTGTGACCCAGCGAGACGACACGATAATCTCTTTCTTGGGATATTCAGTGCATCCAAGGTAGCCTGAATGTGACTCAAATACAAAAGCGACTTGCTATCTGGCGGCCCGTTTAGATATGACCATCAACAGCTGGACACGACCCATTTGACCAGGCCCCCGTCTTTACCCCTCTAACGTTGTCCCCCAACCCCACACCCCTCCCTCCCATCTCCACATCCTGTCTTTATCAGGACTGATCGCCTCAAGCCTGTCTGACCTTGGCAAGCAGATAAAACAGCAGACAGATAAGGAGGAAAGGGGGCCGGGGAAAGATGCGAGAGGGAAGGGAGAGCAAAGAGGAGTAGCTATGAGATGCATTTTTCCTAAACTCAGGCTGTTTGAGAACCCCAATTTACATTGCCAGGGAAATCCTCTGGGAAGCTTTATGATAGATGAATAAGACTACTCTACCAGGGGGAGGAGATGAAGTCTGGGATGACCCGCTTTTGCAAATTTGGCCCGAGGGAGAAGGAAGAGGAAGCTGGGAAACTTAAGCTTTTGCAGAGTGGATATCACTGTTAAGCCTCCGAAGCAACATTAGAGTGCTAAATTTATCATTGTGTCATATTTGGGATTATGAATTAGTCTTAATAGATGCAATATGCCCCGTCAGCAGGTTATTCTTAGAGTAAAACAGTTTATTTAAACCATCATACTCTTTTTTTTTTGTATCTATAGTCATTTAAAAGAAATCAATTATTCTTTGGAGCAAATAATTGACGATGTTCTTAATTTTACGATTGTTTAACCGCATTGCAGATTAATGACAAAATATAACAAAAATAATTTATTGACCACCATTTTTTTCATGATTACAAATGATTAAACTACATGAAAAGTGGCATTTGAAGGCAAGAACTGACAAAATATATTGCACTTCTCATCAATAAATTAAAAACAAACTCTATTGCTACAGCCAGGCAAAGTTTAAAGTTTGGCCTGCTAGCTGAGTAGTATAATATGTCATCCATCTTCCAGAAATATTGTGTAATGTTAGCCAGGAGTTTTAGCTAATGCTACATATTTATGTAAGGAAACTAACAACAAAAGTGTAGATAATATTAATATCTGGGCTCATAAAACTGCAGAATAAGTGACAATAAAGCAGCTGGGATAAATAGTCAAAGACAGTATCTGGAGTTAGCATTAAGCTAATTTTGCTTTCAGTTAGCTAACTTCACTGCAGGTGCTTATCTTATACCACATTTTAGTGGTTAGTTTCAAGCTAAACCCAAACAATCTACAGTTCAGTGAACAATGTCTGTCAATGCCTTAGATTTCCTTTTTTTTTTAATTAGACTAAAATTTCACATTTTATGTTGACTAAAGCTGCTAAAAACCAAATGCTGAAGCTGACTGAAGCATAATCAAAGGCAAGTAGCAAAAACAAAAGATGTTGTGTTGTGTGCAAGTAAAGTAATGATATGAAATAAAATCTTCCCCAGGAGATTCATAGCAGTTATATTTCTGTCTCAAACTGCATATTTATACAATGAAAGACTCTCTCATACAGAAGTAATATGTGGGATTAAAGAAATGCAATTGAATGTGATGGAAGCAGCTTTATATGTAATGCAGCTCAAATTAAACTCAATTGATTTTACTTCCATATAGAGTGGTGAGATGTCAATGATGCTTGTTATTGTGGCACAGGTAGACTGAGAACTTGAAAGTATCTGTGATATAAGGAATCAAAACATTTGATTATGACCATGTATTGTTAGGGAAAGCACAAGGACATTTTGTTCAGGGCAGACGCTAATAACCAAACTGTGTGTGTCTCCATGTCCCCTCTTGGACACAGACTAATGAGAAGTGACCCTTAATTGTGTTGTTCTGTTAAGGTGGCACGTTGTCAGCAAAGACAGACAGACTGAAGGAGGGGGTTTCTTTGTTTATTCACAAAACCAATCAAGACTAACTAACTGATGGGGGAAAAAGCTGTTATAAAATGCATGTGAACTCATAAAACTTTGAACAACAGCACTATTTTATTGTGCTATGACACAAAAATAAACTCATCACTGTACTTAAATCATCAAAATCCAATTGTCACACAAAAGAATTGTCCTGTATGTACAAGCACTAAAGGTTATCAAGTTTGCTCTATGTTGTCCAGAGGGCTGAATTAGCTTTAAACCATCTTACTGCTTTGGTGCTGTAATTGCACTGCTCTAAGAAGTGTTGCCCC
Source organism: Polydactylus sextarius (assembly GCA_016801845.1). NCBI lineage: Eukaryota > Metazoa > Chordata > Actinopteri > Polynemidae > Polydactylus > Polydactylus sextarius. Next base: position 10,644,309 of record CM028929.1, read on the forward strand.
ATGGCTATACCATTCCACACCTCCATTTCTTCCAATCATGACAGCTGTATCCTAGTTCTGATTGGGCGGTTGCTGTGAGGAGTTCCTGACCTTTCAGATGGAGCCCATGTGGCCCGATTCGGTTGGCTGGTTTACATTCTGTCAAACATGAGTCTGTGAGGCACAGGAAACTACATCCCTTCCAGAAAATGTCAAACAGCGGTGGCAGGTCTTTGCTTGGCACTGTACTGTGATATTATTTTTGAAGAATCTTGGCAGAGGTTGACACGTGTCATGCGGTTGACCGGGAGAACTCTGATTTGCATTCAAAGTGCTTGTTCAAATAAACAACATCGGATGTGGCTCGTAAAAGATCAGACGTTCTGAGGGAAGCTGGAGAACAAAGTGCATAGTCGCTGCCTCGAAAATAAAGTGTGAACATCGGGGCCAGAGAGAGCATGTGTCTTTGAGGCGACACTAACTCTCAACAGAAGGAGGGGATGTTGCATGGGACACTGCGTTGCCAGCAAAAGCTCCAATTAGAAAGTTAATTACTCTTGTATTAATACTTTATTTGTGATTCATGGTGCTGACTACAGCCTTGAGACTTGCATTTCATTACTTTAGATTTGTGGGGATGAGAATCTTGCTTGAGACTGGCACTGAAAGACCAGCCAAGTTGAGAAGTAGTGAGACTGTGCATCTATTATATAAGCTGAAGTTCAGACTGTACTTTACAGTAGAGAAATATGAATATATTTACCTCAGTGTATGTAAGTGAGTGACAGCTGTTATGTGGGAGCACACGAGTGTGTGGTGGAGCACAGCAGCCATAGCTATGTTTTTCAGAATAAACTTTCTTGAATACAGTGAGTGGATGAGTTTATGTACAGTAAATGTCCGCCGATCAACCATAATATCATGAGCACATTCCTAATGTTGTGTAGGTCATCCCCTTAGGATAAATTGGGAGTCAGAACATACATGGATCAGACTTATTTGCTTGATTAGACTGAGAACTGGGGAATTTTGACCTGTCAACACCTTAAACGTGTGTTCCTCGATGTCATTAAATCAATCAGTCAATCAGTCAATGAATGAATCAATGAATTAAACAAACCACATATCACAAAGAAACATTATAACTTCTGCAATAGCTACGTTTCCAACGTGTGGCATTGCAGTTAACGCTTCAAAATGTCTTTTAAATTGACCAGAGAACTTTGATGAATGACAAGTTCAAATCGGATGAAGAATTTGTGTTTTTTTACAACGTAAGCAGTATTATGATAATATATATTATATCATGGGCAGCATCATGACCAGTATTAACTTTCTCAGTTATTTCAGATACAACAGATCTTCTGTTGGATCAGACAAGGCTTCAATCCTTATGACCCTGTCATTGCTTCACTGATTTTCCTCCTGACTACTACAGACCAGGAACGTCCAACAAGAGCTTTAGTTACATTCAGTTAGAGAATCGCTGACCAAGCTATCTAATCATCTCAATTTGGTCCTTGTCAAAGTCACTCACATCGTTAATTTTACCCATTTCTCCTGTTTCCAACATCAACTCTGAGGACAAAATGTTCACTTACTCCCCAATATATCCCACCCACTGACAGAAACTGTTGTAATGAGATAATCAATGTGATTCACTTGACTTGTCAGTGTATCATAATGTAATGGCTGATCATATATGGGGGACCTCCACCTCCACATGGGCCATGTACTAGCATCCCACACATTATGTTGTGTATGTATTGGCCACCTGTGAAGGTATTACAACCAACATCATCGCATACACATGCACAAACATACCCAGGTGCAGTGTACAATGGATTAAAGCACTGAGGGATGGCTTTCCAAAACCCTGCATGAGGATCCCTGCTACATCTCCCACTGGCCGGCATCCAAAAAGTGTTAAGCAAAGGAAAACATTAATTAAGTAATATAATTAGCATACTCTGTGCTAAAGTGACATTTCCTATCCCTACCTGCAGAGCAAGGGTCTGGGCTCTATCCTGCACCAGAAGTGTCATGTTGATCCCCTGTCCTGCCTCCACTAATGTCAGCATTAATAACTCGACGTGATGTCATCTCCTTAGCTTACGTCCAGCAGGAGGCGCTGGGAACCGCCTGTGCCCGTCGTTATGACAATTAATCTGCCCTCGAGTCTTTGTGTCGAGGGGTGGGCCCGTGCCCAAGCTGAATGAGCGCGGGGTCCCGTCTGATGAGAGACAAGGTGATAATTGCCTCTGTGTTGCCGAGGAGAAAGGGCAGCGGCAGTCAAGGGCACCGATGCCGCCAAGTACGGTAAATCTTTCCTCGTGCGCATTTGCTAAGTAAAGCAAAGCGCGGTGCAAACACACAGACTGTGTTTGGCTTCTCTGTTTGATAGGCGGGTGGTTAATGGGGTGGGCTAGTCTGTCTAGATACCTTCACATGTCTACATTCTTGGACTGCAACGGCATCGCCTGTTTGTGTTTATATTTGCTTTGGCCATGTTATCTTGTCTGCAGGATAAACTAAATGTGTTGGTCTTGTAAACACCATTTCAGCTTTTCTTATTACAGATGTGCATCAGTTGACTCAGAGTGCTATTAGATGGGCATCGGTTGCTTGGTGGCTACAACACAGAATGAGAGAGGGATTTTTGATAAGAGGATGCTGATAACTCAAATCGTTAAGAAATTAGTAAAATCTCAGCAACACACTCAAAGCAGAACTTTCTACTGAAAACTATGCTATACTATAATATCTGAAATTCTCGCCATTAACGGCACCATAAGGTTCACAGCTAATGTCTTAAAATTTGTACTGATACATAATGGCTGTTATAACTGCTTATAAGTACGTGTGCAATAGAGTGACACACCTTCAAAGCAAAGATGTTACGCATGTAGTTCTGTGGAGTGTGGTTCGACCATTTAACCCTGAGTGTTGTGCTGTATTTCTTGGTAGCAATTTGAATCATTATGTAAAAAAATTGGGCATTATACTTTAAACAGATGACTATTGGGAGTTGTCATCTGTCCTTGTTTCATGTGGATATTCTCACAGCTTGTTCTCAGTCACCATGGCTGCCATTTCCTGAAGGATCCCATGTCGGAAGAAAACCTCAAGGACACATTCCACTCGTATAATTCAGCTCTGGCATTTCTCAAGAACCCTTGAGAGCCGCGTTAGGAGTGCTTTCCCCAAAAGTCTGCCACATATTGTTCACATATTCTCTTACTCTCAGTCAGCTGCACCTTCTTATGTGCTATAATTACAGCAAGCTAACGATCACTCTGTGCTGAAAAGTGTATTACGGCTTTTAATACTTCAGTAGTATCAATGGCCCTTGTAGTTGCAAATATCCAAACACACAGAACACCAGCTATTATTGGCAGCTGTGCTAGGCAGTTTTAACAATTACTGCTGATAAACACTCAACAACTTTAAACTACTCTCATTTATTTTCTTACGCAGAATTAACTGAGCAGGTCAACACCACTTTTATCTCTTTTTGTTAAATATATTTAGTTAGCATGAGCTTCCGTCAAAACCACAAGCCTCAACTTTTGCTTAAACAAACACAACATTAATTTGTGTAAAGTGCTAGTCAGTTAGTTTTAAATGTGTTTAACAGTAATTATAGGCTAGCCTGGTTAGCTGTTTTGAAGCTAGCTAGTGCTAGCTAGGGCAGGAAAGCAAGACTGTTGACATTAGCTAGTCAATTGCTAATGTCCATGCTAATGCTACGCTTTAGTCGTATTAAGGAATAACTGGACCATTGGAGTAATGGAATGTCTCAAAACAGATGTAAAACCAAACACATAAATTTGTAGTTTTATTTTCTTGATAATTCATTAATTCATTCATAAAAATATTTTTCACTACATAATATGGCCATATAGGAGACACAGTGATACAAAAACTCTGTGACTGACACATGGAAATCTGTATAAAATCACTAAATAATCACATACAGTGAAAGGAAGTGATTTGATGAAAATGTCAAAAGACCATTCGTACTCTGACAAGGCTATGTCCTCACTTGTGTTCGCTGATTGACTGATTAAACCACTGCCCCGACCCTACATTGTACCTTCTTGAACCTGTCTAAATGATGTTGAGTTGTAATGAGCGTTTCCATAAAAGGGCATTGTCATACCATACAGCTGGTGATTGACAGCTTTTGTGCTCAGGACGCATTATTATACATCTAAACACAAGAGGTGAATCTGAATATGTCAATTTTAACCTGTCGAAAGAGTTTGAGAAGGAAAAAAAAAAAGCCTTGTCGCCTTGTCGTCTTAATCTATTGCTGCCAACCCACCACCACCTCCACCAAGTCAAACAAACCACTTCTGACATTTGCCTTTGTCCAATTATTTGCATCTGTGGCTCCTAAAAGCAAGAAGATAGAGGCAGAGGAAACTGTGGTCTTTGCTTTTCTTTCTTTTTTAATGTCCTTCCTGTGGACATGTGTCCCTGACGGTCAGGTGTCATGAGCCGTGAGAATATATTTGAATAAAGACAATGAAGACAACAACAGCAACAACTTGGGGACACATTAAGGTTTTTTTTTTTTTTTTTTTACTTTTCTAGCTGCACCTTCATTAGTCGTCAGGGGATCTCGACTATTTTTACTGTCTGGTATAAATACTGATCAAATGATTATGACACTACGGGGGCATCTTTGCTTAAGGCCCTTTTTTTCTTCACATGGGCAAGTGATGTGACATATTGGTTCTGATCAAACTACTAAACCCTAACTGGGACGTGTGTTTGCACAAAGGATATGAATGTGCTTGTTTGTATATATTAGCGAGAAAAGCTAGTGTGTGTGTGTGTGTTTGTATTTGTGAGAGAGAAAAGAGATGAGTTGCTCTGCATGTTGGCTCTGCTAGTCAGGAATTGATCAGCTGCATGCATTAGCAGATTGCGTATTGATGAGGGGAGTGAGGGGGGGGAGGGGGAGGGTTGGTGGGGTTGGAGGAAGGGGGGGGGGTGAGATTTATAATGCCCTGATTGATGGCAGCAATCTAGGAGTATAAATAAATGAAAATGTGCCTGCCCCTGGTTGGTGATGGCAGTAAAGCCTTGATTTGCAAGCTCATCTGCAATCGCAAATGTCACATTTAGTATGCCCCCATCACCAGGCACCACTGACGGATACAGTGAAGTCAGATGTCAGGCACACTGAAAGGACAACAAGTCTCCCGGTGCTCTTCATTCACACTGACACAACAATATGAGACGTTAATAAATAAAGGCAAAGGAAACATTAATGCATGTAAATTAAAGACACTTTATCATGCGGCATTTGTGGGGGGTTTTTTTTGCCCTCATCAACCACTATAGGGTGTAATTTCCTGCAAAACAAAAAATCGAAGAAAAAACACACCAAAAAGAAACAACTTTCCATGATCCCGCTGTGATAACTGCGCCAAAACGAACACATCACTGTACTGTCAGCGAAAATAACACTGACATTATTGTGATCTACAGACAGAAGAAACATCACGCTGAGACAAAACACGTCAAAGTCGCGTCTTTTAAAGAAAAAATAACGTGGGATTGGGTGGCTGTTTAAGTAATGAATCATTCTCTTTTTTTTTTTTTTTTTTTAAATCCTCAGCCAGTTACATTACTCATCTGAACCTGTTTGTGCCAATCATAATGAGTCAGGATCAAAGTGACTCAACTAATGTGGAGAAAGAATTGAGACAAAACTTACTTTAAGTGTAAAAATAATACAGTAGACTGGGGAGGTGACACAATTATGCTCTTCTTTTTTATTTATTTTTTTTTTAATTGAATTTTTGATTGTTAAGTTATTGAAAGTCCAATAGAAACTGGCACAGAAAAGTATATGTATTTTTTTTTTTATCTACATAACTGTTTTAATTAAGTTGCTTCCCATTAGATTTGCCAACCTGGGACATTGGATAGAATTGGGAAGGATGTGTATGTGTATTTGTGTGTGTAAAAGCAAATAAATCAAAACAGTTCCAACTGTGCCTTTTTTTTTGATCTATTACGTTACACCGGAGTTTGAGATTAAATCAAAGCAGCTGCGATGGATAAGACGCGATAAAACAGACACACCTGCCACCATTAGACCATAAGATGAATGGAATAGTTCAAAACGGTGAAGTTGGAAGGCCTTTGTGCAGCTTTTAAACATTTGTCAGAAGCAAAGTGTGACTTTGTTTGTTCGTTAATTCTTCACTGTGGACTCAGTTTTGTCATTTTTTAGATGTTTTTTAATGTGAACCTCGATGTAGCTGCCGGCTGTAGATGGGGTAATCAGATTTACATGTTTGGTTGTTACAGATTTGATGCCAAACCTCATTGTCTGTTTGAACCCTAACAGCAACAACAAGGTGTCCTCTGTCAATGCCATTTAAGAGAAGGTCATTCAGCTTGACCTTGTCCCCGGTTTGAACATGACTATAGTATATCAGGACTCGCTCATCTGATAGAATTCACTATCTGAGTCACGGAGACAGTCTGCAGATGCCCTGCAATTTAACCTTAACAGTTAAATCATTTACTGCAGAGGGAGTGAAGACAAGGAGGGAGGAAGGGAAGGAGGAGGAGGAGGGTGAGGCTTTGCCCTCCTCACCCCCTGATCTGCCTCCACCAGCTCCCTCAACCTCTGACCTCTACCCCCCCTCCTCTCGCGGCCATGCTAAGGGAATCTAATCACACGCATTTGAGATTGCAGAACCTGATATGGACTTCCTCCTGCAACCAGAATAAAGGTGATTCGATTTTATCCGTTGGCTTCGTGCCATGAATTCAAACCATAGCCTGAGTACATTATTTATCTGCTTAGAAAGACCCTTTTGCCCTTGGTGATTTTCACCCATCTCCAATTTTCCTTTTTAGGTTTTGATGGGAAGATACAGTAGTTACCTGGGGTTAAGTGAAAGTTAAGTAGCCATGTCCTCTATCTCCAAAGGAGAACCACTTTTTCTTCTTCTTCTTCTTCTTCATCTTCTTCTAGAATTACAATCTTACCAAAGTAGCAGATGTACTCCTGGGGGTTTCAGATCTGCTCTTACACATGTTGAGATCCATCATTGAAAATGGCACCAATTATCACTTTTCCTCATGTTCTTGCAAAATTAATGTGCTGCCCACTGAGATGCTACACATTAGTGCGATAATAACATTAAATCCGACACATTACGCACCTGATGTCCTTTTGCTTTTTATTCTTTTCTTTTTCTTTTTTTTTTTAAATCAACTTAAATCACTTAGTAACTTGGAAACTTCTTTGCAACACAAACTGAAAATATTTGGAGTATTTTTTTTTTTTTTTTTTTGTTATTTTTCTACCCTGGATATCGGAAAGAGTGAAGCTCCATTCATGACTGACAATAATTACTTATTGGATGGAAGTTAAACGCAATTATACGGAGAGATATAAAAGTCAATTTTTTATGCTTGTCATGTGTTTCCTAATGATTCCCTTGAGAGAGTCACGGCCAAAATGTGCAGGAGAAAGTAGTTAATCTATGAATGGGGTGATTTTGCAATCATATCTACTATTTGAATATGCCCACAAACATCATGGCGCCAAGCAACTCTTGGAGGGACTGAGGCCTCCTCCTGGGATTTTTTTTTTATACCTCTGGCAGCCTGTGGTCTGCATGCTGAGCAGTCCGTCAAGCTCTCCTTCCTGCTTTTTCCGTGAAGCAAACAAATGCTCGTGCTGATTCACCTGCCACAGTTGCATATTCCCAGCGCACCCCGGGTTTAGCAAAGTATAGAGGGAAAAAAAATAACACAAGGCCATGTGATCAAAACCATGTCATTCATGTCTGAACAAGCACTTCCCCTGCCCCTACAGGTTTTTTTTGCCCCTGGGTTTAACGTATTATATCCCTCTGGTGGACTTTACATGAATCCACCAGAGTAATAACTATGCTCACAAATGTGGACTCCTGAGATAAGGCAGAAATCATCGCTCCTCTATGGTATCACTTGTTTGTCTCTCCTTTAATTGGATTAGTGATCATCATCTTTGCCCACATATATGAATCAATTACAGATACTTAGCATCGCAATCCATTTCATTTTAACGTTTTCGGCACCGAATTATGCATGATTAATTATGTACAAGAGCAATTTCTTTAATTTATGTGGCATATTTGGCATTATGTTTGATATGTGCCTGCTTTAAGCAAAACAGGTCCACATTAGTTGGAGCCCGTCATGTTGCTGGGCAATTTCCAAGCAATTATTTAAAAGAGTGAAACTTTTGTGAAATTGTGTTGTGATGGAATATATTTATGTAAGCCTACCTAGGTTTGTGTTCTTTTGGCTATTTAATGATGCACTGCCATTCAGGAAAGGAAGAAAAAAAGGAAACAGAAATGTCTCCAGGCTGTTGAAATGGACATACTGTCCATGAAATGTACTGCAATAACATTTAATATTTCAGCCCTATTTTCAGCTGAATATCAGGAATCAGGGCTGTAGCCAGGATTTCAGAAATATAAATTACCCATGTGCAACCACACCTCCCTTAAAACATGTCTGACTAGTAGTCAAACTGGAAACAACTACTTGAGAAAGGCACGAAAGCCTGGTTATGCACATGTAATACAATAGAAAACAAGATATAGTATTTTAACAAGCTGCTGAGCTACAGTCTGAGGGCATTCCTGACTATCACCAGCCAACAGCATGAAGCAATTCAGTCCTCAGTTTAAGTCTTATCAACCAAAAATGTAGCTAAACTATTTCTTGGCCAGAGAGCAGCAACTTCCTGACTTCATTAGTTGGCGAGGAATCGGTTATCTCCCCAACTACAAGTTTAAAAACCAACTGTATATAATGTCTCTGCAACTCTAACATTTATTTCTGAAATGAAACCCCCCCAAAAATCCCCTTCTGCCTCCAAAGAAACAATACTGATGACATGAGCCTCAAGTGTCCGCAGGAAGTAGAATAGTGGCAGCTGCTGGTCTTTCAAACAGGGGAAGCTCATTTTAGGTGTACATTATAAAATGTATCCTATTGGATTTACTAATAAAAGCATGCTAGCATGCTAGCTAGCAGGCTATAGTTTCCCTTTACAACTTGACTAGGAGATATGATATGATTATGAACGAGCTAACGAAACTTAAACAACAAATCCAATAACTTTATGGTAATTCAAACGTTTTATTTCCAGTGTAACAAGAACAGAACAAGGAACAAGATCTCCAAACGGACAGCACGTTGTCTCACGACTTCACTCTGGAAAATCCTCTAATGACTTAATTCTACTTTGCTCTGATGCCGATGTTTGTTTCCAAATCCGTGCCAATCAAAAGGAGTTCAGCCTTTTAGCCAGTTCCACCAATCATCATGTGAAAGCCTGGCTTCATGTCCAGCCCACTGCTTCATTCACCCCAAGTGAAGCCTGGCTTCAAAGGGAATGAAAATTTTCAGCATTTACCCAAAAAAAAAAAAAACATGCATAGAAACCCACAGAACCTCACCATTAATGGGGTTTTATACAGAGTGCTGTAGATTCAAAATCATTGGAAAATCATGTCAAACAGAGTGAAAAAGACTTAGTCATGAAGTTAAATACATTGTTGGATGCTTTCAGTTTTAACACAATGTCAATCACAATTTAATGTAAATTCAACAGTGCATATTTGACCATTTATTGTGCAAAATGTTAGAGGAAGTTTGACTTCCCTTGTTGTTTCACAACAATCGCCCCTGAAGTAGACACTACCCTCGATTTTCCTACTTTGGCCAACTTTGATTAAAATAAGTAAAAGGTCATTGCTACATCTGCCACACTGAATGAATCTATATACAAACACGGACACACCAATTCCAATTATTTGTATGTAATTAACATGCAGTAGTGCACATCGATAAACACTCTAATGAACGAGTGACTTCCTGTTGGAGCGCCTGCGACGCTACTAATTGTGCTTCGCTTAAAGAAGTTACATCCTACTTAAGTTGACATGTTTCGGCGTCGTAATAAAATTTGTTAAAGAGGAACAGATGGTCTCAAATTGTTTTTTAATCTCAAAAATAGGCCTCGGATAACTCGTAGAAGAATGTAAGTAGTGGCTGAGTTACAGTATGTGTGCTATTTGGATAAGAAACACATTGGAAGGATGAAGATGTGAAATTCTGTAGAAGAGTAGAGCAGAGCGGCCCTACTAGAAGAAATAATTATAAAGAGAATGCGGTGGCAAAAGGGCACAAGAGAAACTAGAGGAAATAGGTGGAAAAAAAAAAATCAATCCGTGACTGTAATTTAGCTGGCGGGCAAAATTCACAAGTTGCAAATTGCTGCTACACTGTGTTTCAGAGCTTTGTGCTTCACTTAGCTTTCAGCATCTTCTCCCTTGGCTGCTCTCTCAGGTAGTCCAGCGCTCATTTGAGCTCCAGTCCTCCTCAGATAGATATTGACCTATGCATTCATCCATGCTGAAGCCCAGATGATCCCTCACACCAATCAGGAGCGAATGAAGGAAGACGAAAAGCGAGGGGTAAGGAGGAGGTGGAGGAGGAGGGAGAAAATCAAGGAATCAGTGCAACAAAAAGGAAAATGAAGTATGAAAACCAAAGAGCAAAGTCGCTGACAAATTAATCAATAGTGCTTGTAAACTGTACAGTTAATCTGTTTTCATGATTCATCACATTCTGCCTTTTCCGGAAAGCGTAAAAATGGCCACCTGACCCTGTGCCTCTGTGTGTATATTTCTGGCACCGCATGCATCTGGGCAATACCTAAACTATTGATTATGTTACACTTAGAGCTATTGATCAGTAGAGGTTCAAAGTTAAGGGGTGAGACGGATTGGGAAGGAGACGGGCCGAGGGTGTCCAGGGTGCTTCTCTTTGGCTCGGCTTTGCGGTCATCGCGCCATTTAAGGGAGAGGATCGTTTTCACAGAGGCGGATCACAGAAGGCTCCACTTCCGATGTGGCGAGGAGAGGAAATTGATCGGCTAACGAATGCACACAATGGTAAACGAGGTTCACACTGTCTCAGATGTTTCCTGTGAGGGTTCAGTCAGACATATCACTCGCATCTACTCCGGCTAAATTAACAAAATTTGCAAGGATGAACAAAAACTCCAGTGGAAATATTTTGTTATCATCCACTTTCCCATGATGCCACATTTAGCCTCAACGTTTACAAGGCTCTATGAGTATTTTAACTAATGAGCTGCATGCTAATAACAGCAAACTTAAATAAAGAATATATATATATAAAGAATATATATATATATATATATATATATATATATATATATATATATTTGTTTATTTTGAAGAGAATGGTTTCACATTTTTGCTTATTGGTTGCTGCAAAAAGTCTAATTAGCCATGTGCAAATTGGAAAAATGTTTCACAATAACATCCCCCACTGACCTCCTGATGATGCATGTCATGTGCAGAAAAGAAACGCCAGTGGCTAACGACTAGTCAACCAGCTCATTAGCCATTAACAAGCCAGAAGTGGTAGAATATATTTGTGAAATATCTTCCAAATAATACTACTACTAATAATAATAATAAAAAACACAATTATTGGACTCATGGTCGCATAATGAATCTCCAGCAGTGTACAGACTATGTGGTATGTGTCAAATACCAGACATTTCATCTGAATGGTATGAAATCCACCAAATCTACCAAAAACATGAGACAAAATTTCAGGATTTTCACTTTAATTGGACTGGATTTTAATTTTATAGTTATATTCGTTCCAATTATATGTTTTCAAGCTAGTTTAACTACGGCCAATACTTGTGCATTTAATAACAGGGAAGAGACAGAATTTAAAATCCTCTTGAGAATAATTTAAGTATCATTTACACCAATATTTATACTGAGAAACGTGACATATATATAGATGATTCAGGCCTTTTACCAAATTCTGTAGGCACAGCAAACTGTACATTGACTATACCGCATTTCCAATATGGCATTTTGAATGAATTATAAAACATTTGAATTCACCAAGGTAAGAAAAAAAAAGATATGTCTTTTCGGTCTCATTCGGTACAACTGCCAAGCTGCTAGTCAAGTTTTCAGGGTACAGCTGAAGTCAGCACTTCCTAGCTCAGTTTTTTCACCAGGAAAAGTAATATTAGGTAGAAAACATAGAAGGAGGAAATGACACTATCCACACTGCTGCTACAAGTGAGCTGCATTTTGTCACAGAAACTCTTAATGGTATGGAAAATACACAAAGAGTTTTGCCCACAATAAAATGTCGCAATGTTTATTGAAAGCACTGGTGGAGTTTATCGGAAAAGTACGATGAAATAGTTCAAAGTGGCCATAACATCAATGCATAGGAACTCTGGATGGTCTGTGAGACTTGAATTAACTCTGGGTTACAGTTCCTTAATTTCTCTTTTGGATAAATAAAGTATCCACCCACCCACCAACCAACTGAAGCCACCCACCCTTCTATCCATCCATCCATCCATCCATCCATCCATCCATCCATCTGTCAAGAGTCTGACAAATCAACTCAGATCAGTTAATCAATGGGACAAGTCCGGTTTACTGCTGCTGCTCGGTTGGAATGAAAACCTACAGCCACACAACCCTTTGTAGAATAGTTTGGACGCCTCTGATATAATTAGTTCATCTTTTAATGTGAGTAAACATTAGATTGACATCAAGATTGATATCTTGATGTTACATTCAAAGGGCCAAAGACATGATTGGTGAAGACACAGTGACGATTTAATTTTGGCCATCATCACTGAGTCATCACTGATGTGAAGGCCTGGGCAAAATTTAAGGTTCCTGAGACATCATGTTCAAAAGTGAAAGAAAACAGTGACCTTGACCTTTGATGTCTGGTCACCAATATCCAATCAATACACCTTTGAGTTTGAATTAATTCCCTCACATGATATAATACTAGTATTTTTTTTTATCAATTGCACTCTCAGTCAATCTATTTCCTGTTTGAAATCAGACAGAAATCCAGTATATATAAAAGACAACTTTGTTAAAGTTATGCCAACTCAAAAATGGTGTCATTTTAAGTTAAAAAGTTTGAAACCCTGTCATGAACCTATGACAACTGCTGGGCTTTGATGTGATGAAATATCTTTGTTCTGATTTGAACCTGTGTAATGAGCGTAATTTGTGCCAACGGTTCAGCAGCCTCATGCGGTGTTAGAAATCAGATTTTCCACCAACCAGTGATATTGTTAAAGGCTGTAGTGTGTGTGTGTGTGTGTGTGTGTGTGAGCACTAGGTCCTCACCTCGGCTGCAGTGGCTCTGCTGCAGTAAAATGTCCGAACCGGCACAACTGACCTTGAAGATGGCAGGACCATTGTTTAATTAAATTAAATCTCTCTGATACCTCTCCCAGCTCTGGAAAATTATAGATAACTGCACAAAAAATGTGAGGGGGGGGGGGATAAAACCTTTTCTCATGCAGAGTCTGTCAGATCGTGTGAGTTCTTTTCTCTTTTGCTTCTGTTCGCCGCCCCTGTCTGTTATCTCCTATTACCCTCTGTAACTGAACATCAATAAAAGACTGAAAAGAAAGCTGTCAAGAGTTAATGTTATGTATGTCTGCTGCTTATTTATTGACAAAATCCATATCTACAGAAACTGAGCAAATTCATGAATTATCAATCAAACATTAATTAATTTCTATACAAATGGCAGCTGTATTTGACTGATGCTACATGATGTTTCCTTGAAGATTATGCATTGTGTGTTGAGCTTTCGTGTGTGTGAAAACTTCACCTGGGGTGAGTTTTTCCCCAATTTTCCCAATCCCAAGATTGGAGGATGCACAAAAAAAAAAAAAAAAAAAAACAAAGCAAAACAAAACAAAACAGTTTGATCACGGTTAACAATCGAAGCCATCTTGTCCTATTCCACAGGCAGAGAGAATGTTGGGTGGCCATAAAACTACTCACATTTAGAGAGTGTGTTACCGGCAACGACTCCAGCCTGTGGCGAGGCTGCTAAAGCTGTTAATTATTGATGAACTCGCGTGTAAGTCAATAATGCAAACATGCAGACAACCACAGAGGCTTGTGGCAAACAAAAAAACAACGAGCAATAATAATGATAAGAAATGAGCAGGGAGACGCACATTAGCTTTGATTTTTTTGTTTTTGTTTGCTCTCCAAGCAGCCTCTTTTCACGAGTCTCCAGTGAACACAAAACATGTTTGTTTTGTGATTTATCGTGATGGTAACCTCAGTGGTTTATGGCTGTTTATGTTTTTTTTTTTTTTTTTTTTTTTTTTTTTGTGTTTCACGAGCCGAGAATGAAGTCATCAATTGCGCGTTACTGACACACGACAACGAAAAGCAGGCGTTTTGAAGCTGGCGTGCGTGCGTGAGCTGCAGATGCGGCAACAGATGTGGATCATCATCATCCACAGACGCACTTTAAAAAAAAAGAAAAGAAAAGAAAGAACAAGAACGAGAACTAGAGGAGAGACGAGGGGTCACATGCAACTTGACAAAAACACTTTCAACACACAGACACACGACTGCATGCTCACTCCATATTTAATAACCCCCCACCACCCCCTTCCTCTCTCGTAACGAAATGGCTCTCATGCTTCGAGCTGGCATCTGTAAATTAAGTAAATTACAAATGATTGCATGCTCTTTCCTGGCATACCACTACCGAGAGTGCAATCAAAGTCAACAGTTCGCCCCATCTTTGCGTGTGCATCACAAAAAAGAAAAAAGAAAAAAGAAGCAAAACAGGAAGGTAAAAAAACAAGCCTAGGATTCTCATGGCAATGCTCTCGCTTGTCAGTGTTGTATTTAACAAAAGTCTGGGGGGATAATCTCACTTGCAGGGAAGTAATGTTGAGACACGATGCTATGGGTGCAAGGATGAGTCGTTGGCTTGTTTATTTACTGCTGTTTCCAGTATGTATTGCTCCCCCGTGGCTTTGGATTTATGCCTCCGGTAAAGCCCACAATGTCAATCAAAGTCAGTTTTAACAGTCAGCAGGCATTACTGTCACACACAAGCTTCTGTCTCACTTCTGCTCGTCGTCAGAGAGAAGCTTTTCAACTCGGCCGCACGGGAACGGCAAGTAAAACGCGAAGGCCGAGCAACGTCATTAGAAACAACGTCGTATCAGTTTTCGGCTATCTCGACGTGTCACGTTCCTTTCGTAAACGTTTGTTCCCGTGTGACCACACACATGGACGTAAAAGTACAAAAACACCACCACCACCCCTTTTTTTTTTCCCTCCCCGCCCTCTCTGTCTTATCGCGGCCTGTTTAACTCGTGCACTGTGCTGTTATTTACAGGCTTCCACATTTATCCCCACACAGTGTGACACATACCGAGTCCCTCCCCTACTGCCCCCCACCCGCCTGCTGATTTCTCTCCTGTCCCTTCTTATCTGGCTTCTATCCAAAGGCATCGGTTGGGGACAGGATTATATTGAGAGTTCTTATTAACTGCATCTCCTATTTCCTCCTCTTCCACCTCCACTGTGCTTCTTGCACTGTCTGCTGAGCACCTTTCTTGTGAGATCCTGAAAGATTATAAGAGGCACCAGCCAGTGTGTGTGTGTGTGTGTGTGTGTGTGTGTGTTTGTGTGTGTGTTTGTGTGATAGATACAGGCCTTAATGATCAGTGTAAACAGAAACATCAGGTATGTTTCTGCAAAACTCATATCTAGTTGCTAGTTGCTTGTGTCAAATAAATTGAAGAATCTTTCATTAAAAATAGCTTTAGCTTTATTCTTATTTGGATGTGATTGGTTAACTAATGGTTAATTAATGACAGTGATGTATGCAAGAATCACTTTTGGGGATTGAGTAGGGGTGGAGATTGAGTTACTTCAGAACATGAACTATGAAAAAATTGGAAACTCAGGCTCATTTTTTTCATTTTATAATTTTCTTAAGAAGAAATGCCTTGTGGACAAGAAGATTCCCTAAACTGTACAGAACACAAGCTTAAACATACATGCAAATACATGTAGATATCCATACATAACAACAACAACAACAGCAACAAGAATAACAATAATAATAACGGTAATTTTCCCACGCTAGAAGGAAAATTCTCTTCCGACAAGGTATAATTTTGATTGAACCCTTTAATCTTTCCCTATTTTCTTGCTCTTAAATCAGCTTTTTTAGAGCCGAGTGATAGAAGAGAGAATCAATAGCGCTATCATGTCTGTCTGCACAAAAAAAAAGCAATATAGCTGACAAACAAAAAGTCTTGTCCTTGTTTAACCAGTGTGTTTTTTTACGGTGTGATCACAGCTGTGATTGTGTGATGACGGTACAGGAACTGTAACTACCCAAATGCAGTTGTAAGTCTTCATTATTTATGGTCAAAAACACATGTGGTCACGGTGACCTTGACCTTTGACCTCCAAAAATATAATTGGTTAGTCCTTGAGTCACTGTTTCCGCCAAATTTCTAGCAATTTCCTCAAGGCGATTTTTAAAATATCACATTCAGGGACCCAAAAAACAACATTTTGTGTAATGTTTTGTCACAGTGGCCTTTGGTTATTAGCCACCAAATTTATCATGTGGATTTTTATACCAGAAGTCTGAAAATCCCTGATATAATGTGTCGATGAGTAGCGGTTAGTGTTTATAATGGATTTAAAATGGTCAAAAATGTGTTCTGTGAGGTCACCATGACCTTTACAATTTGAGTTTGCGAAAAGTTTGCGCACGATTTATAATGCTTTGCTCAGATTGCTCTGGAGATGCCACATTCAAATAGGCCACAGTAAGATCACAGTAACGTTTGATAATCAAAATCTAATTCATCCTTATTCATCAAGTTGAGTCAAAGTGAATGTTTGTGTCACATTAGAAAGGAATGCTTCCTGAGTCACTAAAATCTAATCAGTTCATCCTTAAAGGAAAAGTCCGGTGTTACAGACATTCTAGATAATGAGTTCACAGTTGTGTTGGTAGCAAAATCATGTCAATCCGATGAGTTTTCATAAAGTTTATGTTTTGCGATTTCAACCTGAAGAGCTATAATGACAGTATGAAGGACATGGAGTTTTGTCGAGACAAATCAGCATTTTGTAAACGACTGTAAGGCTCAAAACAACTTTTCAGTTCTGTGGTAGTGAGGCGAGGGTTCCTACAGACAAACCAAAGTGTTGTTTACTTTGTAAACGTACAGACAGATTCTACAGAAGATTGTTTACGAAGTCAGTACATGAACTGAAGTCGTTTACCTGTTGACATCATCTTGAAAGTCCGTAAGTTGATTGCTGGATGCAGATTGCGCTACAGCTAGAGCTCTGTCCAAACAGTTAGACTATGAAATTTTATGCAGCTCCATTTCAATTTCCAATTCAACACAAACTGCTAAAAATTTGTGCATTTCTATGGAAATATTCTCCTGCACTGACTGAGCTCATATGGACTTTTCTTCAAGATAGTGTTGACAGGAAAACAACATCAGGTAACGTACTGACCTCGTAAACAATCTTCTGTGGAATCTGTCTGTACATTTGTAAAGTTAACAACACTTTGGCTTGTTGGTAAAACCCTCTCCTCACTACCACAGAAGTCAAATGTTATTTTAAGCCTTACAGTGGTTTAAAGAATACAGATTGGTCTCGATGCAACTCCTCACACTGCCGTTATAGCTCTTTCAGCTGAAATTGCATCACAGCTGACGTGATGTTTTGCTACCAACACAGAGTATGAACTCATTGTCATCTGTAAATAGCCCTAGAACGTCTGTAACATTGCATTTTCCTTTAAGCGAATGGACCATTTCTACCAAATCTGTGGTGATTCTTTCATGGTAGTCAGGAGATTTCACGTTCAAGAGGTCAAAAATATGTTTTGTGAGGTCACATTGACGTTAGACCTTTAGTTACCAAAATCAAATCAATTCATCCTTCAGTTCAAGTGAACAAATGGACACACAAACTGAAAACATAGCCCCTTCACAACCCAGCCTATGTATAGACACGTGGATATTCATCTTACAAACGATACTGCACCTCTAACCCAGACGTTTCAAGGATCCTATCACAAAAATAAAAATGTAGAACATAAAACAATAGTCAGCCAACATATTAAATAACAAATGATTATGATCATATTAGATCATTACAGAAATTACTTTAGACTCTGATACTAAAATTTTCATTAAGTCCCATTGGATGTAAGCTCCTGATCACCCACAAAGATTCTTTCTGAGAAAGTAAATCTTACCCCCCCCACTCCCTACCTCTGGGCCCTAAACTGACCTCATCAATCAACATCTGTCCTCTAACAAATGTCCGGACTTTTATGTCTCTTCTCTTTTGATGGAGCTCCTGTGCTCAGCTGTGCCACATCAATGTACTTTACTGCACAAAGATACAAACAAATGACAAGCTGACGACTGGCATGACAGAGACGATGGCAAACGCTGAAACGCTGAAGCCGTAACATTATTATTATTATTATTATTATTTTTATGATCATTTATTTTTCATAACACTGGTTTACATCAGCGTCTTTGCGCGGAATTAAATGAACCTGCATTTTATCACTTGTGAATTCAATTTTTCCATTTCGTGGAGATCATTGAGTCATTTACTCTTTTCCCAGGTCACATGGTCTCACCTCCTTTTCATCAGACTAAACCACCACCAACAAACAACCTAAAGAACCTAACGTATAGTGCTGGAACTGACAAGCTATTTCTGAACTAATCTCTCCCTCCCCCACTCTGTACAGTAATGGCATTTCATCACACCAAAGCAATAAACTAACAGTTATTTATTTATTTAAAGATCAATCAGTCAAATTTTGACAATGGAGTGGAGGGGAAGTGTATTTCCAGGTAATATTGCTCTGTGGAGATAGAGGAAATGAAAGGCAGAAGGGAATAAATACAATCAAAAAGCAATAACCTGACCCTCTAATGGAGCCTGAGAGGGCACCAAAATAAATACAGACATATGTGTGTTTCCACTGACAGCTAGACAAATTAATAACACATGATACCGGCACCTCTATTTTAACCCTTTAGCAGCTGTTTGGAGTTTTGGAGTCTCAACTGTTACTTTACGACATGCAGATGAGTTTTTTCTTTTTTTAAAATTTATATTAATATTCCTGGGACCAAAAAAAAATAGGATATAGTGATTCCGCACTTATTCAATTTGTTCATTTTGTCTCCACGCCGCAGGAATGGTGAGAAAAGATGGAAACGAGTGTGAGAAATGAGCGACAAAAGAGCAAACCGGGATTGTGTTTTGCACCCGCGCTTGTGTCTCTTCTCATTGTGAACCAGCACCACTGTCTTTTTGCTCGCACCTGTGTGTGTATGTGTGTCACAGTCTGGAAGCTTTGTCCTAACAGATGGAGAGAGAGAAAGCTAAAGAGACAGACAGATAGAGAGAGAACGAAGGGAGGGGAGAAGGAAGAGAGGCCTGCTGGGTTAATTCTCCTCAACCGATCCTGTTCCTGTTCTGTCTGGGTGTGCTTCGTCTATCAAAAAAAAAAAAAAAAAAAAAAGTCTTTTCCCTCTCTCTCACCGGACCTCGCACCTGCTCCTAGGCATGGCAATGAGCCTCCACACTCACACAGGATGACAGAGACGGGTCCATGAAAAGAGTGATGTCAGGCAGGAGGGAACGTCAGGAGAAAAGGGGCGAGGTGATCTGGGGAGGAAAATGAGTGATACCGCTGTTGGTGGGGGAGCGTAAGAGCAAGAAACTCAAACAGACTGAGAAGAGAAGAAGACGAAGAAGAAGAGGAGGAAGCGGTATTAAAAAAAAATAAAATAAAGGAAGTGTTAGACTGTCAGAGTTGAAGTTAAAAAAAAAAAAAAGAAAGAAGGATGGGAACAGGGATAAAAAAAAGAAATTCAGCAAAGAGATTAGAACAAGCTATTCAGCTGCAGAATACTCCACATCTACATGAATTTTAATAAAGACATTTATTCCATTTGTGGATGAGCAAACAGTCGTGCAAACACAGGAGCTGTAAGTGTGGAGTATGTCTACGTCGCTTAGTAGGTTAACAGAATCTACAACATTTGAATTCCTCTACTTAAACATGACAAAGTTAAACTCGAAGCTTTGTAACTACGTGTCCGTTTCTGCCTCGTGACACCGAGGTCATTCCTGCTGTCGCTCTGATTTGAAGGAAAAAAAAAAAAAACTTCTTTGCTTTTGGCATTCAGAAAGGTCACAAGCTGTTGATATAAAGACGTGTCGGCTATCTGAGCAATACACAGCGGTTCATCTGGAGCACAGGTGTCACTCCCACCACCACCTCCCAAACAAGCTCTTAGGATCCCGCTGAGCGCTTTGTTTCAAGTCTCATCTGCAGGTCTTGTCGCCCAGCTGTCAAAGGTGTCACCTCAAAGAAATCATATCTTAAAATGGCTCCTCTCCACTGATGGATTACATCGCCCCCAGTTAAAAATGACAACAACATCTGGCAACAATAGAGTCGATGGATCTTAAAAGTCAAAACTATGAATGAAATGTTGGTTTTAGATCTATAAAAACTAAGACAACTTTTGTTGTAATCAAATAAAAATGTGTTGGGGTAATAAAGAAAAGAGGAAGGTAAATTGCTTCCTGATGTCCAACATAGACTTTGTTGGAAAATGTCTTTAAATGGTTTTCACCACATGAGAATTTACTAAAAATGATACCTCTGTTTATAGAGATTATGACAGAAAAAATGACCCCCTACATCTTTCTTTATACTGAGAGAGATGCAAATCGTTTACAGTTGTTTTTCATTTTCTTTCTCGGGTTATTTTCTATTTTTTTTTTTTTTTTTCCATTTCAGTGTGTTCACATTTGTTGGCTCTTTCAGCAACCCAGCCACGCTTCTGCTTAAAAAAACCAAAGCTGCATAAAAACAACTGTGTAAACCCCCCAAGATCTCATTGTGTCTGTTCTATCCAGACTCACCTGGCATATGTTGGTTTTTGTCAGTAATTTAAGTGACTGAAAATCTATTCTCAAAGTTCTCATGTACTCTGACCTTCACAGGGCAAAGTTCATATAGACAAACAGCACCATACATATATCCAATGTGTGTATATATATATATATATATATATATATACATATCCTGTATGTTGTGTTAAGGCTAGAAGCTCTAAACCCAGGTACAACCTGCCAATCAGAGGATGCTGGCAACAATTTCTGTTCTGCATATAAATTAAAGTCAATGAGCTCTTCAGTATAAAAACAAACATGGCACTAGGTTCTTCCAATTATAAACGCACATTGAACATTTACCAGCGTTGCTGAAAGTGGTTCGCAGTAGTAATGGCCCTCTGGGGACGTTACATAATCAGTCCCGTATTACACATTTTAGCCTTTAGTTTTCAAAACACCATGTGATTTGTAGCTGCGACACTATAAATTGCAGGTAATACAGCTTCTTGTAGGTTTATAGGTGAAATATATTGTTGTCTGTATGCTACAGACAACACACAATGCACTGAGAGCAGAGAGAATGAAAGCCAGTACGTGTGTGTGTGTGTGTGTGTGTGTGTGTGTGTGTGTGTGTGTGTGTGTGTGTGTGTGTGTTTCAAAAAAATGAACATTAAATTCAACTGATGAAGACTTAAAACTAGTGATTGATAACACAATGTCATTGAGAAAAACATGTTACTGACTAATAAATCAAGTGAGAAATAAGGTAATCTTCTAGGTGCGAAACCACCAGTATCGCCCCCTGTTGGCAATTTGAAAGAATACACACCTCTACACTGGCTTTGTTTTTCAGACACGGAAACAGCAACCATTTTCTTTACACAGGAACTACAATTTTGCTCCAAAGGAAAAACTATAAACTAGGAGAAGAAGTGTTAACATGATAATGAACGTTAGCTATCTATAGGAGTTAGCGACATGACAGATCGGTGATGAGTTCACAGCGTATGCTAGCTTTCGTCAAGTGCGTTCCTACATAAGGTGAAGATGTTCAAAAGAAGAATAGATGTACGGAAAAATCTGACAGCATCAGAATAACAAAGATTCTTGGAATAAGGACCGACCTCACCTTCTAAAAACAATGACTGCAAAAAGTCAGGGTAAACACCGATATAAATGTTGAATCAATAACAAGACTTCATGCAGGATTTCAAGCACCGACTTATATCTAATTGCTTCCTGCTGGATTTTACCCAAACTGGACTTTTCTTTTAAACCAAAAAATCAGCAGTCTTTCCAATTAAATTACCTGCGACACCACTATTCATCTCATCCATTAGCTTTCGCAGGCTTGAATGACTTAAACAACAGCTCTATTTAAAGACATGACTGTTGAAAAGCAGCCAGCTGCAAAGGCAGCAGCAGCAGCAGGGCTTCAAACAGAATTAACACATCAAAGTAATTTAAAATTGCAACTTGTGTTATCTTAGTGAACTACAAACACTGGCAGAGAGACTACTATGAATATAAAACTCATGCCAGAATTACCCAGCCGTGTTGGGAGTCAAACAAATAAATTCCTGTGGTAATTTTGTGACAAAAAAAAAAAAGTTTTGACATTTTTTTTCCTAACTTGATTTGCCATTGTTACGCTGTGTTTTCTGCAGCCCATTAGATATAGTCTATGCATGCCACTGCTTTCCAGCTGTGACAATAGATATTGTATTTGCACAGAAAATTGGGGAAGGTATGCACGAACAATAATGAGTGTAAGAGACACCCATGAGAACCAAGCTGTGACACATAACAGAGAGCTGAAAAAACTTTATAAGCATTATACTGTGCTCCACTGATATACACATACCGCTATGCAAACCACCTGTTCATCACCCCCACTAATTTTCTGTTTTCACTTGGTTTACAGGCTCGAAAGTCCCGGGGGTGTACACTGACAAAATATATTGACTTAAGTACCATACTGTTGTAGTTGTAACAAGTGATGATGATAGTATGGGAGGAACTGAAGGCTCACTCTGACCAGCATGGTTTACATTTACACATTTACATTCCCATACAATTAATTCTAATTCTTACAAATGCTTTTTTCCTGTTACAAAAAGTCAAAATGTCACAGTTGTTGTTGTTGTGCAGGTCAAAAAAACAACAGCAACCAAAAAAAAAAACAAAAAAAAAACAAAAACAGTGTGAGTCCAACAGGAGGCACACGGTTGTTTTTACCTGTCAACAGTCATGTCAAAGTGATTTTCAAATGTATTATTAATGTTTTTTTTATCTAAATTTAAAGGGAAAATATATTTTTATTAGAGATTCTGGAATATCCCTTTATACTCCGAACATTCGCAGGTATGGAAAATTATTCATGGTTGACTGACAGGTGAGCCAGCAGGGGGAACAATGCCAGGCAAGACGCATGTTCAATGATTTTTTTTTTTTTTTTTTAGAAAAAAAAAAAATTAACCTCATTTTAACCCCCCCTCACCGCCAGGTTGATTGCTCTTTTGGACACTTACTATTCATTCACATTTTGCGTCAAAATAAACCGATGTAGCAACACATATTGTGGTGTAATTTTTCTTTTACTTTTATTTTTTGTCATATTTGATGGCGTTCACTCCATTGTGTAAATCATTAAAGGCTATTTTTCTTAAAATATATCCGTCTTCTTAAATACAAAACTGCAAGATTAAAGATAATTACTGCGTTACACCCTCCACTTTTATTCAACACTTTTCTGTCAAAATGAATTATTGTAGGTACAGATATTTCTTTTAAAGACACAATGTGAAATTTTTCAGGTTGTCTTTTAACAAAATTCTTTTTTTTCATTCACAAGTCCTTAGAGCCAGATATCTCACACACACTCATACAGTTGGTTGCGGTGTATGACCTCACCACTAGATGGGGGTAAATCTTACACTAGCAGCTAAGCTAACAGGCTAATCGTGACTACGTGCAATTCTGTCTTGTCCATAAATTCTAGTAACTTACTATCCTGTCAGCAGCCATGCTAACAAACTAGCAAGTGTTAGCATGAATAACATTTTAGCTAGAGTGTAAACACGTGTTGTTTAACCAAGCACAGTCCCACATTGGACGTGAACCCACAATGCCAGATGTGGAGGGGGTGGCTAATAAGGAAGCTAAAATCAGTCCATGATTGCTAGTGTTGGTGTTGGGATGGAGGTTTTTTGAACCTACCTACTATACCTACTATATCACAATTAAACAACTACAATACAAATACCGCATTCCTATTTGGGTCATGGTACCTATAAAATCTTTGTGTCAATAAAAAGTACACTAGCAAGCAGGCTAAACCCACGGTCGCTAGTATCTACCGTTTAGCACAAATCTCTAGCTAATCACACTACCTATGTTTCAAGAACATGAATGTTACTCGTTTGCATTTTCTGGTAAGAAAGATTATTATTTAACTGAAGAGGGCATTCGCACAGAAGTACCATACGGACATCTAGTGTACACATATCAAGATGATACAGTTTATAAAAGAGTGAAAATGGCTGATGTCCAAAAAAAAGTCAGTCTATGTCACATCAAATAATAAGAAAAAAAATCTGAGTGGTGTCTCGGTTGCTTCGCGTTCCCCATCTGCACTCCAGATTTATGAACTTGTCACAGGTTTCTGATATTCATTCCTCTTCCTAACCCCCTTTTCTTTAGCTGATTAATCTCTCTCTTTGTACACGTGCTGGGCTAGTTTAAGCAAAGCTATTTTTTTCCTTCCTCTTTCACGGCAGCCATGAGGAATATGGTTTGATATTGCCATGCTTGTCACTCATGTAGTCACAAAGGTGTGTGCGCATGTGTGCCTAGAAGTGTGACAGATTAAATAGCCGTGAGTCTGCCATTTAGACAGTCATTGTGTACACGTGTGCATATCTCCGTGTGCACATGTTCATGTGTGTGTGTGTGTGTGTGTGTGTGTGTGTGTGCATCAGGTGGCAGCGTACAACAGAAGGGAGGAGGGTGAAGCTACAGTATCTGTGACAGATGAAGTTGAAGAGTGGAAAGAAGGGAATGTATTTGCCTGGGGAGATGCTACACTTCCTTGGGTGGGTGGGACCAAGGGGAGCATGTAGGTAGTTGTGACAGATGATATTAATTCACTTTGGTAGTCGTGCATAGTGGCGGTGTCACACACTATGGCAAATCCTGACATATAAGCAGCGAGGATCCTATAGTTTCAGTAAATTCAGCTCTTCCATCTTTTTCTTTGTGCTCTGTGTGGGTTTCTGTTTGTGCATGTGGAGACATTAGATATTGTCAGTGTTGGTGGTACAATATTTTTGTAGAGCGGATTATACAGTAAAGATTACACCCGATTTATTGCAAGTCTTTCTTAACCCTTAAAATACTGGAATATTTTCGTTTTTTCCTTTAGTACCATATCTAAAAAAATGTATATATGTCTACATTTCAGTGGAGTGTTAAGGGCTCAGAAATATTACATATAAACGATCAAATTCAGTCAAAAATCAACTATATACAAATATTTCACATCTAACCATAGAACATACCCTAAACCTTCAGTTTCTACTTTTACTAACCCTGAGACAAAAAAAAGCAAAGATATTCAAATATAAATGCAACGTCTGCACAATCTAATTGCATACATTTGTTCATTTCATTCAAAATTCCCATTATTGTATCTCAGGTTTTACTTTTACCAACATCAAACAAAAAGCAAAGCCCTACCTGACTTGAACCATCATGTAATGCGATCACAAGAGTCTTTGGAATAAGGAGGAAAGTCTTTAGTTCCATAATAAAATGAGTAGGTAGACCATTGTTACAGACTTGATAGAGATATTACCAACTGAATATCGACTGAATACCTCACCCTTCCACCAAGAACTATTGTTTTTGGGTTCTTTTTTTTTTTTTTTGCTTTGTAGAGGATGCTACTTCATCTTCTTTTTTTTGTTTTTGGCCATTGGCAAACAGATTTTTGGTGGGGTTTTTTTTATATATTTTTTTACTTCTAAATTGGAGTGTGAATCAGAATGTGTCTAATGGCAACACAACTTATTTTTTCTTCTTCTTCTTCTGTTAAGTCTCGTCTCTCTTGGGAAAGTTACCATTTTACGCTACGGGGGGAAAACAAAATCACTATTCCGTTTCTGTTTTGGTTGCCCAATGGCAGATGAACTTTCCTTTATGTCGTAAATCAAGCCTATGTTCTTCTGGGAGATTTTGTACCTGGTGGCAAACAGAATTTCATGGCGAAAGTCAATTTTATAACACTGGTGTCCTTATTCTATGGGCTATCACATAGTGCAACTGACATTTACTTTGTAATGATACATTAAATTTCACCCAAGCACATTTGTGTGTCGAAGGGACATATTCTGAAGGTCCATCAAAGGGCTAAGGCAAAAAAACTTTGCCAAAACTTGTCTATCGCTACTCATACAAAATGCTATTATCACCAACAAACAAACAAACAGCGTGTGAACCCATTATCGCTGAGACCCCAAACAGAACTAATGGAGTTGAACCAATTAGTTAAACTACAACACTTTAGTTAATTCTTTAATTGTTTCAAAACATTTTTTAAAAAGAAAAATTCTCTTCTTTCATACTCTCAGGTGTGAATATTTGCTATGACACTTGGTCTTCTTTGATTGTAAGTGAAACAAAAATATCTTTGGGTTTTAGATAATTGGTTGGACAAACCAAACTATTTATGAACATTTCACTTTTTCTGACACTTTCAATGATCAAACGATTCATTCTTGATTGTTTTTTTGATGAATCCAAGTAAACGATGGTTCAAATAATTGTTATTTGCTGATGTGTCATTGATTGTGTCAATTCACAAATGTGTTCATTAAGAATTTCTCAAAGCGCAATTAAATATTAAACTGATAGAGCACATCAATCATTGTATTTTGACTCTTTAAATAGGGAAGATCTGTCTTTGGCACCACTGTAGCCTGTAATCTAATCTGTAATAATCTTTATTGTATTTCACAGCATTAGTCATTCACATATATTCCTACAAGATGATTTGTTTTAACTTGACACTGCTGAGACAGGGTTTCTATGAAGTTTTTAGGATCTTGTGCACAAGCTGACAAAAGCCTGTAAACTTTCTTGCCACCAACAAAAAGTGTCACTGTCAAACACAAAATAAATTGCGGGCGAACTCAAACGACTCAACCCGGACGGAAGGTACGGTCTTGTCCTGCCTTTCAAGATGACAGTTCGTGCTGAAATGTGCACCTCCTGAGTCTGAAAGCAGGTAATTTGCATTCAAAAAATGACAGCGACAATTTCTACAAGTGCTCATTAGGAACAAGGTGAATATTGGGCTGTGACATTGCAAAGATCTGTTCTGTGTAATTTGACACTTCACAGGTGTGAACAAAGTAGCTTTGCGTTAGTTTTAGCAACGATATATATATATATATATATATATATATATATATATATATATATATATATATATATATATATATATATATATATATATATATATAAATGGGGAAAAAAGAAAAAAAATGAAAATCTTATCATACCCAATGTTAAAATAAACCTTTAAAAAGAAGCTGTTGTATTATTTGTGTATGAAAATCATTCACTGACAGAGACGTCGACCTCAACGATATAGACGTGTACAAAGAAAAAAAAAATAAAAAGCTGAGAATATTTCCTACATTTATTCAGTATTATTTGGTTCAGATTTCATCTTCAAGCCCTTGTCTCAGATGTTGTATCATTCGCCTGGAACTGTGTTCTGGTTGACGCCCACCGCCTCAGCAGCACCTCCATCTCAATCACTAACGAGAGACCTTTCACCCGTGGTGCAACTGCAGCATTGCTCATTGATCCTAATGAAGCAGGATACAAACACGCTCTCGCTTTAAAACGAGGCAAAAAAAAAAAAAAAAAAAAAAAAAACCCTACTCTCAGTCATCTATTCCTCCCTTCTTCTTCACACATCGTCCAAAACGATCCCATGACTTTACGCTGAAGCCGAGGCGCTATGAAAGCACAACATTCATATTCAAGCAAAGTTTCAGACGCTTTTCATCGTCAGAAACAAGTTGCTCACAAGTAAGCATACACGCTGGAATGTAAGACTGTCAAGAGTGTTTAAAATCGTTCCTCTCGTTCATATCCACCCTGTTCCTGACATACTGACTTGAATCTTGACATGTCAATCTATTCTTGATGTAAAATGAAAAAAAAAAAAAAGAACCATCCCTCTCTAATTAATATCGACTTCATTCTCGACATATTGACTTAAATCTCGACATTGACAACTTTATTCCCGATGTGTATAGTAAAAAAAGAAAGAAAAAAAAAAAAAAAAGTCCTCCTCATTCATTTTGAATTTAACCTTGAAATTTCAACTTCATGCACCTACCGGCTTTAATCTGGACATTCTGACTTTATTCTCGACGTGTCACTTTTCTCGACATTTCGACTTAATCATCGGTCTGTGGACTTCGGTCTCGACATATTGATTTTTATTCTTGATAGGTCGACTTTATTTGCCACATTTAAAAAAAGAAATTATGGTATTTGAACTTTATCTTGACATTTTGACTTTACTCTTGATCTGCCAACTTCGGTCTTGACGTATTGACGTGATTATTCTTGATGGATCGACTCTATTCTTGATATGCAATACATAAAGACAATACAAAAGATCTTTAACTTTATTTGTGATGTTTCAACTTTATTTTCCAGGTATTGACTTCCACTTAAATTTCAATCTGTTGACCAGTCTCGACATAACGATTTTACACTTTACTCCTGTTCCCTTTCTTCCTTTTCTTTGTTATGCATTGCCCTAATACTCACTAGCTACACTATATGTCTGTACTGTATAGAAATATGTCAAGTCACCTGACATAAATATGTTTAATAGAAGAGAAGCATCTTGTCCTACTGACCACAACCAAACTGATTATTTCTGCAATATTTTCATCTTGTGTTGTGTTGATGTCACTTACAAAAGAACACTGTTTTTTTTTTCTTCCTTTTTTCATTTTTTGCATGTCTGCTTCTCCTGATCTTGACCCGTCTGTCTCTCTCTTGTGAGCGAGCGTTGTCGCTACACCAGATCACATATCCGAGCTCGTTCTCTGTTCACTGACCCTGCCACGAAACATGTTCTCTCTTTTAGAAGTTTTCTCGGAGACGCAATCAAATATGACCCTCAGATTTAAAAAAAACAAGAAAAGAAAAAGAATAGAAAAAAAAAAAAAGTGAGACATTTCTGTGGCGGCCGTCAGATGAGTCATGCTTTTTTTTTTTTTTTTATTCCTTTTTTTTTGCATTTCCATTTACTCTGTCGCTTCCCCTTTTGTGATCTTTGCAGACGAGGTCCTTGCATGAGTATCTCTGCATATCTTTACATTCCTCTTGTTTTTCTTCTTCTTCTTTTACTTTAGACGACATGTCACCAAATGTTTAGTGTGAGGAATAAGCACGCCGGCACGAGCAGATTGGCAAAAATATGAAAATTGTATGACAATTAATGCCTTTTTTTTTTAAGTGCACAGGATAATGATTTTGTGCACACCTAATCCTCTCGCTCTTTCTCCCCCCATTAATATTCAGTGTTTGAATAGACACCTGCCACCATATTCTCACCAGTCTGCTGGCTTTTTATGTCCTCTGTGCACAAAATTGTTAAATAGAGAAGCTGATGAGGTGGAATGTTGAAGTAGATTGCATACGACAGGCCCTGACTTGAGGAGAGAGAAATCATCATTTTCATCGCTTTTCTTCCTTTTTTTTTTTTTTCCTCCCCTTGCCCGGCAGAAACTGATGTGACAATCGGATTTGGAATAGCTGCACATTTCCGAGCGTGGAGGAGGAGGAGGAGGAGGAAAAAGAAGGAAGGCCTGAGTAGAAGAAGAAGAGAGAGAGAGAGAGAGAGAGGGAGGGAAAGGAGAATCTATGTTCACGTCAGTGTGTCTGTCAGTTTTGTGTTTGGGTGTCATTTGAGCGCATGTGGAATGATTGTTGCCGGGATTCATCTCCTGAGTAGCGGATAAAAAGGAATGAAGAGATATAGTACCTCACGGCCCCGTGGTTGAGGAGAACAGAGGAGGGGAGATTGGAGCGTGACGGATGGCGTGAAGCACATCGGGGCCTGACATCTTGAAAAAAGAAATAAATAATAATAATAATAATAAAAAAAAAAAATCATCTTCTGAGGCGTCGGCCTGCCGTCGCTTTCAGATAGAAGGTTCTCGTTGAGTCGCGCTCGTCTCATACAGTCGTGTAAATTCCTCGTGACAACGTTGCTCCAAGCAGTCGACAAAACAGTGTCACATTTCAGCCACTGAACGTGTTACGAAGCCGTGACGGAGATAAATAAGGTTTTTAAGTTTTAGTCTCGTTTGCTTTGCACTATTTCCCCACTTCCTCCTCTGCTGGTAAAACTCCCCACCACCTTACACGACTGCTGTTTTCCCACCTCTTTTTTTCATTCATTGAGCAGACAATCATCCACTTTTCTTTTCCTTTTTCTCTCGTTTGTCTCTAATACATCCCCTGAGACCGGAAACGTATCTTTTTCCCTGATGACAGCAGCTTCTGCGATGTGAGACTGTGTCCATGTCGCTGAGCTAAGCCCCGTTCCATTTGCTCTGCTTTTTCTTTCTCACCTTTCCTCCTTAAATAATAGGTCTGTGGCCTTTTATTGCCGGTCACGGACATTGTGAGGCCATAAGACAAGACGCTAACCAAAATTAATGGGACCCCCACCACCACTGCCGCTGCCGCCCCAGAAGCCCAGACTTTCACCGGTCTGACCGCTCAACGGTCTACAGAGCATGGACACCGAGTAAAAGACTGCTAATGGGAATTGGACGAGGTAAAGCACACATCTAACCATTCAATTAGGGACAGTATGACAGTATTGACAGATCACTGTGGATAGATAACAGGAGGATATTTCCTCACTGAATGATATATTGCGAGGTGCTGCAGTCGCTCAACGTGTGTGTGTTTTTTTTTTTCCTTTCATTTAATAAAACGACACATCCCTACGTTTTTTTTGTTGTTGTTGTTGTTCGCTCGTTTTCGACTTTTCGACTCTCTCAACCTCGCGGGGTGAAAAGCGCTAAACTACTTTTGCTGTCGTCTTATTGGCAGCTAGCAAATAAAGCTCTCTAAAGTTGATGGGGGGGGCACCTATATCAGATCCTTCACGCTTGTCATCATCAAGCCTCTCATCAAGCTTTGCACTCTAAGTCTGCTGCGTTTTCTCTTCCCTCCCCGACAGCGTTTTGTTTCCCTGACGAGAAACACAAAGGGGGAACATATTGAATTGGGCGGCGGTGGTGGTGGTGGGGAGACAGACGCGTCGGAGACGTCGGCGCGCACACATCTCCTGGCTAATAATCCGGTAGAGGAGACAACAGTCATTCATCTGCGTGCCGGTACTGGCAGGTTGACTTTTCTGACTGAAGAAGGGGGGAATAATTGCAAACTCTCGTAGCTGATGAATGCAGCTGAGACTGTAGCGCCGAGAGCATCTCACTCTTCTTCTTCTTCTTTTTCTCTTTCTTTTTAAAAGAGCGAGAGAAGATGAAAAGAGGAAATACACACAAAGGAGCATTTATGTAACAACACAAAGAATATGTATCAAATAAGCCACGTTCCACTTAGTATAGCTCCTGCAACCAGACAAGAGGAATCAATAGGCACTGGCAATTTTGCCCTCTTGAGGAGAGGAAGCTACGAGCAAACAAATACGAAGGGGTTTTCAGTTGCACGTTTCTACAAATTCAAACATCTCCCTCTAAAATATTTGCCATTCACGGCAGACAGTTTATTTCACTTTTTCACCCATTTTTCCTAGCGCGCGCACACACACACACACATATATATACACAACTGTAGTTTAAGGGTTGTGAAACTAATCAAAAACTTGTACAGTACCGAAAAAAAGTCAAACTCTGGCATCAATATTCGCTGTCTACTCGACTCTTTAGTTTGATCATGCAGCTCCATCAGAAGTTGGAAAGTATAAAAGCGAGAGTTTCTCTTTTTTCTTTTGTCTGTCTCAACCTTCATTCATTCTCTCTTTGCTCTCTCTCTCTCCATCATCCCCCTTTCTTTCTTTTTTTTTTTTCTCTTCTTCATTCATTTGCAACACTGTCCCCCAGGTCAGCGTTGGGTGGGTGTGGTACAGAATGTGAAGTAATCTCACTTGCTTGATTCTATCAATCCTCTTTTTTTTTTTCATCCAGGTTTTTTGAACACCTCAATCAAACCTCCCCTCAAGGTCGCCTTTGTAGCATGCTCGGCAGATTAAGCCCCCCCACCCCACACACACCCCTACCCCGGTCCATTTTTATTGCTTCATCCTTTGTTGGTTTTCAACTTAAAAAAAAAACCAAACACACACACATCTGAGATAAATACTCCATAAGCCATCAAGGTCGACATATTTACATAAAGACTTAAATGACTAATTTAGAGGCAACAGCTCTGCGATAAAAATCCAATGCAAATATCAAAATCTGGACAAGTTGTCGCGGTTTATTGATGTCGACTGCTGCTTTCAAAACTTGTGTGACATCACATTTCTGTCAGTGGCCCACACCCACCACCACCACCACCACCTCCTCTGTCCACGGTCCCATTGTGTGCCACTGTCAACACTTTAATGTTTCAAACTATTCTATTTAAAAAGCCAGAGCCTCTGTCAGCTGCACAGACTGCGCCGCATGATGTCAACGATAGCAGCGATGGGAGGGTGGTGGCGATGGCGGCGTCGGTGGGAGTGGGTTGAGGAGGGAGGGGTGGACGGTGTTGTGAATGGTCTGCTGGATGCAATGTTCAATTTACAGCAGTCTGAGATTTCCATCTATCATCGGCACAATGATGGAGAGCCAGAGAGGAAGAAAAAGAGAACAGGAAAAGGAGAGGAGCCCCTGTTCTACCTTCATGAACTGAATACCAACTGGAGCACTGCGTGGAAGGGAGCGTGTAAAGGAAGCCGTGTGTGTGTGTGTGTTCATCACTCTTGCTCTTATCACAGCCATGAATACACATCTTTCTTGCTTTCTTTCATCACAGCAGTGTGGAATCCTATATGTTTGTGTGTGCGTGTGTGTGTGTGTGTGTGTGTGTGTGTTTATATTTTTTCTATACATTCTCCACTCTTTGTGATTCTCATCAACAGGGAGGAGAGGGAGAAGCGGAGGAGATATCGCCCCCTACTTTCAACACCCACCTTCATTTTATTTCCTCTACCTGTATCGCTGTTTCTCGCCTGTGTCAATGCAACTTGCAAACATACATCACTGGGCATCATCGTGATGCTTCAGGCTCAATAGCATTCATCCTAATATCCAGCACGCTATCCAATTTGCAAGAAGAATGAAATAACCTCACCAAGACAAACCAACCGTTTATCAAGACTACTCGGCCATCTTTTCATCCCAAACCCCACCCCCGTTGTGTGCCTTCTTCTGTCAAACCACTGACTTAACATACAACCATGCTACTTCCTGTAGCCAGCTAAGCTAATTGCTGTTATGCTCACATACCAAGACATTAATACAATCCACGTTTTTTTCAGGTCCCTTGGTGCCGAGCCCAGTCCATCCTTTGAATTTTATTCTGCCCGCACGCTTAAATAAATCTTAATTTAGTAGCTCCTGGTGCAAGCTTTTATTCAAACCCCCCCCCACCTCTTCTTTTACATATATCACGGACAGCAAGACATATGAGCCATATATTAAATGAAAAATACTGCCAAGACCCCCACCTCGGCCCGTCTAATTACATGCACTGAAGATCTGTTGCCTAGAAAAGAGTTTGCCTTAAGCCACAATCCCCAAGAGGTTGTTACCCACCTCTCATCTCCTCCTCCTCTATGTGTGTTAGTGCGATTTTCTATCCTTCTCCACAAGGCCTACTTCCCTCCATCTGTAGCCTCTAGCCCTACCCATGTATTGCTATGATTCAATTAATTAGTGTGTGGCTCATCCAGAGATTTAACGCCTGATGATATGTTAGCCCCACTACTGTGAATATCTTAAATTGGTCTAATCCCAGCGGGCCGCACGGGTAACCTCTTGTTTCTCGCAAAAAGGGTCAGATTATTAGAGAGCAGCGAGGTGTGTAAAGACGAATAAGGTGATGCAGAATACGTGTTGGTCTTTTGGGAAAAGGGGGAATGTGAGAATCAATGAAAGCAATCCACGACTACGATTGAATTTGTTGTGAACTGCACAAAAGGCCGAAAATAAACGGATCTATGGATTATACAGAGGTCAGGCAATCAAACACTCATTGTGAGTAATGAAAAGAAAAATCATACTCTGAGTGGAGGGGTACAGTTTACTAGAATATGAATCAAATGTGATTTAAGGTGCAATTTCAACATTATGAAAATGTTCCCTTCCAACAGATATTAATATGCAGCCAACTTTTATTGAAGAGGAAAGATACTATTATTTTGGTAACTGGATTTCATTGACTCGCCTCTTTCCTACGCTACTGTGTAGGTACTACCTTATTATCATTTGCGTCCACGATAAGGAAGGATGATGAAGTAGGCGTGACAACAAACCTTATACCTAATAAGACTTGCATGTTTGTAGCAGTTTGGGTAGTGTTAGCGTAGGGCTAACTATAAACCGCTGCTGCCTTGTTCAGTGGTTTCACGATTAAAAACACCAGAACGATTTGCCACCAAGTTTTAAAGGAAAACAAAGACAGCAGTGCCTCTAAAGATTTACTCTGATCAACTCCCCCGCGCCTGCATCTACAACAAAGTGGTCACTATTATCAGTTGGAACTTTTCTGATTTCAACAGAGTTTAACAAGATATTTATAGAGATTCTCATTCGTCATCGTGCCCAATGTAGTCGAATCTAAGGCAACTGGATGGTTGTAATTCTTGAAAATGTTTCACCTATCTACATTGGACAGTTTAACAAGTTACACTGTTAGAATTCAAAAAGCTAAAGCTACTGTGAGTACAAGTACAGTAAAGTAAGTACTAACATCATCATAACTTGTCTCTATCTAGACCAGTCAGCTATGACATTATGGCATCTGACAGGCAAAGTGAAAAACATTGATTCTCTTGTTACAGTGGCATCTGTCAGTAGGTGGAATAAATTAGGCAGCAAGTGCACATTTTGTCCTCGAAGTTGATGTTGGAAGGAGAAAAAATGGGCAAGAGTTAGGATATTACTGACTTTGACAAGAGGCAAATTGTGATGGTTAGATAACTGGGTCAAAGCATTTACAAAACCGCAACTATTGTTGGATGTTTCCAGTCTGTAGGTTAGTGTAAAGGTCCAAGAAAGGGCAGTGGCCTGTTTCAGCAAGATAAAGATCTTACCTCACTGCAAATATGGTTCAAGATAGAACACAACAAGATGTTCAACATGTCAACTTGGTTCAAACCCCCAAATTTCAATCCAATCAAGCAACTGTGAGATGTCCAATCCATGGAGACCCTACCTCACCTCTTAAAGGACCTTGTTGTTAACATCTTAGTGTCATATTCAATGGCTCCTTCAGAGGTCTAGTGGTTATTGCTTCAGTGGGTCAAGAGTTTTTTGGCAGCAAATGAAAGACCTTGACAAAATTAGGTCATAATGTTATGGCTGATTGGTGTAGATACGTACAAATCATTTCTTTTAGACATAAACCCTGGTGTTTTAAACTAAACCATTGGGTCAACCACAAACATGTCTGAATCTCGACTCATCTATTGAGCTGATTTTCTTTAACTCAACAGGCTAGGCCTTATGGCAAAAGGAGTTTGTTAAAGTAATAATGAATTCATCATGATATGAAATTACTTTTAAAAATGTAGACATATTGAGTGAACCACAAAATGTTCCACCAGGTAGGTTAGGTTCTTTGGCTGCATTTTTAGTAATTTGATTATAACAAATTTGATTTTGAATCTGGCTTTTAGGTCTTTGTTTTGAGAAAAGAAAAGTTTTTGGAAAATTCAACTCTATATTTTTCATTAAATTTTGACTCACAAAAACACAAGAGAGAGTTTTCTCATGCGAAACAACTCAAACTTTTGAAACTTTGGCGTTTAAAGTGGGATCCAATCTTTCAGATCAAGCGGCTGATTGAGAAAATACATTTTCGGCTGCTTTAAAATCTGATTATGCTCAGTGTCAAATTCGAAAATGAGAGTTGGATCATTTTGTAGAGTCAGTAGCCATATTCTTTTTATACTGAGATTATAACTTGTTGCTTTCCCCTGTGATTCAATGATGCTGAATAATTCTCCTACACACTGCCATGGCAAAATGAACACCTTTTATTTGCTTCATTTATTCGATGATGCATTGAGCCAGACTGTTTTTTTGTTTTAATTACTTTCACCAGTACCTTTATTCTATCTTTGATCAGTAATAACTATGCTTTCTCTTATAGTGTAGCTACTCTTCTGACAGTTTTCACCACATCATAGAGGTCATTGATCAGATTGTCTCTTTTTTTGAAGTCATATGCCATCGACAGCTCCACAAGCCTTGGTCTCTTGACATTGAAGTATCAGCTAACTGCCCGACCTGTCATGTTTTGTTCTTTACGTCCCACAAGTGTCTGACACTTCCCTCACGCCATTCATCATTTAGTGAGGAGAAATGATTTGGCTAATGAACGACCGGGCTAATCAATCGATCACTCATACTCATCTCAATGGGAGCTCAAGGTTAATTTTGCATGTCTATTAACAGTTTAAGAAAATGATCGAGCGCTTTGACGGGGAATACATTTGAAGCACCACATATCACGACTTTTGAGAAAAACAGTGGTGGCGAGTACAAGCCCATGCCCTCGAGCCCTCATTGCTGCTGTACTTTATGTTTCGAATGTGATGTTTGCCATTATGTTTGACAGAAAACACTGTTTGTGAATAGCACCAGATTGTGCAAATAAATATATGCAACACCAGCTGCTAAATCCAAGCATGACAAAAGACATTTCTGTAGTGAATGTAATCATTTGTGCATTTGGACTAAAAAAATACTGGTTAATTGTACCACAAACAGCAATTTGTTGCCACTCTTTGTAGGCTCCCCAACTTCTTAAAAGCTCAGCTTTAAGCAGCCAATATCAGAGCTGCTTGATTGGTTGATGGTTTCTGCCAACAGAAGGTAGGGATCTCTTTTCCTGTGATTAGTTTCATTTACGCAGCTTTTTCTTTTTCTTTCTTTTTTTTTTGTTTTTGCATGGTGAATTGTTGCCGGCGAACGGGGGCGGACAGACGCTTGGTTTGGCGGAAGCTAATTTTCCATTTGAGGAAGCTGTCTGCAACATAATAATCTACGGTTTGTTATGTGAAAATGATGATCTCCCTCAACCCTGCCGGGAACTGGGTAATGGCACAGCGCTGGGGAGGCCTTCACGC
This sequence comes from Polydactylus sextarius, assembly GCA_016801845.1. NCBI lineage: Eukaryota > Metazoa > Chordata > Actinopteri > Polynemidae > Polydactylus > Polydactylus sextarius. The sequence continues at coordinate 10,681,590 of CM028929.1, forward strand.
CATGACTACGCTTCTGCACAACTCTGGCTTGTTAGCCAGAGAACCCGAGCCTGTCATCGTCAAGGCAGGCAGGCAGGCAGAGACTGCAGCATCTGCCACAGGCTGGCGTGGGGATGTTTGGAGGGTGGCGCTGCATGCCGAGCAACAGATTTCATCAGTGGTAAAAATGTGGATGTCATTGTGTGTGTCTGTGCCTCCATTTGTGCTGGAATAGCGATTTTTCTGGGACATATGTTTTATATTCTTTGTTTATCTTTGTTTGCTACAATTAACAGGCATTTCATCATTGTCAGTGTCATTGTTATTACATTGTTCTATATCTGTTGGTTAAACACATGTACATTGACAAATTTGAAGTATTTTATTTGAATATTCAACAATTAGCTCATAAGCTACTCTGTGTTGTAAAAATCACACTACCAAACAGTATGTGGAGAGGTTAAAATTATCATTATCAGTATTACCATCATCAGTCATAATAAAATTATAATATAATTTAGAATTATGTAACACTCACAAGACCCAACTCTCCACTTTTGTGCTCACAGCCAAACAGCTAACAATGAAAGTAAATGGGGCAGCCAAACATATCTAAATTGTCACTTTTTAACCACTAATAAAGATCAAAATATGACTTCACTTCAGCAGTAGCATGAATAGGGTCCCTACACATAAACCAGAGTACCGATTAGCAAATGTACTGAGAGTTTATTAAAAAATAAAATATCTCTTGGGGAGGTGTTTGACTCGTGTGCGTGGTGGACCACCACTTTAACATTTTGTAAAAGCAACTTTGTTAAGTTCAGTTGAATCGAAACCCACAGTGTTTACCCTGCTGGTGCTGATTGATCCTGTTGGTGTCAACACCTGACTCGAACTCTTTGGTCTCTGACCAAACTACTCTCTAGTTCGCCTCAAAGGGTGTGGTCTTGGATCAGTTTCTGATGTCAACACCATTGGAACGAGTCATTGGAAGCGTACCATGTACGTCTTACTCTAAATATACATATTAGGTTATTTGACATCACAACTTGACATCACGTTATCACAAACAATATCTCAGTACAAAGTGGGAGAGATTTCTTATCTGTCCACCTCAATCCAGTTGTATTGACCAAGATTTGCAATTCCCGGACTGCGTGACTTTTGTCTTCGTGAACTTAAACTAAAACAGTTTGAAAAATGAACCAATATTTAGGTCTAAATATGTCCTTACACCATCTATCATACTATATCTTCACTTAGTGTAAGTGAGACTTTTTGTTAATTTTATTATTGATAATTTGTTATTATTAAGCATCTTTGCCCAAGTAGTTTGTACAACCTTATCCTACCAATTCATCACAGCGATCATGTTGGGGTGCTATAATAGTAAAAAGCTATTTCAACCATGTTTTCTCCAAAAATTGCAACAATTGCACGAAATCATGTTTTACAATAAATAAACCTTTTTTTTCCTCAGATAAGCTCTGCGAGCCATGAAACTTATTATAGTATTCGGTCTTTGGATGTGACTGTGGTGTCATACCAGTAAAAAAAAATAAAATAAAAGGTCATTCTTCACTGAAGAGTTATGCAAGTGGCCTTTAGAGGAGCTTCATTTGGTATGTGTGTGTGTGTGTGTGTGTGTGTGTGAGCTCCTATAGGGGAGGTCTAGTAAAAACAGCACATGGTCTGCCCGGCGAGAGCAGGGCTTCTTGTATTCAGCTCAAGTGTGGCCGGGGCAACAATCGACTAATCCTCTTTCTCCCCCTGAAGTTTGTCTGTTGATTCAAATCCGCTGAGCTGAACTTTACGCATCAAAGAGGAGATAAGATGTTGAGATATGAGGGGTTTGAAATTCAAAGTCAAGGATGCAACTTATAGGATCTTCCTCTGTTTATTTCTTTTTTGAAAAAAAACAAACATGTATTTTTTATTGTTGTTGTTGATATATTTAAACATTTCAGCAAACAGCAAAAGACATCTTTTCGTGCTGATGTTGAGTATTGAGGATTGAGGATTATTCACACGAGGTAAATCAACCATCCTGCTGTGTTTAGACAGATATAACACAGATATCCAAACCTTATTCACGTGTGAACGAAAAACAGAAAATTAATTCTCCACAACACAGATTGTTTAATATAAAATATGTGTTTTCATGGTGACTGAATTTATGTTCCCCCCCTCAGAAAAATGCACCTTATTAACCAGGGGCATTGGGCTATTCATAAGACCGAGTATTATCCAGCATATCATTTGTCCTCATTTAGTATTGAGTCTACCAGTGCCTCCCTTCTGCTGGAAATTAATTACTCCAGCTGACAGCTATTGAATAAGACAAAGAGCGGAGGTTTCCCACTCACTCTGTTTTTGACACTTGATACTAGTCTATAAGTCAATTATGACAAAAAAATGAAAAAAACAGAAGAGAAGAAAAAAGCAGAAAACATTATAATTTAATGTGATTATCCAATTTAGGATTTAATTATGCCATATCAGTGTTATATTTATTTCTCTGAGTATTGATGACCTACTTAAAAATTCCATTGATTTTGTTGTGTATTCAGCTTTTTTACCAGCTTTTTTGCTTTTGCCTTGCTTTGTACGTTTAGCAGGTGAAGGGAAGGGAGGTTGCTGTGGCTTTTCAACCTCAGGCTATTAGATTTGGCATTATAAACGCTAACATGCACACTCACCCAAAAAAAAAAAAAAAATTCTGATTCCAGTCTCCAAGTGTCTCGCCTATTTTTTTTTTAATTTTTTTAATGGAAGCGCGGGCCAAGTTTATATCGTTTCCCTGTTCAATAATCCATCAACGTTTACATTCCATTAATCATCCTCGCTGTCTGAGTTGGAGTAGCGCTCCAAGAAGGGGCCCCCTGGGCAGTGCACCGGCCCTCCCTCATTAGAACTAACACACACACACACACACACATATATATATATATATATATATATATATATATATATGCACAGACGCTCATGTGACTTACAACTCAGGACAATATTGACTTCAACAACTCGATCAATGTGCTAAAATGCACCAAATGATGTGCAATGGTGTGTTCTCCACCACACATGGTGGAGAACATTTAGTGCTTTAAAAGAAAGTGTTTAACACTGAAAGGGAAACAAAAAAAAAAAAAGGAGGAAGACGCGTACGCTACTTACAAGCTTAGTCACCTGGGTCACATACGCGCACGCAAACACACACGTACACGGCAAACATGTATGCACATAATCCCCAAGAGCTGTGAAATCAGTGCGTTACCAGGCTTCAGTGACGCAGCAGTAGGGGGTGCTAGTGAGCTGGTGAGACGTAATACAACCCCCAACTGGGCTCTGTGTGAGGTTTTACTGTAGCACAAACACACACACACACACACACACATAAACACACACACTGCCTTTGACATCACTGTCTCCCTCCCTCTTCCTGCTCTCACACACATCACAGATAAACAAGCCCCCCCCCCTTTCTTCCCTTCCTTTAAACAATTCACATTAGTCCACAGAATAAAAGAGAGTGTTGAACACACAAATCATAACTCCTGTGTCCTAAGAAGAAGGATGTGACAGAACTGTACGTTCGACAGAAAACGTGGCATTGATGACGAGTCAGGATTGTGTGACTTTCGCCGTCGTCCCAGACCTCCCCCGGTCGACGCCGTTGTTCTCAGACGCTACAATCTGTTATTTTGTAGGTTACATCCTGCCTTTTTACAAAAAGAAAAAATGACATCCTTTCAGGTGCTAACTTTAATCTTACCTTTGTGACAATTACTGTGTATATCTGTTGAACAGGGCTCCGCTCGGGATTGTCATCTTGATTTGTGTTTGTTTCCTTCAAATATAAGATGTGATCAGCAAAGCCTTGTTGTTTTTTTTTTTTTTTTTTGGAGACGTTTACACATTAAGTACACTCAGCCTTGCCTGGCAGCGTTTCTGAAGGAAACGACATTTTTGAATGGACACATTAAAAGAAATCATGTTCCGAGGCTAGATAATGGAAAATGGCAATGCAAAGCAATGTCAGATAAATATGAGTTATGAAAATACAGAACAAACGCATGTTTTTAAAAGCTGCAGATGCAGATTAAATGTGTAAATACAGAATGTAAGAGAACGCCTGGCCTCTCATCAAAGTCTTCAAAAAGCCATTATAATTACCTCTATGAATTGTCAAGCACTTTGACTTTATCCCTTTGCCCTCCAGTTATAGACTAAAGTTTCTCTTAACAGTGAGTTTATTATGAACTAAGTTTTTTAGCAGGGTCACGTCGGTTACAACCCCTGCAGAAAAATCCACCGCGGCGGTAGTCTACATATCAAATACTCTTTCCTAGTCGATGACTAATGACAGACCTCCCAGCTGACATATCTACACTTTGCACATTAAGGTAAAATATGCTAATGTGTGCGTGTGAATATCACATTGTGAAGATTAAATTCATTACGGCTACATAGTCACTGTGCCTTGGAAAGCTTTGAATATGGAGTTTCACAGTCATCGTCGATCTCTGTTTCTTGATTATCATACATTACAGGGTTGAACGAAATGGAATTGGGCGAACGTCGCAATGTTGCAAACTAGTTGGAAGGTTAAACTGTGGGAAAAAATATCACCACATCGCATAACACCTCACCACGACGTGACCTCAAAGACGTTGAGTTGAATTTAACTTTGAAAAAAAAAAAAAAAAAAAAAAAGAGGAGTTCTAGAAATTCAGCCCAATTTGTCTGTACAATACAATGATTTATGATAATGTAACAGTGGCTATCATGTAATTCTTATGAGAATCTACATGTCATTTGTAAGGCATAAATTCCATTATTGTATTCCACTCAATACGCAGGTTATCTGTGGTACGAATAAGCACCTTAGTAATTGTAAAAGTATTTGCGATAAGGTTCCCACAGTTCCTTCCAGCTCTGGCTTTTATCACTGACACTCGCCATCATTAACAACGGCAGCTGTAGTCGAACAACACACAACAGTCTCCTGATCACAGCAGAACGTGCTAAAAATCTCCCAACGGGTAATGAGACTGATGGTATGCGCCGCAGCGTTTTCACAATGTGTTTCTATATCTCTGCCAGGTCAAATGCAAAATACACAAATTCCCACCCTTCTCCTGCCCTCTGTTAATAACAAGGCAACGCTTCAAATAGCTGCTTAAAATAGTACAGAGAGCTAGTGGGTGATATGAGGAATATAGGGAAGACGTAACGGAGATGAAGTAGCTGTGTAGTCTCCGGAGGTCTCGACTCACACTTCTGAGGCATTAACCAGATGCATTCAGCCTCAAGAAAACACTCATCGTATGAAAAGAGGTTTTTAATGCTAATATATTAGCAGAGACATCACAACCAGGTAGGGGAGGACCCCAGAGGACGGCTGATTTTGTATTTAATGCACATCAACAACAAAAACAACATCAGTTGTACGAGCATCAGTATGATTTCTCATATGGAGGAAGCTGCAATGGTACTGTTGTAGGTCAGAATACCCTTAATGGGGCCCTGCCCAATAGTTTGCTAGTGGGTGAGTCGCGTGTGACTGACTGACTTCATAATTCCAAATGAAGTAATATGTTTTTGTGTCAGGAAGCTAACTGCTAGATAGCTGCTAGCAGCAGAAATACGTGTTGTTTGGTTGTCAGTCAAATGCTATAAACTAAAACAGCCAGTTACGTTTCTGTTCTGTCACACATGAACAGCTGATAATATGGAGCTCTCCTGCTTGTAAAAGTCAGTGTACGACATATTAGCACGGAGTATGCTAATAAGGGGTGAAGACTTTTTCGTATCTTAAAAATACTGGCGATTGTAAACTCGGGTTCCATCACCTTTACCTCAAATTTAATGGGGAGGAGGATGAGGAAGACACATCAAGTTTAAAAGGTTGTTGTTGATATAATGGTTCTTGAAAGGGTGGGGTGGGGGGGGTGGAGGTTTTGCCTACGGCCCCCAACAAGTCTTGAAACAGCCCTGTATACATCACTGTTTTGTGAAGGTTAAAAATGCCATTACTTGTCTGTTATGCCAAAACCATATGTAATGTTATGCAAGTACCCATGAAAAAGCATAACACTATCCTTCCCAGGGCAACCTTTTTATTTCAACTCATACAGTGTATCAACAAACTATAAATATATTGGCTTGATTTGCATTGCACAAAGAACGCCACAGAAACCTGCAGAGTTGTACAAAAAGGCTTGGCAACGGGTATTGAGACCTAATTAAATTATTTCCGTATTTGCACGCCACAATAGGGAAGTGTAATTAATTTTTTGCTCAAGTGCAATTCATTACCAAAGGCAATATCAAGTTTATTAAATGTGTCACAAATTAGTTTGATTAATTATATTTGCTAGAAGTTGGAAAATTGAAACTTCAGCCACTTATAATTATACCTAATGGAGATATTTTCATATTACAAAGCAGAAAGAAAAAAAAAAACAAAAAACAAAAAACATTGGCCGTTAACTCGTATTGAAATCTCTTCACAGGCCACTCTTTCCTGCTAACCGGGAACAAAGTGACAAAAAATAACAGCTACAGATGAGAGTGAAAGAAATCGTTCTCCCACACTTGCGCATGTCGACACCACACATCCGCACATTCTCAAAGTGAGACAAGCAGGACAGCAGGAATTCTGCTGTCACTCTCAAATACTTTGCTGTTATCAAGAATTATTTATACTACGCTCACACCCTGCTCCCACACCACCTTAAAAACCCCAGTAATTAAACAACACCTTTTCTATTCTTGTTAAAGAATCTGATGGCTGCCATCCCTGCTTGCGATCCCCTATGGAGCATTGCTTTTGGCATGTGTTGCTTCTCTTACTGTTTTCATTTACAGACAACACTTAAAATTCTGTTTGTTATGTGCGAGCATTGACGTGCAGTGTTACCGACAGGAGAGCAGCTACAGCCGAGCTCTAAATGCAAAAACTACATGTCCCTGGATGACATCACAGGACACTTTGCATATTTGTGATGTCATATCCTTAAAGTGACAAAACAAGTTGTGAAAAAGAAAAAGAATCAGTCAAACTATATGTTACCAACTAAGTAGCTTTAGTATTTAACTATTAATAGTCCTGTTAAATTTCAATTAACAAACACAGACAAAGTAAATTACCCAGGAAGAAAATGCTAAAGGAATGAGAAAGCTAAGAGTGAACAAGCTAGCTAACTTGTTATCCGATAGCAACACTTCTTTCAAGGAACTTTCTGCAAAGGTATTTGTAAAAGTCGCTAGCTACGATGACTTAGCTGGCTCACTATCTTTAACGACGAATGTAACACTTCAGAGATGCTATTGGACATGCTATTGTGACATGTTAGCTGCGTTAGCTTTAATTTAGCCTCTAATGTCACAGTACAAACTGTTTTGCAAAAAGAGCCAATGGTTTTAACACAATCTTAGCAAGTTTTTACTGAAAGCGTCATTGTCATTTACCCTCTTCAATAAAACTCTTTATCATATAAAATTATGCACAGTTGTGTGAAAAAGCAAAGGGACTTAGTTGCAACTGGCTAGCATGTTAATGGTTAGCTTGCTAGCAAAATATATGCTTATTTTGGCTGGATGCTTTTCCCTTCCAACTCCAACTCAGGGGACATGCTGTGATATAAACAAAACCGCTGTTTATCATGTGTTCTGGTTGTTGTCTTTTGTTTTACCAGGCTCCACTCTACATTTACGAATCAAACCATCATCATTAATTTAATCTAATCACCAGCTGCATTGACATCATCAGCACATTGTCAGGCACGAGGAGACATCAGCATCATCAGCTTCCTCTATTACATCCAACCCTTCACGATTAAAGGTGAATCAAAGAATGGATGATGAAGGAAAAATAAAAAGCGTGTGTATCCATCTTCACTATCTTCTAGCTCTGAGAAGCTTTTTCCTCTCTTCTGTAATCACGCAGCACACCTCTCATTTCAATACAGGGCTGAGAGCGCTGAGTGAACACTGCAATCTGGTCCTTGTAATGAAAACGTATATTCCAGCTCCCCTTCTTGAAAGGAGGCCCCATTAGAAGACTCAGTCTCATTGATTGAAATGCTTTTAAATGTGCACGTGACCATTAATGCAGTGTGTGTGTGTGTGTGTGTGTGTGTGTGTGTGTGTGTGTGTGGTGTGTGTGTTGAGAGGCACAAGAGCACAAGACGATAGTACCATACGTAAATCATTCAATATGAAAGTAGCAGTGACTTCCCGGTTACTTTTTTTTTTTTTTTCCCCAAACCACACACCGTTGAATTTATTCCAACTCCAACCGAATTAACTCAACGTTCTGATAAAGGCCTACAAATATCAATCAGAAATGCAAAAGTCTTGTTTTCAAACGGAGGGATGTTTAATTAGAAAACCTGACTGCTCATACACCTTGAAACAAACTCAATTTGATAAACATTGACTAACTCACTGATGCATCCTGAAACAAGGATGTGAAAGGTAGAAGCGACTTGAATTGGTAATGGGAGATGCAAAAACAACGCCAAAATCCATTCCGGTGGGGTTTATAAAGAGCGTCGTGGCTCACGCTGTAACAAAGATAATCTGTGATAATATATCCTGCTGCTCCGCCCTGAAGAACCTGTCTACGATGGCGAGTGAACGGTGAGGTCACGTTCTTGGATTTAATAGGTTAACACGAGTACGTACGTGTGTCCGGTAATAGGTTCAAGTAGGTTCTGCTTTAATCAAGGGGAAGAATTTGGTCTGACATGCAATTGCTATTAAAAATCCATCTCTTACATCTTGTCAGAAGCTTTGAGGCATTTTTTTTCTCTCCATTATGCTTGCTATCAATTGCAAATAATAAAAAAATCTTCTCCCATTAAGAGTAACATACAACCCAAATGTGGACAGTAAACAGCCTCCACTCCAAACCTGCCAGATTTAATCGTTCCTGCTCCCTAACAGAGTTTGTCTTCGTATTCCTCCCGTTCTTTTTTTCCTACAGAGGTTATCGTAGCTGTCGAGGGGGCGAGGAGGGGGGTCTTCGCGTTTGATCTGACCCCTCAGATTCAATTATGGCCCAATCAGATCCCCCCTGAGATTGACCCCATGAGCCAGTCGGAGTGGTCTTGTCTCATTTGGAAAATAGCGGCACAGATCAAGTTATGCGTTCAGAAAGAGAAGTCTTGAAGGTCTTGAAGTACGGAGTGGGGGGTGTTTGAGATGATTACCTAATCTAAAGGTAAAGAGGGGGAAGATAAACGATGGGAAAAAGCAGAGAGAAAGAGAGACTTGAGACTGAGACTTTGCTTGTTTTTGCCGTCACATGCCATTGGTTTGATGCCAAATTTTGCGAACTGCCCCCGTAGCTTCTGATCAGTGCTGATCAGTTTTTTTTTTTTTTTTGTTTTTTTTTTAAAGAGACACTCTTGATGATGTGTGGGAGCAAGTATCTAGCACAAGCCTTCTTGGTTTAATTTCCCTAAGTGGAAAGAGAATAAAGTGTGCATTTACTTTAGAAGTGCTGCAGGGTGCAGACGGATCAATTTTGTTATTGGTGTGGAGAATTCTATCAGGAAAGAAAAAAAAAAAAGAGAGAGGCTACCCTGCCCCCGGCGAGACCTGGCATGACAAGATAGAAAAGATAGCTTCGAAAAGAAACGATTCAAGTCTGATCACTCTGATGCTGAACCATCACTTATTTCACATAATAGTTCCCCGATATGATACAGCATTGAAAGTTCTGGTTGTTTGGTTTGAGGAATTTAACATTTTGACAGTAAGCAGTTATGGGGGAATCAGCCACTTGACTGTCACCAGTCATTCCATGAATTATTCAAAAAACATTCTAAATATCACGCAATATCATTCTAGCAAACAGAGAATAGAGATATTCATATTTTTCATTTGACTCCTGACCTTTTCACTAGCCTGTTTCTCATTCATTCCCACTGCATCAGTATAAACCAATAAACTCTTGACGGACAAAGCCTTGATCAAATAGCAGCACCGGGGAGGCATCAGGGAAAGGAAAACTGGAGATGAGACTGTCTCGGAGTGGCAAGCACTTGGCAAAGTAAAAATAGCTGTAATAGCCTCAGGTAAGTTAACTGCCCGAAACTCCCCAAACTGATTTTAGGTACAGCAGCTAGTGTGGGTGTGAAAATGTCCCCAAGAGTCGTTAAGCCTCTTTAAGTGAAGCAGCTGAGAGGATATGGTGAAAAATAAAGGAAAAGGAAAGTGAAACAGCGATAACATAACCAAACATCCTCACCTTTTATCAGTTTGTTGAGGTTTTTTTTTTTACATCCATCAAGATTACAAATGAGCTTTAATGAAAGTGTTTAATACTTAAACAGCAAATAAAAACACAACAAACATAAATGGCACTTAAATTTAAAGTGAGGATTGCCATGATTGCATGAATTATGGATGAACCTATGATATACTATGAAAAAAAGCGCCGTTTGAGGAAAAAAAGAAATCGTGTCAGGTTCCAATTTATTCCCAAAGTATTCAAATTCAAAACGCTTTAGAAGTTTTTTTCCATTAGCATAATGAGTAAAACACATTGCCCTTTAAGTGCGTGGAATGGAATGGATGACATGGTTCTGCTAATTAATCGGTGCTGTTGTGCTGACCATCTTGAACCGCTCGCGGCGTTTTTCAAGTATTTGTTTTCCAAACCACTTCACGATTTTCACCAACTGAAGTAGAGATATTCAATTACAAAAAAAAATTAAAAAAAACGAACAGGTTGGATGCTAATGGATTATCCTCTTAAAGAAAAAAAAATACAATTATCAGTTGTGTGTCAAAGAGCTTATGGGGAAATGAAATGAAGTGTTTATATATCTTGTATTTATCCTGCAGTTTTATATTTTTCCAAAGTGAATGACCAGTTTGTGTTACATTCTGGGAGCTGCTGCACTCATGGAGCGCGTGATGGTCAGTCTGAATTAATACTGTCTGGCTGGAAGCACAGGGCACTGCCGGGCCTGAGTTCCTCACAGGGGGTCAGGATGTGTGAGTGCCTGCAAGATGAGATCAGCAGGCACCTGCAATTTTTCTCCCCCTCCCACCCCCTGAAACCCACCCTCAGAAACCCACCCTAATCCTTTTGCACTGCGCCACTGCATGTGTTTTTTGTGTGTGTGTGTGTGTGTATGTGGATGGGAGGCAGTCGGTGACTAAGTAAGGGAGTGAGTAAATGAACGTGCGAGAAAAAGAGAATAAACCCGAGCGTGTGTCGACGGCGGCATCTGCCACTGTGTAGAAATGTTACCAAGTCGACCGTGAACTAAATTTTCTAACAGCTGCATCACCCGACAATAATCCCACATGCTGGTGGAAGAAGTTAGAAATGTGAGCTTGCTGAAAAAAAAAAAAAAAAAAAACCCATCGCACAGAACCGAGACGAGCTATTTAGACGTTTTATTCGCCGTGATCAGAAGCAAGGATAATTCCTATGTGAGTTATGACACGGAGACTAAGAGAGACACAAGACCATTCATTCTCAAGTTTGAACCTTGCGTATCTCCTTTTATTGTCATCCCTTTACAGGAGCCAGGGGATGAAGGTTGAAAGTCATTAGCACTCAAATTATTAGGGAATTTAAATGCAATTAGGTGTAGAAAATACAGGACCAGGCTCTATTAAATCCCACTCCCGTACTAAAGCCTGTCTGCAACCATCTATGTGAATATGTCTGTCAGACTGTCAATATGAAAAATAAAAGAAGCAAAGCAATTACATATAATAAAATATGACGCACTAACAGAGGTAATAATATTACACAGAAAGGTTTGCAGCACTGCTGAGTCCATGCAGTCTTTTTAACCACTTACGTTAGTGGGAAATGAACTGCTAACCCCAGCAGAGCTGCAACCAGCTGTGATAAACATCGGTCTTGCAGTCCAGACATGTTTTGCAGGGTGACCACACTGAGAACACACATCTGGCACTTTTCACTGATGGCAGGACAGGAATACTGTATGACTGGTCAGGATTTTAAGACGTTAGTGTGGCATAAAATGTCTTTTCAAGATTTCATTTGTAATAATGTGCCTCTGTACGAGTCATTTGGAGAAATAGACGTGAAAATTATCTTAGCGTATACTCAAATATGTCTACTAAGTCTAACTAAGTTCTCTTTAGAAATCTAACATTTGTAAAGTAAAAAGGTACATCACAGCTAATAAGCTAAGCTAGCTTCATTTACTTTGGACTGAGTTCAGCCACACAGGTGACATTTGGACACAGCGGTGTAGTTGGATAATATTAGACCCATGTTACAGGATCTTATCTGTGAAATGTAACTAAGAGTCATATCACTTGAACGTAAAAAAAAAAAAAAAATCCCATTGCTTTCCCCAATCTCGTAACAGTATTCATTACCAACCCTGGGCCATTTCAGAATCAGCGGGTCAGCACGGAACTGCTTTACACCCCTCAGAGAAAAGGGCTCTACCTCGTAAAAGCTTTATGCTGTAGCACTGGCAGACATTTGGCATTTACATTTATCGCCAACTTGGGTTAATTAAACTCGACCCGTCCACCATCTTTATTAACCAATGGTAAATAAAGACACAATATTTCTCTGTGGCGGTGTCAAAGGCCGAAAGGCACGAGGAAGAACGCGGAAAAGCTGTCATGCATACGCGCAAAAATGTATGCGTATGAGCTCACGCGAGCATCAGAGCTCCTTCCTCACAGATGATAGAGACGTCGACAAGAAGCAGGGAGAGCTCAAGATGACAAACTATTAGCCAAGTCATTAGTTTAAGCAATTAGTTTGCTTGTTGTATGAGCTTCGAGTTGCATATTCAATACTCACATCTGAGCCAAGTTGTGCATAGGCAAAAGACATAATGAAATATTTGTTTGTCTCGCTGGACTGTATTTTCTTTGCATGAAACAGCACTTTTAAATTATCCTAATTCCATAGTCAATCCTCTTAACAGACTATGAGGAAGAGAAGTGCAGGTAAACAAAACCCTCCCTTCACCCCACATCCTTCAGCCTCCGCTGCCTCTGTGCAAATGCTTGGCCTCTAAAATTGATCTTAATGACTCATGGCTTGTGCTGGGGCTGTTTGTATGAATGTGGGAGTTACAGTAATTGCCTAGTCATTACAACGCTCGAGATTGTTTTATTAGATTTTTTTCTTGTTTTTTTTTTTTTGTGATCGTGCTAATTCACAGTGTCCTCGCTGTCCAAAATAAGCTCATCTTCCTGATTGGATTTTCAAACTCGGTAGTCAATTATTTCTCATTGCCTTGATTTCTTTAAGCTGCATTACATTATTTTCGTCCACTAGGGGGCGTAGAGAAACTCTACATCATCTAATCAGATGCTTACAGCTAGCATGTTAGCAAACATTTGCCAATCGGGCAGACACAAGCAATCTAATTTATATCAGGTTTCTATGTCAATTTACTCGCCTTTTCATCTCTAGTTAAAACCAACAGATACATGTGGAAATCTGTAAGCCTTAGTTTCAAAATCTGGTTAAAACATGTCACAGTAGTGTGGCTGTCATCTGCCGACAAATGAGCGCTACAGTCGCAGCAGATCGATGGAAAATCATTAGCAAACAGAGACAATAAAAGTGGTCCCAGGATGAACCCTGAAGGAACACCTGTCTGTACAGAAACCGAATTAGACTGATGAATTAAGCCTAAACAAAACAGAATGGGAAAGACTAACAAAATAAAGGTTATTTGGGAGAAGATTAAGATCCATTAAATGTGTCATTAGTAAATTTAATGAGAGCAGTAGTTATGAAGTAATTACACCAGACACCAGAACTGATGTTACTATGGAACTTGTGAATTTTTCATAACTGATAAATATATATATATATATATATATATATATATATATATATATATATATATATATATATATATATATATATATATATGTATGTATGTATGTATATATCTGTGTGTGTGTCTGTGTTACAGACTGAACCAAAATGGACTAGTGATCAAACATAAGCAAATACAGAGTGAGCAGAGGAACTTCTACCGTGACGGGCAAACAGAACACGCCGCGGTGCGTGACCCACCGGCCCGACCAAGTCTTTGGCTCACCAGCACAGTTTTTAAATCAACTCGGTCGTATTTGTGTTGCCTGCCACTTGTCGTTCTTTCACTCTCATTTACTCGCCTCACTGTTGGTTTTTTTTTTTCCCCTCCTAACAACAAGCACAAAACATTGTCACTGGACCATCACTGACTCGGCTCAAATGACTTCTGAAATTGCTTTGTTTCCCCTTCCTCGCACACACATGTCACAGATGTTGTTTGGGTGAGAGTGGCTGCATGCCAAAATCAAGCGTGACGTGCCATTAGCAATTGAGCTGACTGTGCACAGTTTGGTCTTTCTTCCATTATTCATTTTTCTTTTTGTTAGAGGGCGCGGAATGAGAAGCTGAGAAGCGGCAGTGTTTTTGTTGTAACAGTGTGCATTCGTGCTATTATGAACCTGGACTGAGCATAATCTACTGTTGTGATGAGTCATCTTTTGCTTTTGTTGTTGGTTTGGATTCAAACAAAGCCAAACCTTTAGGCCTATAATAAATTGCTGTGATGTATCTCTTTGTATCACTGTGTGTTACTGTGAATGGGGATATAGGTTAAAAAAAAAATCAAGTCAGTAAAGCAGCAGGCTTTTATTTTTGAATTACAGTCACCAATATAAACTGCCACATCAATTCTGCACTTGAAATAATTTAGGCGAATATCTGTGAGATGACAGATTAATTCTTGGTATTAAATGCAAGTCTGTCCATGTTGCTCGGAGGCGGTCTGGCGCAGCAAAGCGTCTGTTGTCCCCCCCCAAGATGCTCTGAGGTCAACTTCAGATTAACTAACATGATGTATCCCCGCTGCCACGATGCATTACCGCTCACATTGTTCTCCAGGTCGACTCGCGAGCCAGGCATTGCTTTCAATTACACCCTCAACTTTTCTTTTTAATTAAATGTACAGGCAGATTAATTACAGGACAACTTAAATGATGAAAAAATTAGAGGTGTCCTGAAACATTGTTGCTCGGTGTGAATCTGCCAGCATCCTTTCTCTCTCTCTCTGCCCCCTCCGAGCCCCTTAAGCTGTCACGCCCGCTGCTCAATAAGCAATCTGGTGGGGAGGCGTGCAAACGAGTGGAGTCGTGCGGGGAAGTTTGTTTCTGTTTCTGCCAGACAGGTTCGATTCTTTGAGAGACACGGCCCACAAAACCAGACACCCAGGGCTGGAGGCTGGGTAAAAACTAATTACGGTGGTGTTAAAAGGCAAACTCAATGAGGCACAGAAAAGACAGCCAGATTCTCAGCACCTCTTGACTTTAAGCTCTGCAGGCCAACAGTGGGAGTTGGTGGCACTAAACAATGCTGTTTATTCTTTGATTTGAAGAACCTTACACCCCAAATGAACTGTGGAGAAACAAGTGAAGCGGGTTATTTCTTCAGAATGGAAAGATTAGTGAAGGTTTTTCTTTTTTTTTCCTTTTTTTTTTTGGAGAATGGGGATGTAGCATCAGGTGGGAAAATGCTCCTATGTGCATTCTCTAATCGATTTCCAATGATTTTCATTCACACACACACACACACAAAAAAAAGAGGAATTGAGCTCTTTTCATTTCAGACTCTCAGATGTCTGGTGTTGTGTTTGAGACCAAAGTAGATGGATATCCATCACACCCCATCCAGAAGCGCTGGTGATATAGCTGGGCTATATCCGGAAGACACCAGAGGGCCTTTAAAAATGGAGAACAACGGAAATGTGAGTATCAAATGAAGGCATCAGGGAGCATCTGAGTGACACAAACATGTTATGAGAGATGAGTAACATCTGGTGCGATGGATCTTATCCTCCGGTCGCCAGTCATTTACTCTGCGTTCCGATACACAACCACCATTTGCCTTATAATCTTGGCCCTAATTCCCATGTAGCCCCGTGCTTTAATGGACTCTTCAGGGTATTAATTTTTTACTTTCCCTGCTTGTTTCTGGTATATTTTGATGTTTCACTCATACAGAGTTTCAATGTCTGTGCTGTTGTTAATGCCTATTTAGCACAGAGCATTCGCTTTCCGATTGTTTGCTTTGTTTAAATAGCATTACAGGGGATTTTCGGGAACATCTTGTTTGAATTTAGGTATTAATCTAAACGACCAAAACACAATAAACAAACGAATTAAATGAGATTTTAGTATTACTATTATTATTATTTTTATTATTATTATTATTTCTACATCGTAATAGCGTTACATTCATGCAAATAATATCTGTCTTGCTCGCTCGCGACGACTGTTTGTTATTCCGCCGAGACGTCTGCAGGGATTTATAAAGTGTATTATTTTGCCGCTTTTCAAAATTGCTGGAATGGGAGGAAGAAAGGCAGAGAGGCAATACGAAAGGGTTAGGAGAGGTGGTCGAAACTGCCTCCGACAAAATGAGCACGGCCCCTGAACTAAACCCAGGGGATTGAAAGTGGATTGAATGCATCTCGCCATATATAGACAGCTGCTGGAACGGCAGGGACAGCGATAGGAGAGAGAGAGATAGATAGAGAGAGAGAGAGAGAGAGAGAGAGAGAGAGAAGGGGGAGATGTGGGGGTGAGAGAGGGGGACTTGAAGTGAGTCAAGCAGTGGGACGAGGATGAAGAAAAGGAGCACCGAGGAGAGAGAAAAGAGCAGTGGTGTGTTACTAGCTGACCACTGGAGCTCCCACTGCCCTCCCTCTTTTTTTTTTTTTAACCACCACCACTCTTCCATTACACCATTACTGACACTGAGGGTCCTGTTTTCACCCAGCCGTACAAGCATTCTGGTGGTAGAGCGCCAAAAAGCCCGCTGGCTGCCCCCGCCTGTGCGTCCCAACCACCTCTCCGCACCATCAGCGCCAGGAAATGGACCCAATTTAGTAAGAGCCAGACTAATTCCTAGATGGCGAGGGCAACGGGTTCCTAGGGGTTAAAATGCCTTAATCTTTTTATCCTGTGCTGCAGAGGACTATTCACAGATTTGATACACTCACTCTAAATCCTTAAGTGGCATGCGAGGGCAAAGGCTCGAAGGGAATTCCACACAAACAGATGAATGCTGGCAGCAAGCCGAGGATGATGGAGCTATAAAAGCATCAAATGTATGACATTAGGATCATAATATATATCATACCGTTTTCATTGTATAGCAAAGTCTATACGCTTCTGCCAAAACAGTGTCAAGTTTTGCGGTTAATTGTTCAAAGTTAACGGCAAAAGGATGATGAAAGCATTGTCAGCAAAGCAAACGTAGACAGTTTTCACCTTTTCCTCTTCCTCTTCTTCTTCTCTTGCTCTTTCTTTGGTACTTCCCAGCACACTCACGCACATCCTCAGCATCCCCAGGTCCCTAATGAGGCGTGATCACTGTGTTAAACTGCTAATTAAAATCAGATATTAAAGCCTACTACCCATAATCCCACTTGGCTTGCGCTACAAACACCAGGCTGGCTGTCGCTTGGTATTACGCTCTGACAGATCCACAGTCAGCGAGGGGCAACAAGTCTCTTGCCTTATTTCACCTTTTCACAAAACAGCGATTTCCTTTTCCACGCTCTGACCCACTTCAAGTCCGATGTAAAGTGTGAACGATGACACGCATACGTAAACAGACACTAGCAACCATGCTTGGAGGCATGTGGCGCATGTCAGCATTGTGCATATTTCAACAGAGAGGCTCTAATTTGAACCAAATGAGGACGACATGTCAACGAAATACTCCATCTATGACGGATCAGGCTTTCACAGAACATCTGGTGGGCCATTATGGAGCATACGCTAATGATCGTCCATGCAAAATTGATGAGTCATTGATCTCCGACATTCATTGGATTTTAGATTATGAAATGTGCTGTTAATACCCAGCGAAGAAGATAAGAAGGATGAAGAAACAACTTCCTGCTGCCCAGAAAGATACAAATATTTCAGTTGTTTAGGCATCTTTTGGACATTTGATTTGGTTTTTAGTCTTGATTTTTTACAAGCATTCCTCCAGCTAACCTCGCCAGTAGTTCACAAATCAAAAAAAAAAAAAAAAAAACTCATAATAATCTTTTCCTTCATCCAATTTCCAATTAATATTCTCTGCTGTAGAATGGTCAAGACCTTAGTGATCTTCTGTCTCCTCTGCTCAGGGCAGTGAGGCGCCGAGGGCACAGCTCCAAACAAACTCAGGTCTCCACGGTGGAGAGTTGAGGCGAACTCTGAACCGTGCTTTGCTACCTCATTAGCCTGCATACACACGGGCATCTGTTCTATCAGGAACCTAAATACGACCGCACGAAACCGTAAAATAACTGCTCTCGCCGGACCCGATTGAGCGACGAAGGGAGTTCACCGACCGCGTTGGCACCGTACGGCTTTCATTCATTTAGAAAAGGAATATCTATTTAATGGCAACGGATAACTAAATGAACCTTTTCAGATGGGACGTGGCTGTAGTCTGCTGGTTTTCTTTACCGTTGTTTTTTCTTCTCTCTGCTTCAAGAGAAGCGATGAAATAAAAAATAGAAAAAAAAAAAAAGAGAGAGAGAGAGTAAGAGCGGCCAAGAAAGAGGGAGAGGAAAATCGACAGGCAGAGTGAGAGGGGTCATTGAGCACAACAGGAACACGGCGCCCTGCTCAGCTGGAGGGACTCTGGCGAGGACGAAGCTACCTATCTTATGGTGACAAGCGGCAAATGGGGGCCCATTACCGCACAGAATGCTAATGCCAAACTTTGGGCCCCGGGGACTGGCCCTGCTCCCCAAACACAAGGAGAGGAGACCTGGCAGGGTGGCATGCATGACAGCCTCTATTCACACCCACAAGTGCAAGAGATAATAAACGTATAAATCACGAGAGACTCTTCCACTCTTTCCCTCTCACTTCTTTTTCGCCACTCTCAATCTGCGTCTTGACTGGCTTCTAACACTTGCTGTTCCTAATTGTTCCCTCGTCTATTTTTTCCTCCTTTCTGTCTCACTATCATTCTTTATTGTCTCTTAACAAATCCTTCCACCACACACACACGTTCATTGTCAAAAAAAAAAAGTAAGTGGAGGCAGTGGAAGAGGACAGCTGGTGGAAACCATTCATATTGATTGAACAATCTCTGTTCATCATGTCCAAAAATAGAGCTGCCAAAGTAGATTGAAATGCACATTACAATAATAATTGAGCGAGCAAACCACAGACCATCCAGTTGCATCCTTCACAGAAATTAATAGCAAAGAATATTTTGTATAAATGTCCATCACGGGAGTTAAAATGATTTAATTAATTTCGGTCTTAATGATGTTTTGATCGATTCCCCTGTGTGGCAGGAAAGAGAATGACATTTTCAAAATAAACTAACCCAAAATGTGGATATTCTTCCTGTTGTTTTTTTTTTTTTCCAGTAAAAAAAAAAAAAAAAAAAAAAAAAAAAAAAAAAAGTGAAGAGAGAAAAGATAAAGAGAACAGACTTGTGCAGAAAAAGCAGACTTGTCTCGCCGTTCCCTCAGGCCTGTGGTGTGGGCACTGACTCTATTTGACATCGAGATGCAGCGCTGAGAAAGACAGAGCGAGGCAGAGACAGGGAACACAGAGAGGGAGACATCAGAGCTCTTATGCCTTCAGGGGTTGTGTAAATGTGAGTCACGCTGTGATGGGGCGACTTGTTCAGGGTGACATCACCCTCATAACTTTCATTTCATTTGGGGAGTTCAGACAGTTTTTGACTTTCCTTTCGCTCCTTGTTTCTTTTCCTGAATGTCCAAAAAAGTGAGAGAGAGAGAGAGAAATGAACTGAGATAAAAATACTGAAGTGGCAAACTGAGATTAGATATCGAGAGGGAGAGGAACAAGGTCACGTCTATAGTTCGGAACATATAACAGAACTGAGACGAGGGAGAAATTGCACAGTCCGGTAAATGTCGCGCTGCATTACGTCCTGCAGGGCTGAAACAAACTCTTGCTGATGTTGCTCTGTATCTTCGGGAACAAGCTAATTTTTCATCATAACGACTTAAAAAGGTGATAATATGTTAGTTATGCATCGTGTCCAACTTCTACCGCCATTGTATATAACCTAATGAGGTTCAGTGTTGAATTAAGTAGCTGAAAAGTCCCGCTAGAGTAGAAATACAGACGCTCGACCGAAAAATGACTTTGGTACAAGTTCAAGTCACCGACTAAAATGATATTCAAGTAAAAGTCTTACAGTATGTAGTCATCTATAACTAAATGTGCTTAATCAGTAAAATAAAAGTGCAAGCGAATGCTAATAAAAACATGGAGCCTACAAGAATCTTCATAGACAACGTCTTGATCCTGAATAAAAGTACTAAAGTTTTTGCTTGATATTGATACTTTTTTTCTAAGTTTTTCCATCCATCCACCCTTTAAGCAGCCTGGTGCATCAGCCGCTTTCACATGGTTTCACTCTGCTCACAATCACTACTGCTCGGTCGAGACTGGAACGCACCTGGTGGTATCCGGGTATTAGCAGCGTTCCAGGGAAGTAGCAGTTGAGCATAAGTTGAAAATATGCGCGTTAACGAGAGTTGTCCATTGTTCTTGTTCTGTCTTTAACTCATCAATTTTGGGAATCGTTGCCAACACAGAACATATAGCTTTTATCCTTTATCCATCTCATCTCATAGCCTTTATCCATCTCATCAGGTTTGTTCAGCACTAGGTGGCGCTAGACTGGCTAGATGAAGCATCAACCCTCAAACATGGTGTTGATCTAAACAGTCACAGGTCGAGAAAACACCATGTTTCATTTCAACTGATTGTTATAACGACACTGAACATTGAAAATGTATCAGAGTACAAGTATTCAGTAGTCATTAAGTTAGAAAATATGAGGTAAAATTGAAAGCTGACAGAAAAAAAAAAAAAAAAAAACTCAAGTAAAGTACAGATACTCCCAAAACATACTTAAGTAGAGTAGTGAAGTGTTGTGTTGAGGCAGAGACTTTCATTTCGTTTGGGGAGTTCAAATGATTCTTGACTTTCCTTTCGCTCCTTGTTTCATTTTCCGAATGTCCAAAGAAGAAGAAATAAACTGAGATCAAAAATACAAGAATAAGGTCAAGTCTATAGGTTGGAACATATAACAGAACAGAACTGAGATGAGACCAGGGAGATTTTACACAGTCCGCTAAATGTCGCGCTGCATTACGTCCTGCAGGGCTGAAACAAACTCATGCTGATGTTGCTCTGTATCTTTAGGAACAAGCAATTTTTTCATCATCACAACTTAAAAAGGTGATAAAATATCAGTTGTGAATTGTGTCCAATGAAAAAAAATCATTTAATTTAGATTTAATGTGATGGTTTTTGTTCTGTGCAGCCAAGAAAAGCTTAAAATGGCTGATACTCATGAAATGCGTCACTGTGTGTGTAATATATATATATATATATATATATATATATATATATATATATACACACACACACATAAGTGTCTGTGACATATCAAGAAAACCTCGGTAACTGCGCTGAAATAAATGGAAACCGATATTTGCTCCGGAGGCGATGAAGCCAGTCTGGAAGCATGCTTTACTTTGAAAAATTGTTGGCAACAATGTAGCTTGCATAATTAGTAATTAATGAACTAAAACATGGAAAAAGCTTCAGTATGGTCCTTTAATTGGTTTTTGGCCACATAATTTATTTCAGTTTGTGCTATTAATCTTGGTTTTTACCAAAAAAAAAAAAAAAGTTGTGAAGCCATTTTACAGTGAAAACAGAGAAGAATAAAACATGACTCCCGTCACACGGTGTTTTGAAACACATAAAGCCTTTGATTTATTTTTTTTTTTTCCTCCCTCATACCCCGTAATGCTTTTTGACTGCGATGGTGAAAAGTGAGGCCAATAGGAGACTAGCCACAAAACCACTAGGGAGAGATGGGAGTAAAACCTTTGGGTAATGCACTCCACACAATGGCCCTATTTACTAAGGCACCTGAAAAGAGAGAGAGAGAGATAGAGACAGAAAGAGAAAAAGCTACGTGGTGCAAAACAGCACATTACTGTGTAGGAGGACTGTGTAGGATTTCAGACCAATCAGGCTGCATCCTTCAATGCGGCTGACGATAAACGTGCAAGAGGCAAAGTGGATGGAGGCAATTCTGATGGTGTGTATGTAGGTGTGTGATGATACACGTTGTGTGTGTGTATTCATATAAATATATGTGTGTGTGTCTTTTGACAGATGCCTACATCTTCCCTGTTTATTTTGTTACATAACATAAAAGGATACGTATCTCAAACTGTCTGTTTGAGTAAAATTGACATGTCAAAGAATGAGGAGGGCTTTATGAGTCGAAAAGCAAGAAAATCAGTGGTGAATTGAAACTGAAGATTTTTTTTTTATAAAAAGGAGACATTTTGAATCCCCCCAACGTTGTAAATGTTCACCCCCACCCCTTTATCTGCACTAACACAAGGTAATCTCCAAATGAAACTAAACTAAACAGACTCAACAATGTGATTTTTTTTTTAAGTAGGCTAACCCCAGCCTGTGCTATGTTTGTGTATATGTCCATGTATATATATATATATATATATATATATATACCTTCTCTGTCCCTTTTGCTCCGTCATTGTGTGCCATGGTCCATTTGGCCCCACACAGTAAGAACCCAGAGTGGTTGGCGTTACAAATCCCATCCTGAATTCCTCAGTGAAAGAGATTGTGTGCCCACCTTCTGACCGTGCATTCCAAAAAGCAACGGGGTGCCTCCTTTGATATTTCCCCTTAGAACAAAACACAGCTCAGTTGCCTATAAGGTGGCATTTTCTATCAAAGCAAAAGGCCATAATCCAGACTTATACACTAAATCCTATGTACACTGACATAATGCCCCCTAAGCTGCCTAATTCCTTCTAGAGCCCTCAATGTTTTCTCCACTGTCTCTCTTTTTCCCATCTCTTGCTTTTTTTTCTCTCTCTTACTTAAACAGTGTATCTTTCCTTCATGTCTCTCTCCCTTCTATCCCTTTTACATGCTTGTCAGTTCACCCACTTCTGAGTATTGTTCTTGTTTTTCTTTTTGCATCTTTGCATCTTTCTCTGGCCTTCATATTTATACTCTTCATCTGATCCGATTCTTTTTCAGTTTGTTTGTTTTTTGGTTTTTTTGTTTTTTTTAGATTTTCCATCTGCACTGCCATCACAATAACAACGACACAAACATTCTGTATTTTGTCCAAACAACTATCCCAATGTTGCTGTGTTGCTAGGATACCCAGCGGCCATTGTGATTGGTTTTCATTATAGCTGGGATTTGCTGTTTAATCCAGGCTATGTAATTGGCCTGCTCTCAGTGTTCAGGCAGGCTTAGCTCCTCAGACGAGCAATGAATTCAGCAATGATGCAGTTCTATCGTGTGTCAACAAACGCAGCGAGCTAATACAGATAGAAATACACTCAATTTCTGCTTCTCTTGTTGCTCTGTCTTTTTTTTTTTTTTTTTCCCCAACAACAATGAAAGTATTCTTTGTCTTTGCCACACAGCTCGATGATGACGACGACGACAACAACCGCGGCCGGCGCTCACGGGGTCACGTTGTGACGAAAAAGTCAAGTCATCTCGTGACACGTGGTGGAGTTGTGCTCGTGTGTCACTTTCTGCACGTGGGCGTAATGAGCTGCGTTTATGAGACAGTTTTGGCATCTGCGTTTGTGGCGTTGGCGCGATGACTTCGAGGCGGCGTTTGTCAAGTCTGTACGCAGGCCTGTCACATGTGAGATGACTGTCAGTGAGGCGGTGACAAGACATTAAAATGACACAGAATGAGAATGAGTGTGTGTGTGTGTGTGTGTGTGAGTGAGACACAGAGACAGCCTGTGTTTGCAGATATTGACCGGCTCGACAGAGATCATTCTGTTGTGTGACACATAAACCTATATAAGCTGTCTGACACTTAGCATTCGTCAGTGATCTGACCCAAATCAATTATTCACATCTGGGATTCAGCTTGATCTGTCCACACAGTTAAAATAACAGCCTTCAAAGGGTTAGTTAGGCAAAACTACAAGGAAAGATATATTCTTACTTAACACAGGCACTAAAGTCTGGCCTTGAAGACAGCTTTGACTTTACATTTCTATCCATATTTTCACATAATGTGCATCTAAAACCTCTCATCAGTGGAAGTAAAGGGGATTTTCTTACTGTTAGAGCATTTATAATGTGATTAGCCACAAATAAATCAGTATCAATACATCTGATAACTCTTTTTTTTAGTAACTGATTCATTTCATATTGCATCAAAGGCACATTTTCCAGTAAGAGAGGCTGAATTTCCCATCAAAGAAACTAGTTGTCAGCCGGATGTCTAATGAATTAATCAACTAATTATTTAAGTACTGGTTATTTTTGGGATGCCTAGGGATATAATCAAACTGTCATGTAAGAGGTACCCGACAAGAAGTGTTTGCCCCGGGTGGTCTTCTAGAAAGGTCAATCTGGCCATGGGTAGATACCACTGAAAAAAACAACAACAACTTTGACTGCCATTGCTAATGTGCTACTGATTTGATAATGCACATGTAAACCCCTACCTGGACCTGTCACTTTAAGACAGTGTTGAATATCAGAAAGGAAATGAGGTTTGACTTTGATTCTAGACCCGATGAGGAGACTGCTGAGATTTACCTGCCTAATTGTTGAACTAGACTTACAATATCCACCCCAGACAACACACAACAACAGACCGACAATTTTAAAGGAAGTGTATTGAACCTGGTAAAGATCCCTCACATGACAATATATAAAAAAAGTGATTAAATTAAAGCGAATACTGCATCAAAATACTTATTTATGCTCGTCTGTATCCGTCGATACGCAATGACGTCATTGCGTAGCAATGTCTGACCCCCTCTCCGTCAGCTTACGTGCACCTCCCCAACTTTTTAACTATCCGGCGAAACGAGACGAGACAGCACAGCTCTGATTGGTCCGCTAGAGTTACCTCACTTCCTGAATCTCGCTGTGCCGGTTGTATTCCTTCCACAACAGTAACATCGCCACGCATCTCCTCTTTGGTTCTTGTCTCAGTATTTACAATAAAATGATCTGTTGTTCAATGGCAATCAGTTCCAATTCCAACATTGTTGTCTCTGTGTCTCCATTGTTCGTTGTGTGTGGAGGAACAAGACCGGGCCGCAAACAAACCATCAGCGAGAGTTGATAATCGTAACGGAAAGAAACATAACTCCCCCTATTGTTTTGGCAGTGAATTACTTTACGACACCGGCAGCCGACGGAGAACTCCAACTGGATTCACGACTGCGTCGATCCGACGCAGCACGCAGCCTTAACTCAAGTTGGATTTACAAGTACCTTTTTTGAACCACAATTGGCTGATTAAATATTTTTTCGGATGTACCAAAAAACCCTTTGAGATCTCAGGTATGGAAAAAAAAGGTCCCAAAAGTTCAAATTAATAGGGAAAAAAAAAGAGAAATAAAATGAGTGCGCTCAGAAAGTCCTACCACCATCCTCCACAGTTAATGTCCAAGGTGAGTATTAGGCAGCAATAGGAAGCAGATGGAGATGTGGATGTGGATGACTCCTCTTCCAAACGTGAGTAGCAACCAGGGTGAAGATGGAGATGACAGAGGAAGATGATGGAGCCGAGGACTCAGGACCCAATTGAAGGACTGTAAAAAAAAAAAAAATAAACAACCTACAGACCCATGCAAATAGTCACTCATCTAGTAATCTAATAATAAAGGTTCATTTGAATATACTTAAACAAAGCTACTGTTTTACATTGTCCATTTCACTTTCACATAAACATTTCAAAACAAACTGTAACCTATTTACATTAATTTTACTGTCCATAACAGTGAAAAACATCACTTCAAAAACTCGGCACATTCACATAAATTTAGCTGCATGAACTTCTACTGAGCTAACACCAATTCAACCATGTTCGCCTGCACCAAGCAGCTTTTAGTGAGTCATTAAAGTTTTTTAAACATGTTACACTTATTAGCATGCTAGCCAGCTAGCATGCTAATATATAGCATATCAATCGTTACTCACCGGGAAATCAATTGTTTATAGTTGGTCAATCGTCTCTTCTACATCCGCGTTTAACTTATCTGTCAGTTTCCTGACTTCTGACTTAATTTTATCAGTTCAATTCTGTTTCTTCTCATCTCCAGCATCTACATACACCGTGCATCGGCCGATGGGAGCACACAGAGAGCGGTAACAAAGCGAGATGCCCACTCCTATCAGTTTTTTTCTGCACTGAAGCAGCAGTTAACACCTGCCACCTGAATTAAAGGGACAGTAACACATATGCAGTTTGTGATTTCACTTAAGTTAAGGAGAAGATTGAAAAGAAAATTAATCATGAATTTAAATCATTTAGGAAATTTAGAACATTTAGAACACAACACCTATATATTTTTATTTCCCAGAACAGATTAAAAATAACCTGGGGTTAACTCTGATTACACACACACTCACACCGAGTGTGTGTGACACAGTGTGTGTGTGTGTGTGTGTGTACTCAACTAAGTCTAACAGAGTGTTTACGTGCTAATGGAGTTAACACCATGATGGCTCCCATATGGCAGCCATCATGGTGTTGGCTAGCAGGCATATATATATATATATATATATATATATATATACACACACACACACACACACACACACATTGATGTGGCTTTTGCACACACATGCACATACATCCACACACTCTTTGTGACAGCTGGTGGTTGTGACAGGACCAAGTGCATGAATGTTTATGGGAGGCCACCCCTTAAACTCGCCCTCAGATGCACCCAAACTGTGTTTTGGTTACAAATGAATGAATGGCATCATGGACCAATCATCCAATGGTTTCCCTAATGCTAAAAACATAGAAAGCAAATGATTTTGCATGTTGTTTTTTCATTAGTTTTGCCCATATCAATAAGTAACCTTTCTAACACGGGAGAGAGACACTTATTTTTTTAACAGCAGATGGAGATTATTGGACGCAGCGTTCAGCATTCATTTGAATATGAAACAGAAGAATATAGAGCTGCATTTGTATATATATTACACATTTACACTTGTTATCATATTTCATGGATTGGAGAGAGGTCTAACAAAAATAAACTTTGAATTTCACAGGAAAAACTCTTTAGGTACATCGTGCAAAGCATTCATATTGCTTAGTGGCTGAAAAGAAATTTCAGCGTGAGAAAGAATGAATTTGTAAGAATGCATAAAGTCCCCTGTTATTTACCCATTGTTATGCTGTGTGCATATTCAGCTGAGCATGTATGCTGCTGAATACATGTCCACACTTGTGTGTGTGTGATAAATGCTCCCCACACAACCTTGATTAATAGCCCTGAGAATGTATGTGATGATGATTATGGTTTCCTAAATAAGGATTAGCCCATGATGGCCATATTAAACCTGCTGGTCAGGCTATGGAGCACCGGGTCATAGCGCTGACTGCGCTTGCCATTCATCTTCATTCAGCTATTTTCACTCCATCATTGCTGAAGGTCAAGCTGAGAGATACATGTGAATGAAATGCTCACCTTTTTTGCAGTCAATTACATGTCTGTGTGTCAAGGATGTGATTGAGAGGATGGGAAAATGTTGGATTGTGGCGGTCTATGGCATTTTTCAATTTTAGGGTGGGGGCATTGCAATGGCTGATATGGAGCTATATCATGTAAGGTGTGCGAGTGGGGAGATAGGAAAACGAATAGCCTCATAAAATGGGCTTATCCTGCTTTCTTTCTGTCTTCTCAGTTTTTGTGGACAAGATAATAAGGCATAAGAGGAGCCTGCTTTGAGTGTATCTGGGCGTGACTGTCAGTGATGAATTTTATCCTCAGATTAAAATGGGGTTTTGAGAAGGTAGACCTAATCATAATGGCTATTAAAGGGTACCTTAAAGGTTTGATTCAACTAAATAAAAATATCAATTGCTGCCTAGTCATGCATTTCAGAGAAGTGGATGGGATTTCATTTGTGCTCATCAAACTGTTGAAAAATTACGCTCGAGATGAGATGAGACAATGTCCTTGCTAATGGCTAATCCACAGAACGCTGCTGGAACAGCATTTACAGGGACCACTTGTTCAGTAGACTGTAGTCCCTGTTCACAGTGAGATCTGTTTGAGGATTGTCTCTGAAAAAGATGAGAACCACAGCCAGTCCCAGACGCTTCCAGTTGAAAAGCTAGTGGAAGCAGCTTTGCAGTTCTTTTAATTGGAGGACAGGGAGATAACCAGACGTAGAGCTGCCGAACCAACTAGTTAGTCCTCATACTCAAAGCTTTTTCTCTTGTAAAACCAAACCCTACTGTTTAACAACACTTTCAAACACTTTGCTGCTCTTTGTGGTTGGTGTCCTGTGGCCTCACGGGGGCAGTAATGAATCCCTTAAAGCTTGAAAACCAGAGCACGACAAAGTAGAAACAGTGCTCACTTGACCAGTCAAACAGAGGTACAAATTGTGCTCAATCAGAAGAGCCTTAAGTTGAATTTTTATGTCTTTATGCTTTTTGGCACCAATCATGGCTGGATGTCTTGTGTTTTGGGATTGTTTGTCCTTACATTGATACATATTAATGCTCATCTCATTTTTATGGATACAATATTTTAAGAATACCTTAAGAGAAAACTTTCATTTTGGGAGAAACATTCTCTTGGAATGGCCATTGTGAGATCATAATGGACCTTTAAATTTGATTCGTTAAAACTCCACTGAGCAAATGTCTGCAAATTTCACACAAAGATGAAATGATCACACTTTGATTGTCAAACATCAGAGATCAAGGTCACAGTAGCCTTACATTCATGTGAAATCTCTATATCACGAATGCTTCAAAGAACATGACATCAGGCACAAACATTGGGCTGTGCACAAACATAAACTGCACAGGATCGAAGCTTGAGGTCACTGTGACTTCACAAGACCTGTTTTTGAATACTTGAATACTCAAGCATGACCTTGAAATTTAACTCCTTTTATTTGCATCGGAGGTGGTTGGTTAAAGCACACAACTTTAACCAACAATGAGTTAATTCGAGTTACTACTTTTACAGGAGAAATATTTCAAGGATGAGAACTAACTGGTTGGTTATCAAATGCATGTATGGTAATTGCGTCTTGTGACCTGTCTCCCACCCAGTCAGTGGACAAGATAGTTGCAAATGACACTAGCTTTGGGACTGCATCTGAAAACTTAGTAACATATGTCTTTTGGGACTCCTGTGGTGTATGGGTAAAGGTGAAGACCCTAAGCCACAATTGACAGATATGAGTCTTGCAATGAACCTCCCACAAATGTTCCTATCCCCTCAAAATGTTGAAGGTTGAAAGGTAAATGGCATAAAAATACACTCCACAAGGCTCTAAGTGAAAATATTTGTATTTTGGTAAACTAACTCTTTGAATGTGCTTTTTGTGGTATGGTTAGAGAAGAGGGAAAAGAGAAAACGGTTTTATGTGAATGTATCAAACCTCATGTAACACCCTTTGACACAAGTGCTTCCTCATGCGAGCACAGAGAAAAAAAGCAAGTTGTGACCTTGTGAAAAATGGCAGCACTTCACCCCGTTCGCCTCACTGAGGTAGCACTGGGCAACTCCCAGGTTCGGATTCATGTAACAATGTTAGTGTGCAGCTGTACCGCAGTGGAAAAAAAAAAGAAAAGAAAAGAGCTCACGTGCTCAGCAAACCTTCCCAGAATGTGTAAAGGTTACATCAAACAGTGGTGCTGTCCATCCAACTCCCCCACTGCTGTGGGGGAGTTGGATGTCTCTTCTCAGCACAGCTCAGTTGAGTTGCCGTTTTCATGTGTCTGACTTGTGTTGTTGTTGTTTTCTCCTGTGGGCTGAGTTTTACACAGTCTGTCAATCTCCTGAGCGTCACACATTAGAAGGACCAGTGGAGTGAGACACCAAGAGTGATCCCTCTGGGGAACAACTTTTCTCCCACCTCCTTGCACCCCCACCCGTCTCTGTTTGTCTGTCTTTATCCTCAAGTCTTTCTCGTCCTCTCTCCCACTACCAGTCTGGGTTTTTTTGTTTTTGTCTCCCTGCGTATCCTCTCTTCTCCTCTTCATCCTCTCCTCTTCCTCTGACTCCCTCAGAAACTCCCCAGACTCCTGGCCAAGTTTGAGCGAGTCAGATCCCCTCTGTTTGGAGAGGCTACGCTACATCTGTTGGCGCGCTCAGTGCTTGAGTGGTCGGCCAAGCCCAGCCGACATCCCCCAGCATGCATCACAGCGAGTGTGCAACTAATGAACAAGACTGAAGGAATGTGCCTGTGCCCGTCCCCTGCCTTTTTGTTTGATAAGTTTCACTCTCAATGGGGGTACTGTTTACAATGATTCAGCCCGGAACAAGGAGCGGAAACATCGAGTCAGATGACCATGAAATGTTTGTGGAAACCTTTCAAATGAAACTGGGACACTTCCCTAACTCTCCCCTTACTTTTTAGGAAAAAATTCAATGAATCACATGACGATCACAAATGAGAGGAACAGTTGATAAACCTTTGCATCCTGACCCAGGAATGAATGCAGCTTAAAGATCTCAAAAGTCAAATGGGAAACAGTGAAGAGTCAAAATGTGGAAATCAACTTTCTTTGCACTCTGTGACTTTAGTCAGAGGATTGTGTCTTTGCATGAGTCTGGAGACGGGTGGAAATGTGGGGGTGGGGGACGGTGTGAGAGTTAAGGAAATATAAAAATGCATGGCTTTTAAGTCAAGCCTCTGTGTGAATAGCCCTGGCATTCTTCTGGATTTAATGAAAGCCCCCAACTTGAGTGAAAGCCTGAAATAGCATTAGTTGGCACACAATAGTAGCCTTAACTGTAGGTATTAAACCTTAACAGCCAAGACCTAATTGGCTGACCAGTGAATAGGCCAATGGGTGGCTGACTCTTAGGCAGCAATGTCAGAATGCCTGACCGGCCAACAGCTTGCCCTTGTCTCCTCCTTTCTCCTGCAAATGAGAAAAAGTTGGACGTCCCTCTTGATTGAACATCCGTATCGACTTCACATCTCCCCTTATGCCTGTTCTTTTGTTGGGGGGCTTTCTGTACTGAAGCGACTGTGAGATTTCTTTATTGGCTCTTTTATTGGAGACCTCAGCTTCATTTTTTGATAAATGTGACCACTATCATTTCTTTTCATCTATGTATAGTGCTGAGTTTAGATCTATTCTTCAGCAAACACTTCTTGGTTGCACATAGCTGCCTGCATTAAACTTGCCTTCAAAACCAACACAAAAACACTCAGTCAAGTGGAGAGAGCATCAGACTATTGGATCTTTTACCACACAGGGTGGATGGGGGGTCCAGGGTGCATCCAATCACTGACTCCAATGAAGTGAAGTACTCCCTGGCCAACAGAGGAACAAGACAGTGGAATGGTAGAGCACAATCATGCGCTGAAGCCCCCCACCCCTGTTATCCAGCCAAGTGTGCTAATCAAAACCTTGTGTGCCTGATCAATACCGGTGGACTACAGATTGCACTCCTGGGGAACTGCTAGAGGCTGGAGGGGTGTATCAAAGGCCAAGGGAGAGGGGACAGATAAGAGACAGAGTGTGAGGGCAGGGAGGAGGGGTGATGCGGTAACAAGGGACAATTTGAGTGATTTGAACGAGTATGAAGTCAGACACTGCCGAGTACGAGGAGGGAAAAAGCTCATACACACACAGCCACACACTGGGAAGTCACTGGAAAGGGACAGACCTGACGTTTCTTGACTATTCTCAAATTCAGCCAAAATTTTATCCTAATTTTATTAGTATTTTAGAAGAGTAGAACCGGAGCCTGAACTACCCTTCTGTTCACCCCCAACGCTTTGTGATCAATGAGTTGATCAATGCTACTGACATATCCTTTAATTGTGCTTTTAAGATGATTGCGCAAGCGTAACATCCAGTTTATAAAAGTAGGGCTGCAACTAATTATTATTTCCATTACCAATTTCCATCACAATTGGTCAGCAGAAGGTCTCAGAACCAAAGGTGACCCTTTGAACTGTCTTATTTAGCCGCAGCAGTAGTCTAAAACCCAAAGATATTAGGTATACTATCTTAGAAGACTTAGAAAATTTAAAAAAAAAGTCATGTATCCAAAGCTTTTGACCAATCTGCTACATCCTCATTCAAACACCCAGGCATTACCTCTGATAAGCAGGTAGTGGTTAGATTCTCAGTGAAATGTTTTATTTATTCACATTTCTGACAGCCAGAACACGAATGAACTATTTGTTCCACTGAAAGACAGGAATCTAATAAAATGGGACCAAACACCATGTGAAGTAACTCATATTACTAAACTGTTTAGTTAAACGGGTCTACTCCTACTATGGTCAGGGTGAGAGTAAAACACTAAGTAAGTATTTATAAGTCTATTTACTTGTATAGCTTTTGATCATGTCACATGGTTTTCATCAGGACACAAAGTTCCATGACATTTTCATCATCATTCCCTTGACAGTTTGGACAAACCAAACAGAGGATTATGAAATGTGATCAAAAGCTCCAGAACAGCCACTAAATAGACCTCGAGCTGACATTATTTTGTCAGCTGCTGCTTACAAGGTCAAGAATTATCTTTGAAATGTAACACTTTGTTGTCTGCCAAAAGCCGCAACAATGACAGAGGATGAAGAAAATGCATCTTTGAGTGTGGGTGGCAGACATTTAGAGAATGATCTGAGGACACAGAAAACTATTGATGCAAACATTTTAAAAATGTTCTGCATGTTCGTCTGGGATGGGGCCTAACGTTCCCCACACTCACAAGTAGAACAGAAAGAAAAATTGCTCTGGAGAGAATTAAATAAAGGCCTATTAGGCAGAATCTTGGAAACTGTGGCCAGAGTAACACACTTAATAATTACCGCTTACTTAAAAATGTTTTGACACAGGGCATTAATTGATTGAGAGTTGGAAGCTCAGTGATTCTAACTGCATTTCTGGTGGATGCCAATTTCCATAACTGCACACAGGCTTCAGACTTTGAAAATACGCCCGCCAAAGTGGAAGAGTGTACATTTTCCTTTTTCATGATCTGCTGAATGTATTAATACTAAATGCTGTGACAACAGCAATACAGCGGGCTATAATTAATGCACACAGATCGAGAAAAATTAACAATAATCTTTAATCCCTCCATCGTCTCTGTGTGCCTTAGAACAAAACAGATCATGGAGGGGATTTCAAAGACTTGTACTTTGAATTCTAATCACATCAGTTAAAGATGGAGACTTTTATCCTTGAAATATTCCCGTTGGCATTTTCAAAGAATTCAAACTCGTATCATACAAAGGATAGGAGCTTTCTGATGTTGACCGAGTAGGCCTGTTCGTCACATCATGGTTAAACAGGTGCAGAGTGTGAAGGTGTTGAGATTAATAGCAAAAAGTACAGTTGATAATCTTTTCAGACTTTCCAGAGGCATGTCAGGGTGTATGGAAATGGGGAAATACAGCAGGCAGCTTTGAACTGAAACATTAATCTAAGATAATCTATTGACCAATCCTGATGATCGCATTAATCCTGGCAAACCACTGTCATTGATACCGCCACATAATGGATTACTACCAACGGAGCTGAACATACGCTAACCTGGATGTTGCACTGCAGGGTTTTCAGCACAGACAGGATGATAACAATAAAGTACAATAAGTACAGAAAGCAAAAATTAAATATATAATTACTGATATTACACAATCCATTATTAAACCTCTAATTTAAGCCATTATAGGAGACAAACAGGATGTTGTCCATAATGCAAGTACCACAAACACATATTTAAGCTTTCCATAATTTCAATTTACAACCATGTTGCTGTTGACAGCTGTGTACTCAGTGAAACTTACCACCATACAAACAATAATAGTAGTGAATGTGAACATTGCAGCAATTATTATCTGTTGGTTTGAGCCTCTTGAACGCAACGCAGATTTATCCCCTAATTAGTAGTAATAACAAGCCAGTAATAACTGGCTTGGCTGCTGACTCGCACATGTCTGTTTTATCACATATGGAGCAGATGCATGAGTCCTGCCTCTTTGAAAAGAGAGGAATGAGAGAGAAGAGCGCACACTATTTTTTATTTTTTTTATTTTTTTACTTTACTGGCAATCTTAGGCAGGGCTGCATGCTGGTTTGGGGTGTTATTCATTGAAAATCAATATTTTCCATTTCTGAGGATGCAGAATGAATTATTACTGAGATGAGCATTGTGGAGAGATTGAAGGCTTAGTCTGAGGCATCACTCATCTGAAGACTTTCACAAGGACATTTACTTCTTCTCCCTCGGAGTTAACTCGGCGTACAGGGATCTCCCTTTTTCTCACCACTGTCAGGGCACATATCACCCTCCGTTCTGAAGACTATATCTCACAATAGCAGAAAGAAAAGATGTGCATATACCATTGGTATTCCTCAGGTCTTTGGGCATTAACGTCCTCTCTGTGACTAGTCCTCCAGGTTAGGGCTATCAGATTTTCTATAGTTCTTATTTTAGACTGCTTAGGTGAAACTGACATTTTTAATGAACATCTCCAAAGAATGCCAACCATGTAATTCAACAATGATCTTGAGTCCTTTTTTCGGAAATGATGAGCTGGCATAGGCACACTCTAATTAACGAGCTACTCAAAATAGAGATGAACAAATTATGGAGCCGGTTTGAAATGTCAAGATAACCAATTATCAAATGAAAACGGCCATTAGGTAGTTCCTTCTGGCCACAGGTGATGAAGCCACCTGAAATAATGGGAAAAGCACAGGCAGAATGGGGTTTTAGACATTGTCATAGGAGAAGTATTAGATTAGCCATAAATGTAGGACACCTTAGGGACCAAATTTGACTAGATAGATTTCTCAAGTATCCATACCATGAAATTAATTGGCTCCTTAAGTGATGGATATGCTTAACTGCTAATGGTAGTTTGAATGTCAGTATAGTTAAACACTATACTGTTCATATTTGTCATGACATCATGGTGACTCCCTAATTTCACTAATCCCTTGTTATGATAGTTTTGTGCACTTGTGGATATGTTTTTTTTTTTTTTTTTCTCAATACATTATAGGCTATTTTTTCCCTAAGATGACAAAGGCATGACCCACCCTGCTCTGCATCTAATTGGCCGGTAGATGTTTCCTTCGGCTAATTGGGTTTATGCAAAAGGAGTGATGATTGATCATAAGGATGGATGGACATACAACCTGAAAACATAACATTGTTGGTCATAGGTTTTGCCGGTACCGAAGTATAACATAAATGACTAAATTAACAGGAAAGTGGAGGCTAATATAGGTGTATTGACATAAAGCACAAGCTGTTGAGCCATTACAGTAAAATGTTGAGGTGTCCACATACTTTTGGCCACCATCTGCACTTCAAAAAACATTCAAACGTTCTCTGTTAATTGTCCTCAAGTTTTTAATTGTATCCATTTTTTTTTTGGTTTTGTTTTGCGATTCTGTTGGCTACACAGATCATAATCGCTTCTGACAAAGGTACCAAGACCTGTGCTGTTCTACAGACAGGACCCAGGAGATAGACATCATGTTTTAGTGAAGAATGGACTTCTGAGTGACTGGCAGATACCTCACTGAGACAGAGAGCTCTGGCAGGGCTCCAGCGAGAGAGAGTGAAAGAGAGAGAGAGAGAGAGAGAAAGAGGAAGAGAGTGTTTTTCTCAGAGCAAAGGTAGCGTTCAATGAGAGCTTCACTGGAGAGGATGTGATGCCCTTTCTGTGTGCGATGAAGGATGGACAGAAGGAGGAGGGAGGAGGGGGGGAAGAGCGACGAAGAAGAGGGAGCAAGAGAGAAAAACAATGAGGAAGAGATAGAAAGGGGGAAACTTTTCAGTCTGTATTTTCCATTCAAAGACATTTTGACAGGGCAGAGCCCACTCTGTGGCAGAGAGTGGAGCCATTTTGAAGTCTCCTACCGGCAGCTTGAGGGAAGCAGGGAGCCAGAATAGATATATCTCTGGGCTGCCTGGTTGTTTCTTTTTTTTTCTCTCTCTCTCTCTCTCTCTCTCTCTCTCTCGCTTTCTCTGTCTCTCTCTTTCTCACCACACTTTCTTTCCTGTTTTTGACAGCCAGCTCTGAATCGCCGAGCAGGTGTCTTCTTATTTTCTGCCGAAAACAGTGGGACAGTGCACACAAACACTCCGACGCTGTTCATAAACAGATAAACACACCCGCAGACCAGACAGACAGGCAAACAGACACACACATACACACTCGTGGGCACATATAAACATAGACAGTGGCGCTTGAGAAGTAACTATGCATTGGAAATGACTACCCTTCGCACATCATGTTTTCCACACGGCTGCTGAAGTTGAGGGGAGGGCGCGAGAGAGAGTGAAAGGGGAGAGGGGTGGCAATCTGTGACACAAAATGAGTGTCACAAAACAGTGTGGCTATTTTCACTTTAATGCATGCAAATAACAGGCAGCCACTGACACAGGGGCAAGATTTAGTATGCTGTGCGATTTTTAGGTCAGTGGAAGGCGAGGGGTAATTCATCCTTATTATTCCCTCAACATATCCTAATAATGTGACTAGTGTTGCATGCTCCCACTGGGTATTTTTTGTACCTTTTTTTTTTCTTTTCAAATAGTAGATTGGGGGTGTGTGTGAGGGAATTAGCAGGGTTATTGTGTTGGACTTCCTTTTTAAGTGTCACATTTTCAAGGCTCTTTTCTCTGTGACAAGTGGCGAGATCATTGTGGATCAGCGGGGCTCGAGGGGAGGGGGAGAGGGAGGGGGTACAGCATGTTGACACTGGAATTATCACAATACAAGTTGCCTCGGACCACATTTGCTACGAATCAATCCATTCATAGCCGCCACACAGAGACCCTCATCCCATTGAAAGAAGATCGCTGAATGGCTGCTTTGAGAGGTTCCCCTTTTTGAAGTTTGAAGGGCTTTTGAAGAGCAGCCTGCCCTCTTGTGTCACTGGTGTCAATGATGAAGTTGTGACAGGGTGACTGACTGTCTCTGTGGGGGGGTAACTAATGTCTACAATGTATATGCCCCTTGTCCCTTGTCCTGATGGGACTGATACAGTGCCAGGGCTTGTAAGCATTCAGTCTTTTTGAGAGCTTTCCATTGCAAGAATGGGAAACACGAACTTCAGCTATAAAGATGGAAAATGTAAAATGCATGAAAAAATAACTGTAGCTGTTACAAGGGTTAACCGGGTATTCAACTTTAATTCCAGTAAAACATTAATTCCAGGAAGTTTCAGTAAATGTTATGTCGAAATGTCGACATATTCTTGGCTTTGTATTTAAACCTAGAGATCTAAGTTCATTGGCTTGACAAACTGATATCTTGCATCATTGTGTGTTTAAAGTGAATCATTCCAAAGCTGCGTTGGAGAGACAGGATGTGAGGGGTTCTAAAAGGACAAGATGAGTATGAGGATAAAAATCTATGCTTAAATTCCTAAGGTGAAGCTCATTACCAAGTTCTGGATGTTCTGTATTTTTGCTGTACATCTGTACTGCAGCTTATAAAATCGATGCATTTGCTTCTCTAGTATTTTGTTTAAGTCAAATCAAAATATGCTACATGATAAAATTATACTAATAATGCAATGGGTGTAGCATGATAGACTAGAATTACCGCCCTGCGGTTTTATGTCCAATCACCAATCAGTCCTGTTGCAAGTAATTAGAGTTTCAATTCACAAACAGTAGCTAAAAACATTTGTGTGTGTGGTCAATGTTTGGTCACCAAACTTTAAGTAATTCATCCTCACGTCAAAGTGAATGTTTGTGCCAAATTTTAGCGGATTTCCTCAAGGTGAAGAAAGAAGAAGAAGAAATATTGCATTCACAAGAATGGGACAGATGAACTGTTGCCAACTCAGAGGTGTCAAAATTTACAATCCCAATTTAACCTTTATATAGATTCAGTTTGTGTAATAGTTATGTGTTTATAATCGGAGTTGGGCAATAGTGAATAGTAATGCATTTCTTTCCTCATTAAACAGTAATGAGGGATTACAACTTGAAATACAGTAATTACATGAAAATTATAATCATTATTTTGACAACTTTGCAGCGCGTGCAGTGCTGCCTTGCTGGGAGTTTGTCACAGGGTTGATATCAGTGTGGTCTTCTCTAAATTGTGTTTATGCACAATTAATTTGCAACGGCAAATATGTTTTGGAGGAAACATAATGCCAACCAGATTGCATTTTTCATCAACATAATGAGGAAATTTTTGTTATTGTTCATTATCTTGTTGTTTAATGCGGAAAAATATTTGTTGTGATTTGAAGCATGGGAAACCGAATATTCAAAGAAATCGTTATTCCGTTGCCTCAAATGCAACCAAACTGGTCTAGTTTCTGCTGTCAATATCCTGTACAAGAATATCGTGTTCAAACCATTCACCTTGACCACCTCATAATCATGGTACACGGGCTTTGTGCCTGTACAGAATTTTATTTTTTGGAGCTACATTTACTGTCTTTACCTACTGTACTGGAGAAACCTTAAACTTTGCAAAACAATTCCTGGCAACTCAAAAGTTGTCTTGTTTACATTATAACTTATCAGTAAGCATGCTAATATTAGCTACTAGCAAGCAAACATTTCAGGAACTTACTCAACTTACTTACTAACTCAAGGAATCTTGAGTTAGTATTGGTTATCCAGATAGCCCTACAGTTAGCAGGTAGCTACCTGTGGTCACTGGACCTAGCAAGCTACAAACAGTCAAAAAAATCATCATCATAATCTTTGCAGGTGACTAAATGATGTGTTATTCACATCAAAATAGTAAATGCCCTGTGTCCTGTTCCCTTATTGCCCTTAGTCTGGGCACATTTGAGTCTACCACAGTCAAAGTCAAATTCATTATATATATATCATTATATATTTGACCAGTAAAACTATTTATAAGCACTTAAACATTTATGTTACTCTGTATGTGACTAACAGGACTGTGTGACATCACGCATGTAGTCATTAATTATGCATCCGATTATTTCTGAAAGCCTTGAGTCTTGGTTTTTAACATCATACTGTCCCATTTTTAGCCAAAGACGCCCCCCAGATTCAGAGCATTCTCATGGATATGCTAATTAATAATGCAAAACCACCAAGCTGTACCATGCTTGGTGTAAAAGCAATGGCAAACATGACTCATGAAATGCCTCAGTGTTTTTACTGGATTTCTTGATCGTTTTTTTTTTTTTTTTTTTCTTTTTAAGTGAATGGAACGAAGTCAGTGGTTTCTTTTCATATTTAAAACATGGCACCATCCATTTTACCCCCTGTGACTACCTACTTGAATGATTGGGGCATACTGAAACTTTCTGAACCAATTCTATTGTGCATTGTGATCTCTTCAACAGTACTTGCAAATCCCAGAGGGAGAAGGCAGAACAAGGCGTCGGGAGTCTCAAAATAGCAACTCGCCAGAGGGAGTTGGAGAGGAAAAAGGCTTGCTGAG
The DNA here is from genome assembly GCA_016801845.1 of Polydactylus sextarius. Taxonomy (NCBI): domain Eukaryota; kingdom Metazoa; phylum Chordata; class Actinopteri; family Polynemidae; genus Polydactylus; species Polydactylus sextarius. The sequence continues at coordinate 10,721,082 of CM028929.1, forward strand.
CTATACCACCACAGTGCTGGACGCTTCTTCTCTGTGCTGTTGAGTCACTCCTTGTTGATGTTTCTCTCTGCCGTTCAAAGGAGAAGACACCCTGACATATAACCTCACGGGCAGCGCTACAAAGAGTTGCCTAAGACTGGCCTGGTTGGCTGGATGCCCGCTTGCCATCGGTCGACTTTTTACACATTCTTGACGGATGGTTGTATTTTTTTTTCTTTTCTCCTGAGGCTGTGCAGACGGAGAGTACATAGTGATGACACACAACTAGGGACAATGACTGGCACATCCACACAGCAGCATATGAGGGAAAAACCTACACATAGGCACTGGAAGTGTGAATCAATGTTTGCACCCACATATGCAGAGACGCATATAGATATACATAGGAAGAAAGATAAGGACAAACACATACATAGACGCTGTTAGAGGTTAAAGACAATCCTGCAACATCAGTAAGTGTAGGCAGAACGTGATAAGCCATCGAGTGGGTGAGCTTTCTGTACTAAGATAGCTCTGATAGGGTAAGACTGTCATTCACCAAGAGGCGTTGTCCACAGCTTTCAAACCACATCACATCTTTCCAGTTCCATTTCTCAGCCTTGCTTCATGCTCATAGATACACACTAGAGTGCAATGTCATAATTAATTGAGTACATTTGCCCAAGCCCCAAACACCTGGTGGCTCAGCACCGCTGAATAAAGACACACCGATGCAATCAGTCAAGTACTTCAAAGAGACACAATCTATTTATTGTATTATTAACAGCTACACAGTTGACTGTGGACCTGATTTTGCAGTTATAGTCACGTCTTTCTCACCTTTTCTCAAAACTAACTTTCACACTTTCAGAGCAGTAAACAAGACAAACAAAATAGACTCATTCTGATACACTGTCCAACTTCACTGGAAAATGTTCCCTCCTTTATTTTCAGCTGAAATCTCTATGGAAATCTACTTCATCTCTCTATCTCTAATATTGTGTTTGTGCCTGTACAAGATGCAAAATCCCTGTTTCTTCTATGGTCATATCTCAACATTTACATGTTTTAAAAGTTAAACAATATTTTTTTTCATTTGTAATTTCTTCTGAAAACTACCACTGGTGTAACTGCGACACCTCTGAATGCCAATTAGCAGTATTTTTCAGCTACAAAGGACACCTTGCAATTACACATATTGAACGTGATTTTTTCAAAGCAAAATGAGACATGTAAAAGAGGTCAACGGCGGCCAAATTGTCTGCATTCAGATTTCAAGAGCAGCAAGTGAATTTATTTTATATTTCACATGATAATCAAAACGAATCAACAAAGACAAAAACCTTGGGAACACCCTCCACCCCCATCCAAATTTCAGATGCAACTCCATCCTGGTTCAAATACTTCAAGCAGAAAGCTTAGTGCTGAAATCCTCAACTAATGACACCAAAGCAAACCATTAAGCCAGATTTCTTAAAGATATTCAGAGTGATGATAGAGGTGGTAAATCATTGATGAATTCAACTGGTAAAAGTCTGACCAAGCTTTGCAAAGAATGACTCAAAATAAAACGCCTTCAATAAGAAGCTTACAAAGTGTTTTTAGAAAAGTTGTTGGACACCGTCTTATTGACCAGGAAGTCAGATCTAAAACTTGTAGTCACTTTATTAAAAGGTGGGAGTTTGTGGCCTCTACCTTAGACATTAGTGGACACTGATCTGCCATAAGACCTAGACCACTGATGGGTGAAGTAACATCTCAACAGTTGATGGATTGATGGATTCAACTGAAAGGAAGACCTAGCTTCAAAAAGAGCGACTTCAAAGTAAAGCATCTTCAATAAGAGGCTTGAGAAGTGTTTGAGGAAAGTTCTTGGACACAATGACGTCTTATTGACAGGTAGGTAGGATTACACTTTATTAAAAGGTTCCCTGTGGAGTTTTTGGCCACTGCTGTGGACAGACACTGATCTCCTGTAACATCAAAACCACAGATGGATAAATTAAGCAACGGTAATCATCTTTTTTACAGTGTAAGGGAAACTTTGGGTCCTGACATTCAGCTTGAGGTTACTTTCACACATGAAACCTACCTAAACAGAGTTTCAGACACTCCTTTCACACACTCCTATGCCATTGGCACTTCCTGACATTGGTTTCTTTTCCCAGCAGGAAAATGTTGAAACTGCTAGGAAGTAGCTTCAGGAATGTGACAAAGAGCATACACTTTTGACCAAACATCAGAACAAACCAGATCCATTTAGTCACTAGTCAAAAACCTGTAGAAGGACCCAAAAAACGTCCCTGTGCAGGACACCTCCAGAGGCCCTGTGTCTATGACCTGACTGGTAAGAGGTGGTTTGTTGGTCCAAGAGGGAAATCCACAATATGATGGTGAAAATAAAGTCTAGGAATTAAGAATGAGTATGTTGTAGGAACATCTGTTTAACCTCAAGAATACACAGCTACTTTTCTAAGAAACACTGAATTTAAATCGATGCTGTTAAATTCATACCTTTGCATGAAAACACCACAGAGCACCTTTAGTTATGATAATTATATGATTTTTTTTTACCTGATGAAGATCTAATGAGGAAAAAGTTGTTAGTACAAGTGAGAATTTTCTTATTTTATTTAATTTTTTTAGCTGCGTCTCAGTTGGAAACATTTTTACAAGTTTGTGTGTTACAAAAGTATGTATAAATAGGTAGCAGTGCCTCAGTAGCCAAAGCCTCCTGCTTAGGTGTAAAATATGTTCTATACCAGGTAAATTTAGTAAAAAACACACACATCACAGCTCTCTTATCAACTTCTCTTTGTCTGTGTATCTTATCATTTCACTGAGCTGAAATCCGACTGTTTATCAACTTTACTTGTGAATAGATTGTGACTACTTTTTCTCAGGTGACAGTTTTGAGCTGCAACATTTGTCATATGGGCATTTATTTATTTCTCTCTCTCTCTCTTTTGTCCCAGAGTCTGTAATATTAATGGAAAAAACTGTGTGTTGTTTCCTGTCGCTGTATGGATTTTGGTGGCTGTGTCCGTGAAAGCTCTAATGGAGGAATGTGTCAAATCAATGGCTGCAAACTCGTAACAGCAACAAGGTATAGCATCACGCTGTAACGACGCAACCAATCATTTCAATACCTCTGTCCTCATATCACTGGACGACCAAAGCGTCAGGTCGTGTTGACAGCTGAGGGTGTCGCAGCCTTACCATACGCATTAACAAAACGCTTAAATAAGACAGGCAGACATCGCCTCTCTTATTCTGTTTATAAGATAGAAACCATTAATTCAGCAGACTGTGCAATCATCTCGTTTTTTCATTTTCTCCACTAACATTTCATTAACACGTCTAGACAGCTTATGCATGAGAATAATAACCAAATGTGAAGAAATAGGTAAATATATTAAGATTTGTGCTCTGAAGTTATAGCCATTTTGCTGTCAATCCATTACCTAATATTTTAGAAAAGCACTTTTACAGACGAAACATCATCTCTTGTCTCTCTAGAAGCTGTTTTAATTTTGTGCCATCAGTCATTTATGTGGGAGTATGTATCACGTTTGTGTGTGTGTGTGTGTGAAAATTCTGTTTTCAAAACACCTCGTTTTTACTGATGAGGTCTTTGTAAAGGCGTCGAGTGCTTTCCCTGGCATCGTTTTAGACCACTCATCCACTTTAGAGCAAGATCGATGTTGCACACAACTATGATAATGATTTTCAGTGATGATTTTGAGCCTTGATCTGTTCTCATAGCAATACATAGTTCTCATAGTTTCAGAATTGCCTAAATTCCCCTTTGTATCTGTTTATTTCCAAAGGCTTTGGGACATGGGGCGGTATAACTTGTAGTTTTGTTTTTTTTTTTAATCATGTGCACTAAAATACCAAAAGAAAAAAAAAGATTAATGGTTCTTTGAATGCCTTGACTAAAGCACTAATGGGTTAACTTTGCCAACTTCTTGAATAGATGCAGTGATTCAATGTCAGTAAATGAATATTTAACCAAACTAAAATAGATAAGTGACTATGCGATGCTGGTTGTTGTTGTTGAAACTGGATCACTTTTCAGCCTCACAACGTTTATCGTGAAATATTTTAACCTTTTACCTCATGAATTATGTTATATACTGTGTTTTAATGAAATTAAATAAGACCTATTTAACTAATCAAATGCCTAATCTATTTAATTTTTCTCTATTTTCCTGTGATGAAAAGATCTGAAGTTTTTTTGCAGTGATTAAAACTGCTTTGTTACATGAGTCATGTAAATATAGATGTGCCTTATTGGGTGATATTGTGTTGTGTGTTGTTAATGAAACTATAAAAAGCATGACAGCAACGCCTCAAACTGTTCAGAGTACAAGTGTAACCTGACCGGTTTTACCTGATTCTGTGCTGCACTTTTCACCACCGCCTCTTTTTTTTTTTTTTTTTTTTTTTTTTTGTGGGTTTAATTTTAAAGCGACGATAGAGGGCGCTAGTAAGTAAGGATAAAGCCACTGCTGGAATTTCAGACAGCCGTCGGAAGAGAGATGCAGCTGGTGAGACTGGCTGCTTCCCTCCTTCCCTTCCCTCCCTCCCTCCTTCACTCACTCATTACACTCGTTCACTGTGTAATTTCACCGACACATGCAGCGCCGCAACTGTCCCCTGCATTAAAAAAAAAAAAAACACTAGAATATCCTCGATCCTCCGAAGTTATGAGAGAATGAAAGACTCCCAAGCTTCGGCACCAATCATTCATTCTTTCTTCTTAAATATTTGCGCTTGACACAGTGGTGCAAATGCGCATACGTGCCCGCGCAAGCACAGGAACACAAAAATGCGCACATATACCTTTCACCTCCATCCTTCCTCCTCTTAGATGGAATTACCACGATTGCTGAACAGAAAGAAAGACAGAAAAGAGAAGATGCCCCCGGCAGCTTCACATGAATGTTTGCTCAACACTGTAAGCACTTGACGCGCACACTCACTCATCCTTTACACAGGGAGTTGTGTTTGCGCAGTGGCCGCGTTAAGAAACCATCGTCTGGGGCGGAGATTTCTAGTCTTTTATTCTTCATTTTACGCAAATAAATTCACGGTCATAGCCTTTTTTGAAAAAAAAAAATTAGATAAGGGGGGAAAAAATCCTTAGATGCTGAGTAGACTGAATAGTGTATACAGGGGAGGTTGGAGAGAGAGAGATGGAGGGAGGGTAAGGGGGGAAGAGACGAAAAAGACACCGAGCCCCGTTGCGCCGGAGAGCACAGCCACTGGCGACCACACGCATACATATTAGTAACCACAGGGAAACCACAGCACTGCGCACACACGCCTTCTCCCCCTCCTTCGTCCCGTCTCGTCTTGTCTCGTCTGTCCTGTTGTAACGCTGCCGGGCACACATTTGAAACTGTTTCATATCACGCTGACAACTTGTGTCAACCTACGAGTGCGTAAAAAGTTACTCTGAATTTGTTTGTCACACTCGAGGACCTCTTGCGGCAGCGACAAACGCCATGGCACCACACTGCGTAAAAAAAATCTAATGTGGTTACAACAGAATAGAATCTGTTTTATTTTCTATTTCTTAAGTAAATCATGCTACATAATATAGGTGTTTTCTTAATCGGACATCTGGTTGTGCCGTAGACGCGATCATTTGGGTACATATATAAAGAATTAGAAATGTGCTCCGTGATACGTCTCGTGGAAAACGACCACATTAAGTCATCTACCTCATTGTGTCCTTTTTTGCGTCAAATAGCGTCTGACCCAGCGATCAAAACCTAAAGTCCGACCCTGTTTACGTGCGCTGCTGGGTGAGAAGAAACCGGAGAGGGTGGAGAGAAAGAGGGAGTGAGTGAGGGAGAGAGAGAGAGAGAGAGAGGGAGAGAGAGAGAGAGAGGGACTGCAATATCATTTGTGAATCCCTCTCACAGTGCTGCAGATAGGGGCTGCCAACACATGCGGCGCGTCTGCAGGTGAGGGAACAGGCTGAATATGCTGGACTCACTGAGGAATTCAACCATCGTTTCCTAAATACTGCATCGGATATACATTTTTTAAAAAGTTTTTTCTTTTTGGTTTCGTTTTTTTTTTAAATAAACAACAACAAGAAGAAAACACAATTTCCCCCCTTATTGTTTTAAAAGGAGATTGTGCGTTGTGGAGTTGGCTCGCAAAAAAGGGGGAGAAGAGAGAACTATACTGCCTGGTGGTTGCAAGTGACTTGGAGGGAGAGAAAGAGAGAGAGGGAGAGAGAGCAGCAGCAACAGCAGACACAGGCAGATTTTTCTTTTTTGTTCGTGCTTCATATTCTCACATCCTCAAAGATCTGCTCGGAGAGTTGACGGGCTCCGCGCAGAGGGGAAAGGCAACCGCTCGCCTCTGTATGACGAGTTTGGAAACTGCGCGGGCATTTAAATGATCCTCTGACATATGTGGACATATCGTCGGGACAGAGGAATATTGCAGCCTCACCCGCCTTCCTCACTCTCCCCCCTCCAGAAAAGAAAAAAAAAACTGTGAGTAAAATAAAAAACGGCGCGGTATGGACTGGTGATGATACTTTCTGGTGATATGATGTACGGACTCTGACATTTTCTTTCCTTCTTTTGGCTTTTACGCGCATGAAATTCACATAGGCCTATATTTTGTGGCACAACACCAGAGCGCACGGAGCATCTCTGGTGTATGTGTGTGTGTGCGTGTGTGCGCGCGTGGTCTTTTTCTTTTTTTTTTTCTTTTTTATTGCCATTGCGGGTTTTTCTTTTTTTCTTTTACCAATACAAGGAAAGAGTAACTATCACATCCAGTGCTGGAGGTGTAAAAAGGCAAAAGGAAGAGAGGGGAACCTGTGCACTTGCTGCTTTTCACTGCAGCAGGAGCGGTGTAAGGAAGTCGTCCGGAGGATGAAGTCTCACACATCCCGAAACCGAGGGCTTTGCTCTTAATGAAAACGACATTTCTTTTGCCACATTCGGACTTTTCAACAGTGATTAAATTATTTTTTTAAACATTCTTTTCTCAACACCTTTAAGTGGACATTTTTACCAAGGAGAACAATGAGGACTACTGGCGCAGTGGACTATTTGTACTATTGCATGCTCATCCTGCAGCTTGTGCATCAACCCGCTGCCAAACAAGTGCTCCGGTACCGTTTGGCTGAGGAGGGACCAGCCGATGTCAGAGTAGGAAACGTAGCCGCCGACCTGGGCATCGTCGCCGGGTCCGGTGAGGTGACATTCACGCTCGAATCCGGTTCAGATTTTTTCAAAATAGACAACATAACAGGTGAGCTCACCACTAACGAGAAGCGGATAGACCGCGAGAAATTACAGCAGTGCCAAATGATATTTGATGAAAATGAGTGTTTTATAGATTTTGAAGTGTCAGTCATAGGACCAGCTCAGAGCTGGGTCGACTTGTTTGAGGGGAAAGTGATCATATTAGATATAAATGATAATACCCCATCTTTCCCATCCCCTGTCCTGACACTGTCTGTGGAGGAAAACAGACCCATTGGAACCCTTTATCTGCTGCCCACAGCCACAGACAGAGATTTTGGCAGAAATGGAATAGAGAGATATGAGCTTATCCAGGACAATGGGGAGAACTCGAGGCGCTCTTCTGGGGATTCATACTCGGGGAAGAGGAGGTTTGAGGAAGGCGCGAGCAGGAGCAGCGTCTTTGAACTGCAAGTTGCTGACACTACTGATGGAGAGAAACAGCCTCAACTCATCATTAAAGGGGCCCTTGATAGGGAACAGAGAGACTCCTACGAGCTCACGCTGCGTGTCAGGGATGGAGGAGATCCCCCTCGCTCCTCTCAGGCCATTCTGAGGGTGATGATCACAGATGTGAATGACAACAGCCCTCGGTTTGAAAAGAGTGTGTACGAAGCCGACCTGCCTGAAAACAGCTCCCCTGGTGCCCCCATACTCCAGCTCAAAGCGGCTGATGCGGACGTCGGGGTTAATGGTCAAATAGAATATGTGTTTGGGGCAGCCACAGAGTCAGTAAGGAGGCTGCTGAGGTTGGATGAGAGCACAGGGTGGCTGAGTGTGTTGCACCGCATCGACCGTGAAGAAGTGAGCCAACTGAGGTTCACGGTAATGGCTCGTGACCGAGGCCAGCCACCTAAAATGGACAAGGCCACTGTAGTGTTGAACATCAAGGATGAGAATGACAACGTCCCTGCTATTGAGATACGCAAAATTGGACGCATTTTCTTGAAAGATGGTGTAGCTAATGTTGCTGAGGACGTGGTGGTGGACACACCCATTGCCTTAGTTCAGGTGTCAGACCGTGACCAGGGGGAGAATGGCATTGTGACCTGCACAGTTGTAGGGGATGTGCCTTTTCAGCTCAAACCAGCCAGTGAAATGGAGGGTGAGCAGAATAAAAAGAAATATTTCCTCCACACGTCTGCACCGCTGGACTACGAGGCCACACAGGAATACAATGTGGTCATAGTGGCTGTTGACTCTGGAAGTCCCAGTCTGACGAGTAATAACTCTCTCATCGTTAAAGTGGGAGACACTAATGACAACGCTCCCATCTTTAGCCAGAATGTAGTGGAGGTGTCTTTTCCAGAAAACAATGCCCCTGGGGAGAGGGTGACAACAGTGACGGCCATTGATGCAGATAGTGGGAAGAACGCTGAAATAGCCTATTCCCTTGACTCATCAGTAAATGGGATTTTCTCTATCGATGCAGACAGTGGAGACATCAGAGTAAACAGCATTCTGGACAGAGAGCAAACGGAGCGCTATGAATTCAAAGTGATAGCCAAAGATAAGGGTATAAACACCCTTCAAGGCTCCGCAACAGTGGTCGTCCTTGTGGCCGATAAGAATGACAACGAACCAAAGTTCATGCAGGATGTGTTTACCTTCTATGTCAAAGAGAACCTCGAGCCAAACAGCCCAGTTGGCATGGTTACAGTCATTGATGCAGATAAAGGCCACAACGCAGAGATGAGTCTTTTCATTGAAGAAGAGGAGGACATCTTCTCTATTGAGAATGACACTGGAACTATCTTCTCCACCTTGTCTTTTGACAGAGAGCAAAAAACAACGTACACCTTCAGAGTCAAAGCAGTGGATGGCGGTGATCCTCCCAGATCTGCCACTGCCACAGTTTCACTTTTTGTCATGGATGAAAACGACAATGCACCAACAGTCACTTTCCCAATAAACAGCTCCTACACCCTCCTTCCTCCCTCCAGTAACATCAGGACAGTAGTCAGAACAGTCATAGCCACAGATACTGACACAGGCATCAATGCAGACCTGAATTACAGCATCATTGGGGGAAACCCCTTCAAGCTGTTTGAGATTGATGGTGGTTCTGGGGTCATTTTGCTGGTGAAGAAGCTTGAGCAGAAGCACTATGGCCTCCACAGACTGGTGGTGCAGGTGAATGACAGAGGACTGCCTTCGCAGAGCACCACTACATTGGTACACGTGTATGTTAACGAGACTATTTCCAACTCCACAGTAGTGGAGGCCCAGGTGGCGAAGAGCCTGAGCACGTCTCTAAACACCAACATTGCAGGTGACCCCAACTATGATCTAAGCAAACAGCGGTTAAGCATCGTAATCGGAGTAGTTTCAGGCATCATGACAGTCATTCTAATTATACTTGTTGTTGTCATGGCCCGGTATTGTCGACCCAAGAATAAAAATGGTTATGAAGCGGGCAAGAAGGATCACGAAGACTTTTTTACACCGCAGCAACATGATAAATCCAAGAAACCCAAGAAAGACAAGAAGAAACAAAAGTCTAAACAGCCGCTCTACAGTAGCATCGTCACTGTAGAGGCCTCTAAACCCAATGGGCAGCGCTATGACGGTGTCAATGAGAAGCTGTCAGACAGTCCAGGCATGGGCCGCTACCGTTCGGTCAACGGAGGGCCAGGTAGCCCAGATTTGGCCCGGCACTACAAGTCCAGTTCACCACTCCCCACTGTCCAGCTTCACCCGCAATCACCAACAGCTGGAAAAAAGCACCAGGCAGTTCAGGACCTGCCTCCTGCCAATACCTTTGTTGGCACCGGAGATAACATTTCCCTTGGATCTGACCACTGCTCTGAATACAGCAGTCAAACTATCAACAAGTACAACAAACAGGTAAGAAGACAACATCTCTATGTTCCCCCCCACCCCACTTCCACTACTCTTAAATGTCTTCTGTTTCTTCCTCTTAGTGTTCTCTCTACCATAATGCTTTCTGACAGGGCTAGTCTCAGTAGTCTTGTTGCCTTTTATGGTGCTAATGTGTGTCAAGTTAGCGGTATTGATCTGTTTTGGTTTGGAGTGCCATTCACATGTAATATTGAAAAGGGAGGAAAAAGGTTTAGATTAGCGAAGGGAAGGGGTACTGTTACCACTTGACCAAACACGTTCAACTTTTTCACTTTTATCACTGCGTGTGTTGAGGCTGCCTTTTTTTTCCTTTCCCGTCAGGAGTGTCACAAACACTAACCTTGGCGAATGTGTGTTCCAGTGTTCTAGACATCTCACATAAGGGTTTGGTTTGCAGTTATTTTATCCCAGAGGGGGAGCGTGGCGGGGGCCGGCTACACTCCCCTTAGCCATGTCAAGCCCTGCCCTGCCCTCTGTCTGTGACAAGGCTACCTTTTCTTCTTGAGAAAAAGGCGAGTAGGGGGAGCGAGAAAACAAAGCAGAAAGGAGAGAAAGGTAGATGCAGCACAAAAATGGCTTTGTAAGCTTTGTGAGTCACTTTTACGATCTTAGTTTTTGAGTAGTAACATCTGGCCAGGAGTTTATATTAACATTCTTCAGCACCTCGGGGTCTGCATCAATTCCTTGACCTAGCTGTGATATTGGACGTTTTTATATCGACTCCCATGTTGTGCTTCTGTGCTCTTTTTTTCCCCTCTTTTATCTTTTTTCCCCTCTCATATAAACGTCTGCCATCTTCCACCTGGTCCCCTTCTTTTCTTACACTCTCATCCACCCTCCTCTTGCTCATCTTACTTCCCTTTCTGTTTTTGCTTTCCTTCCTTCGCTCTCTCTCTCTTTCTCCCACTAACTCTTTTCTTCCATTTGTAAGCGCTGGGGGAGAAAAAAAAAGGTGTAGGTGGCATGATGTAATATTCAAATTCCAAGAAACGTGTGCTTTTATCAGTTCAGTCTTTATGTTCTTTTTTTGGAACTGTTTCTGTTTTTTTTTTTTTTTTTTTGCAACAACAGCAAGAAACAAAGTTAATACATAATGAAGTCAGCTGATTTGCGTTTTCAGGAAGGAGGGAAAAAAAGAAAAAAAAACACAGTTGTTTTATGTGTTTTCCATGGCAGTCTAATGAATTTTTGATCTTTCTTTTACTTGGTGTCAGCAACTGCTTCTAAGGTGCTGTTCTATTCCAGATCACAGCTGGTTTAACTCGGATATTATTATTTTTTTGCATCATTTGTATTTTCTCTATCTCTATATGTTTATGTTTGTATATATTCTGTTCCCAGTCTCACCTCCTCACCCCGCACACACACACCTCTTTCTCAAACTCTCCTTTGGCCTTGTGTCGCACACTTTCGCATGCCTTGCAGCCACCCGTGCTGTCTGTTTTCCCTCTGTATTCTTTTTTGTCTCTCGGTGTTTTTTCCTGCCTCCGCCACATCAGACAATGGTGCTCTCTGCCTCTCTGCCTTTATTTCTTGCAGTGGTTTCTTTTTTAATCTCCGCTCTCATCTTTCTATATCCCTCTCCCCTCCCTCTTGCTACGTCTTCTCTCGAATCATTTCTCTCTCTCCCTCTCTCCGTTCTCTTCCCTTTGCTCTGTCTCTAACAGCTTCTAATATGGTGTATTCACTGAGCTGCTTCACAGGGTGTGAGGAGTGCTGTTGCTTTCGGATGTCTCCTGCATAATTAAAAGGGCACTCTATTTGCTGCTGCGGCAGCAGCATGTATTGTGTGTCACTATGCTCCACTTATATAATTATTTATTTACTCCCTACATGAATGCTGCAGTAACTTTTATGAACCGTACATTTGTTAGAGTAGAGTCATCTTGGACAAAACTCAATTTTTGCAGAGTGTTTTCATGTGATTTGGGGGCTCTTTCGTATTAAAATAGTGAAGTGGCCTACTGGGCAATATCATCCATGTTTACTGTGGGGCTCAGCCTGTTAGGTTTTTAATATACAATAGCGAGCAGATATTCAAATTGCCTTTTATATCCCGTAGGCTCTGTTAATACTTGCTGCTGATACGTTCACGTTGGGGGTGAATAGAATATTATTTAATGGCTGCACAAGAGAGCTAATTGAAGCGAAGGTGTGTGTGTGTTCATGTGCTCCAATTACGACATTAAACAGCAACCACTGTATTAGATTAAGTAGTGAAGCGGTCATGCTCTTGATTTTAGGGACATACTGCATCTAAAAATATGCTGTTGTCCGGTAAGTGCCACTACAGCTAAAGACATAATAAAACACTCAAGGACACTTGTATGCGCCTCAGTCAAGAGAAGGATTTGTTAAAAAAAAAAAAAAAACTGGATTAGTGGCAGAAAACACGACGTCAGAAAAGTTTTTTGTTTTCATTGTGTTGTCTCTTTTTGAAAGCGCAGTTATTCTGTTTCGACTCCTGCGAGTCACATCACTCTGTTTATATTAGACATTATAAGTTTAACCTTTTTTTATTGCATGCAGCCACTAATTGAAGGGTTGAAACCTCTTAAGATTTACGACTACAAGTGATGACAACAGTGTGTTTTCTCACAGACACACACACAACATGCATGTACACGCTCACACCCACAAGCTCTTCTCTTTTAACCACTCCCTCTCTTTTTGTCCGGCTGTGGGAAGAGATAGAGAGAAGCACAAGAAAGACGGCCCTGTTAGCAGTGGAGAGAATGGCCCCTACTGTTTCCACAAGAGACTCTGAGGTCGGGTGGAGAGAAAAAAAAAAGGGGAGGGAGAGAGAATAGTGCTGACCATTGACTGTAATCTCTAAAGTATCAGGTTCTGTCTTTTCTTTTTTTTTTTTCTTCTTCTTCTTCTCTCCTCACCTACCTGATCTTACAATGGCCGCACAGGCAACCTGCTCGGACAGGTAACCAAGCAACTGAGGGAGTTTAAAGACGAGGTTAGCCCTTCTACTTTTTTTTTAAAGCCCATCACTCATTTAAAGTAATTAAAAGCTGATGTATACAGATAGTGGGAGCGGATTAAAACCTGGGTGTTTCACCTACTTCAACTATAACTCAAAACAGATGTTTTGTACAAAGAGAGAGATGAAACGGGGAAAACAAAACACTCAGTGAACTGGTTAAGAGAGTTAGCTCTGGGTTGGGCCGTCCTTCGGATTTCATAAAAGGAGGTAGGTGAAGAGGAAGAGGAGGATGTTATCCAAGCTCAGACAACTCCTCTCATCCCTCCTGCATCAGACTGCGGGGGCCTGAAGCATCTCCTTCAACAACAGACTGCTACACCCACAGTGTGTGAAGGAGCCTCTTCTGCAGGTCCTCCATCCTGACTGCACCCAGACTTGTTAACATTAACATACAGTCACACCACATGTGTCTTATTTGTCATCGTAGTCACAGTCATCTGACATTCTGCCTTTTGTGCAATAACGCCACTTTTAACTAAGCTTAATACTCTTATTTTCTTTTAACTTTGGAGCTGTAGCTAGTGAATTCCCTGACGGATCAATAAAGTTTAATCTAAATTTTGCCACCAGCTGTCGAGGTTTTGCAACCAAACCTGACTTTTCAACTACTTCCTGTTAACTATTGATTGTGTGTAATGGCGTACGTACCATGCGTCCAGTCCCTCGCATGTGAGGGCCGATGATTAGTGTACGCACTTAACTGGACACTTAACTTTATTGCTTTTGGCAGCACGGCTTCTGTTCAGTCCAGTGCCAGAAAATAAATGCTGTCCAACCATAATGTAGCGAGGAACGAAATCACTTAGCCGCCGAATTAGCACAAGCCATCAGCTTTTGTTTTATCATTGCACTTCAAAGAGCCACTCGTGCCCAGGTGGATCACCTTTAATCAGTAGTGAGCTACAGCAGCTTGTATTCTATGTTCTCTCAGCGTTAGCCCCCTCAGGGCAGGAAAAGTCTGCGCCCCGTGAACTCAAACCAGGTTATCTCGCCTCAGGCTTGATGCAGCTAGCATAACTGGACATTACCCATAACCGAGCCCCCCCTTCTGTGCTCTGGCCAGCTGTTCCTCCTCCTTCTACTACCTCCACCTACACGAGCCGAATTCAACTGCGATCCACCTGATTTGCATAGGACAAGACCTCACCCGACATAGCCAAAACAAGACAAACAATATCCCCAATGCAAATGCAGTTCACCTGGACGGTGTTTGTAGCCAAAACGTAGGATGCGATTGCCCTTCAAGCTCCAGGCATCTCAGGAAACCAATATGGAAATCATCTACTTTGCCTTTAGCCTCATTTGTTTTTAACCTACAAAATGTAGCTGCCTAAACACCTGCGGAAAGCCACAAGTGACCTAATTGAAACCTGCCTCATTGATCCTACACTTCAACCAGCTTCAGTTTCATTCATTTTTGCAACATGGACCAACATTTATATATATATATATATATATATATATATATATATATATATATATATCTTTTAGCATTCACCACCACATGCTTTTTTTCAACCCTGAAGTCCCTCAGTGCATGATTTTTATCTTGCAAAATCATTCAGGCAGTAAGTCACTCATTTGAGCTCCGTAAGCTAATTACCTGATAAGGAGCTTTAACATGTTTGGTCACTCCCTCTCTCCCCTCCCCCTCCCTCCCATTGTTGCTTGCACAGGTCAGGTTAAAGCAGAGGAAGTAGTTGTTGTTTAACTGCAACTTTTCTTCTCCTTCTTCATCATCATATTTTACAACTTCATTGACAGATAGATAATATGGCAAAGGTGGAGAAAAAAAAAACAAAACAAAACAGATGCAATCTGGAAATTTTGTGTTTAGTAAGAAATGTGATTATGTGCAATGAGCTGGTTTGTTTATTGCCACATTATTATTAGCGCTCGTCCCTTTGTGTGCCGCTACTGCTGCTGTGTACCGCTGACTGTGGCTAATTTTATCAAAATCGCTTTGGATCTATTACGTCTTAATTCGATCTATGGCTGCCTGGGCTGCTTTTGTTGTTTATGTTCTGAAAGGAAAAAGAGAGAGTGCATAGTAATACTCATGAAATTGCAGCGGGCAGCATTTTCTGGTATAATTTGGTTTGGTGATTTGAATTCATTCGCTCTAAGGCAATTACTAATCTAAGGATTAGACTTACCTGATACGCAGGCAGAAATGGTGCAGACTGAGAGAGGAAGTCTGGGGACATATTACTATGGATGGTTTCAGCTATATTACCCTGCATAATATGTTAATACTGAACCCCCTTTTTTACCCATTACGTCCTTTAGCTATAGGGGGAAAATCAGGAAAGGTATTGCTTCATTTCTATTTCTTTGTCTTCTCCTTCCTGCCACATCTCTCTTTTCTACATACAATAACACAAGCAGTGATCTCAGTCAAATAAATACTGGAGAAGCTGAAGATCCGGACTTATCTTCAACATTTGTCATGATAAGAGAGAGAGAGAGAGAGAAGAGGAGGTGGAGGGAAGTTAACAGATGAAAAATTTAAGCTGTATGCCACCACCTTGATTGCTCTCCAAGTCTCTGATTGTAAGTGGCAGAGTCGAGGACGGCACCTTCTTCTCACTGCTTCTTTCAATTTGACGTCATGGAAATTAGGATTTGTCATCTCATATCTGCTGCGATCACAATAGATAGGACTCGCCAGGAGAAAAGCCAGGACTCATATTTGCCCTTTTTCCCCCCCTGTGGCACTATCAATCGCACCATATACTCTGCTATACTCTGCCGTATTGCACGCTTGTGTTTTGTTTTGTTTTGTTTTTTTTGTCGCTACAAATTGTTAGGACGAGTTTGTACAGTAAATTGACTTTTACAAGGCTCCGAAGGTCTATGAAACGCTATGCTAGCCTTGTAGTTTTCTCCGTAGCTGTCCTCTTGTATCGACTCCAGAAGCTGGAATCAACTAAATGAGAACATCGCTTTTTTTTCCTTTCTTTCTTTCCTTTTTTTTAGCGTTCTTAAGGCTGTACGACCCCACGGGAATACTTCCACCCCATGTTGACGGAGCTGAATCGCAGGAGTAAAGGGGGTTTTGTGTGAGACTAATAGGCAAAACAATAGCGTTTTGTTTACTGTGACACTGTACCTTACTGCAAACAGCAAGAAATGTCACCGTCAGCTTTATAATGTTAAGTCTTTTTTTTTTGTTCTTTTTTTGTCGCTGTTGTTTTGCAGAAAAGGTCATGGGCGATTTGTTCTCGTGATGTTGATTCAAACAGGTGGCGAAGGTGCCGCTGGATTCTCTGATGAGCAAAGTTTTCCGTTGTTGTTGTCTGTCTTCCTCTCCTCTCCCTCCTTCCCTCACCCTCTCTGTTTCTCCCTCGCGTTCGCGATGAATCGCTCGCTGTCATCGTTGCTCACACCAGGTCTGATATATGTCAAAGTGGCCAATGGGTGTGTGAGCGGTGGCGGCGGTGATGTTGGTGGGGTTTGTCCATCTAAACCCCCTCATCTCGCACCGAACACCTTGTCAACTTCAGCCTTTCGCCTTCGAAACAAAGACATACTGATCCCTAATTTTTACCCCCCCACCTCCCCTCTCCCTTTCAGAAATGCAACCTTTCTAAAGCTCCGTAGCTCTAAATGAACTTGTTTATTAAGTGGCGCTGACAGGCCGTGAAAAAGATACTTGACGAGGCGAACGGGAAGAAGAGACGCTCTGGTTCAGCGATGGGTTCGGCGTCTGCACGATGGTGTTGACAGGGGAAAAGTTAACAAGTTCAACGGTGTAATTGGAGCGTATTTAATAGGTACAACCTTCACCCTGGGGTCAGGTTCACATTGATTTTTTTTTTTTTTTTAAACCTCTGACAGACATGCACCTGTTATGTCTTTCTTCGCACATACCCCCCACCCCCCGCCCCGTTTTGACTTTGACCTTCCTCTTTTGTAATAAGAAACTGTTAAAATATTGACACGCGCTGAGATCTCCTGACTGTATAAGACACATTAAAGAATTGTCTTGGATAAATAATACATCTGAAAGCTTTTGGCTTTTCCATCCAAAACGATATAGCTAGACCTATTTGCTAAGCAGCGGAGTATAATGGATATAACTTGACTTGGGAAGAGGGAGGAATAGGACAGCTTGACTGCTTCTATTAGCCCTGTTTTGGTGCGGCTCCCACCATGTGGCCCCCAAATGAGATTATATGTGTATGAAACAGGAGGTAGAGCACTCACCGACCATCCATCAAAGCCTGGGGGGACCTGTGTGAAAGTTTGTGCATGTGTACTCAGCGGGCACACTCGCTGTGTTGACGCGTGTGCGCACGGGGGTGTGTAAGGGTGTGATAGAGTGCATGGGCGTACAGTCCGAACGTATGAGTGTGTGTGTACAAGTGTGTGTGTGTGTTTGTTTATCCTGTGAGGGCTGGAGAAGAGAGAGCAAACGGGGGCCTCCACAGTTCAGCCTCTCCATCATCCTGCACACGCGCAGCGACATGCCTGAGAGGGTTTCAATATCCTGTGTGCGCGAATGTGTGTGTGTGTGTGTTTGTGCTCCTGTGTTTACCCAAGGAATGCAGTTCATTATATTTGTATGTGTGTCTGGTTATTACATATACTCTCCGCACACATGCGTACCAGAGGCAGATGGAGCCTGAAGGCTGGAGAAATGCTTTATCTCCACCTGTTAAAAACCCACAACGAATCTCTAGCAATCTGCGACGATTCGCCGCCTTCAGGAATCTCAAGTTCCCTCGAGCAAGGCACCAGCAGCCCTTTTTTTTGGACACTAGCTGCAGCTAAGATGTGTACTTCTTTAACCCCATTCAGCTGAGATATGTGCACGGACGCTACCTGTATTAAACTCTGTGGATGTGTGCAGAAAAGCAGAAATATTCATTAGTAAGGCACTGGCAGGGGCAGGAGGAGCCCCCGTATCGATGAGACAGGGAGCAGGCTATTAGCCAGGCCCGATAAATCTTGTCAGAGGCTGGGAAGACTCTGCCTGCCTGCTGAAGAATGAAGGTCACGGGGCAGCTGGAGTTACGAGCGGCCTCGCAAGGTAGCTGCTATCAAATCAACTGAAATATGAAGTCCAAGCCAGACTTTTTTTTTTCTTTCTTTTTTGGAAAATGCTAATTTTTCAATTTGCCTCTCTCTTACAGTATGTATATGTGTATGTACTTTCACCCTGTCCCACACACACACACACACAGACACACACACACTCACTCACTGCTCACTCTCAGTATTCTGCATACAGTGATTAAATTCAAATGTGAATAAGGTTACAGTCTCGAATTAGTTTGCAGTGACCTTGGAGGTTTTCTGTATGTTAATCATTTGACATTAAGAAATTTGGATAAAAACTTAACTGTGGTTAAGTTTTAAGATTTTGAGATTTTGAGACAAAGTTTTCTTCCTCAGTTAAACTACATATTGCACCACTAAACTAAACTATACTGTATACAACACAGTCCTCATATGTTACAGATATTCCCACATGCTTGGCATGTTGGAAACTGCAATATAAAGTGGAGATGACTGTAATGCTTGCTTTACTTAGACAAATTCTACTGTGGATTGAGGAGCTCCAGACATTTAATATGGTTTCAGGTATTGATTTGCAGCACCTTGCCCTATAGCCAGTTTATTATCAAGCTTCGGTTTCGCCTTTTATTCTTTCTTTTCTTTCTCTCTCTCTCTCGTAGTATCTCAGGAGATACTGTGGAGTCTCTCTGTCTCTCCATAGCAACACTGTTCGGAGTAACAACTACAAATAGTCGATCAAGTCGGCGACAAGCGTGCGAGCGAATGTCTCGGCGGCCATTTTGGTTTTCATAAAAAGGAATGTGGAGGAATGTGACATGGTTTGGGGGGGGGGGATTGTTAAGGGAGCTCAGGTGCTTGAATAATAACGGAGGGTTTCGTTCAGTTTGCTGCCTTCATGAAGGAGAGAGAGAGAGAGAAAGAAAGAAAGAAACAGGGGAGGGGGTGTAATCAAGACTGAAAGACTGATCTCTTTCATGGTTCATTTAGCCTGAGCTGGTCCAATGCAACACTTGGGACACAATAGCCAATTGCAAATTACATTGTAGACTCAGTGGTGAGAAGTGCCTTGAGGGGCGGGGGGGAGAGAAGCTGGGCCCATAGAAGAGGAGGAGGAGGAAGAGGAGGAGGGTGTATTGAGGTGGACTGGGAATGTTGTTACATTTGTTGCCGTTTGGTTCTAGGTTGATGAGGTTTGGGATTGGGGGAAAAGGCGAGGATATCAATCAAATTGACATGTCTGTGGGCTGTAAAATGATTAGAATAATGGTAAACAAAGCCGCTTAAACACACCACTAGGTTTTTTTTTTTTTTTATCATGTTATTATTTATTTATTTATTTTTCTTACCTCAACTTTATTTCAAAAACCCACGGCCTTTTGCTTAATAAACTTCACTTAACGTCAGCTTCATCACATTTAATCTGTCCAAAATGATATATTAATAACAGGCTTCGGTGTGTAGGGGGGGGGGAGAATAAAAAAAAATGAAGAAGACGGAGGCAAACTGCTGGGAACATGAGTGCGCGGAGGAAGCCTATCGCGCTTGGTGAAGAGCTCTCATGAACTGTTGACGTGATGGGGAGCTCATAGCGACTTTGACAAGCAGCTAAGTGCCTACATGGGTGACATTTACGAGTGTGTTGTGGAGATCCCCAGCCGGACGTAGACAGAGAGAGGAAGAAGGAGGTGGAGGGTGGGGGTGTGGGTCTGGGGGGGACAGTTACTCTCTGTTTAATCACCATCAGAATTCTGCGGCTGCTGCTGCAAATGTTTGAGTAGCAACGATTACTTTTTCTTCTTCTTCTTCTTCTTCTGCGGGCGATCGTTTGATGTCTACGCAAATGTGTTCAACATGCAAACTCCACCCCCCCTCCGCCCCCCTGTTCCCTCTTCTACTGTGCGTTTGAAAGATTTACGTCAGGGTGTGTGTGCCCTATACTCCTTTGAATCTCTTTGAATACTCTTTTCTTCGCTGAGGAAGCTCTCTCTTCTCTCGGTGAATCGGGGACATGACATGACAATTGGGAGACTTTGTAATTTATGTTATAAATGTCAGCGTTATCTATGCCAAGTGTGTTTTTTTTTTCTTTAGTCTAAACTGTAGCTGTCGAAAACCGCATGCGTATGCGTTGTAGTTAAATGAGTCTTTGTCGGGCTATTCGTCGTTACCGTGGTGATATACCTCCTCTCTGAGCGACTTCTCTCATGGCCTTTACGCCTGGTGCTCTCATCTCGCTTGTAATTCAGATACATCGCTGCCAAAAAAAAAAAAAAAAAAAAAAAAAAGAAAAAAAAAAGCTTGGGGTCGGTCGTCCTCCCTCAAATAAAAAAAACAAAAACAAAACAAAACAACAACAAAAAGTCACAGTATTCCAACAGCTTTGGCCTGGAGTTTAGACGTAGCGTGGGAACATCATGTTCCACTAAACTCTTTTAATAAAGCCACCTGGGTGAAAAAAAAAAAAACAAGGTCCCTCAATGCTAAAATTGGCAGCAGTAGCTTTACTACAATGGGCTCATCTCTCCCCCTGTGTCACAGCCCCTTAGGGATCCGTAATTTACTGCCCTCCTCGCTTTGACTTCTGGATTCATGAGATCAAATTAGACAGTGAAGGGAGCATCAGTGGCCACACAATGCGTTGCTCTTTAAATCAAGGCCGCTATTGCAGCACCACCCCAAAATCTGGTTTTGGTTGCTGGTTAACCATTTCCGACATCTATTTCTTGCCTGGGAAAACAGGCCTAAACAATATGTGTGTGCCATTCTTATTTTTTGAGAGATGAATGAGCTTGATGTGGCTAAAAGATTTAGGGCCAATCCAATTTCTACCGCTCTCTTTTGCGCGTTGAGAGGAAGGTCTGTCTCCATTCTCATCTGGATGAAAGGTGAGGGGCCACACAACCCTCCACATGAAGCTATTCCAGGACCAGCACTTCAGATGAAATTTCCCAGCATGCACCAGGACAAGGATGCAGTTGTCAAAAAAGTTACCGATAACCGCTAATCAATAACATTAGTTAGCGATCGCTAGTTGCCACTTTGCTAACGTTTTCCATTCATCTGATACCAGGACTCTCCTGATGGTGACTTCCACTGAAACGTGAGATTAATGTAAACAAATAGTTGTCAGTTTTTAATCAATTGCCAACTTGATCGGGACAAACGAGTCTGTAGACTCATGGAGACTTGTTGCATCGTCTTACGTAGCAACTAGCGGCGACTTCTGATGACGTTCAACAGTAAAGTAGCGGCGTCTCATTTCTTAGGGGAATGTATCAACTTCTACCTCTCACCACTTTGTTTTGAGGGATAAAGGGTCGGGGTAAAAAAAGAGAAATGGGATTGAGCTTTAGTCACACATGTGGAAAAAAAAAACCTTTTGAAGGATAAAGACGCGCCTCTCGAAGGTCAAGTCAGTTATTGATGCCAAGAGCCACATAAAAATCTTGTGTTATCCCAGAATATCAGAATAGCCATGAATCAAAAAACAAAACAAAACAAAAAAAAAAAAAACAAGACAAGATGAAACAAGTCTTCTATATTTCATCCCATATCTGTGGAGCAATGACGGTGGAATAGCAATGAATTCATGCAGACACATTAAAGAAGCCGGTGTCAAGGATCAAAAAAAAAAAAAAAAAAAAAAAGAGAAGCAAAAACAGATCGTTAAATAAATATAGTAAATTCTTCCCATAGAGGACGAGTGAATGACTGAGTGGATCTGAATTGTTAAGCGTTGTGGCGTTTTAAGGAGGTGCGTTGGCAAATCATCAGCGGTGAAGTCTCAGTAAAGAGTGTGTTTTTTGGTGCAGATCCCATCTGGAGTGGCATCTTCTCGTTCTTTTCCGTTAATGTAATGACTCTTGGCGTATGCGCCGGCCTAATGAAGTGGGACTTGGTGGCGCTTACGTGACAACATGAATGTGTCTGATTACGAGTTGCTTGTAGGAATCGTGCTGCAAACTTGCCCGCGGTGTTTTACAAACACGTCGCTCCACCTATGTATATATGTATAAATACACACTTGCATCACCTGGTTTAACCTCTTGCATTTGTCACGCCGTGCAAGCAGATATAGGAGGTTACCCTGTCAATGTTTCAACAAATGCATATTTTAATAAAACGTGAGGTATTAACCTCTTGTATATAAACTATAATATCCCACACCTCTGTCCTACAGCAGGGACAGGCTGCCCTCAGGACCACACAGCAGCTCCTGTTTGATTACTAGCCTCAGCGTCTCTGTGGACTTTGTGTCAAAGCTCATAATGAACACTGTGGGCAGTGAATGTTGTGCACTTGTGTGTGTGTGTGTGTGTGTGTGTTAAAGTGAGGAGGAAAGGGTGGGGGTGTGTGTCTTTGCATGTATGAGACGTGTTCCTCAAGGTGTCACACATCCAGCTTCTTCCCTTAACCCAGCCTGTTTTTTTTTCATGTTTTTTTTCCCCCAAAATCATTATTATTTTAATGGCTTAGTGCGTTAGATGACTGTAGGCGAGACTGTAGTCTGAGGCTCAGCTGTTTGTATTAACATCCAGGATGTGTAAAAAGGTTGAGACAGACAGGAAAGTGAGCAAGAAAAGGAAAAAAAAAAAAAGAAGATTGGAAGATTCGGATTGCCAGATGACTAGCTTCGCTTCAAAACCGCCGCCGCCGCCGCTGAACTGACGGGGCAGCACGTTATACAGTTCCCCGTGTATCGCTGGAGCCGTCGCTGCCTATTTACGCGAGTCTCATTTTCAGCCATTCGTGCGATTTTTCAGCACCCACTGAAATATGCTTCATGGATATTGTGTGCTGTCAAAAAGCGAGTGTAAGAGGAGAAGAAAAAAAAGAAACAACCGACTGTCCCACCCACGGTTAATGTTTGTGCGAGAGTGATGCATCGTGGGGAAACGGGAGAAGGAGATGGGAGCAGAGGGGGTGAGAAACGGACAACACTGCTTTACGTGTTTACCTTGCGTCGGCACAATGACAACAACAATAGCGACAGCGCTATGGAGGCCTCTTTGTGCGACGCACGAGCTGATGCACTGAGAAAAAAAAAAGGAAAAAAAAGAGAAAAAAAAAGGGAGTGACAGGTTTGAAAAATTGGCAAACAGCGTTTGCTGGAAGGCTTCCTTGGGGCTTGGATACCTTTGGAATCATGTGCGAATGCAGAGGAGTGTGAATGAAAAATTGCTGTGTGATCCTGCCATGTTGCTTCTGTCAAGAATACGTGCGTGTTTTTTTTTTTCTCCACCTTTTCCTTCCCTCCGCTCACTGTCATCCTCATCATCTGCCCCTCAAAGTTTGCACCCCCACCTCTCCCACTTCTCATCTCTAGTTTTAACACTCCATTCTCTTGCCAACGTACCCTCCTCCATCTCTCATTCTCTCATTCTCACACTCCTCAACCTCCAATTCTTACCACTCCTCCTCTGTTCTTCCAGCTTAGCAGACGTGGTTATTTAAGGCTTAGAATCCATAAAACCCGCCTTAGGTGTGTTTGCTTTTGTTACTTTTCCCAAAATTGGTGCAGCCGCTGCCACATTGTTAGCCCCCGCTGATTGTAGTCCAGCCTCATCCTATCTGCCCATCAGTGGAGAGCTTCATGTGGTAAAAACAGTGGTGACTTCAAACTTTAAGTCCCCGGGGTGGAGTGGTTTGATATCCCACTAGCAGGTTTTTAAGGTTAGTGCAGCTGCCACTTAGCAAAGGGAAGTTTGTAAGACATTCTTAGGATACCTGTCTGTTACCTTAACCCCACCCCACCCCTGAGGGGGTAAAACCGTCAGGGAACCCGCCCTGCAGGGCTTTGGACACATAAGCTCTTTAAACTTCCTGAGACGCAGATTTTAAAGTGAAACGTGCAATTGGGAGAGAAAAACAACAACTAGTGACACATCTGGCACTGTTCTCTAAACAACAAGCCGCAATATCGTCTCTTTTTTTTTTTCTTTCTCCCCCCTTTTCTTGTTTTGCTCGATCCGTTTGTGCCCCATTAACGACGCAACAAGATCACGCCCGCACACCAGGCATGTCATGTGTATTTGTGTGTGTGCATATTTGGAAACTGTTATTTTTGTCTTCCTTAACCATCAGAATATATATATATATTGCTTCTTCTAGCTGCAACACAAACCAAAAACAGTCACAGCAAGATCCCTCCTGCACAACATCTGTCCCAGATTGCTCCCCCTTTCCCTAATTAAACCCTGTTTACCTCAACATTCTTAAAGCAGACTACTGACTAATTATTAGGCGCAAGCTCCGCTCGAAAAGCCGTGCGCCGCTGATGAGAAGCTCTGTTGTCTCGTATTTTGTCGAATTAGGAATTAAGACGAACTAGTGACGAGCAGGACTCTTCTTCTTTAGTCGTCTTTAGCCTCCTCTTCTACATCCCCGTCTTGGCCTTGATGATGCCAAGTCTCAGACAAGAAAAGGAAACTTATTGGTGTTTCACATTAAGAAAAAAAAAAAAAAAAACTTTAATTAATGAACCGGGAAGCCTCTGAACAGTGCTTAAACATTGTTTTCATGTATTCAACGGAAGACGGTATAAAAAGGAGAGGGAGAAGAAAAAAAAAAAAAAAGAAGGAATCTAGAACTTGCGGCAATTTCCAATCATACATTTTTAATGTTTATTCTGCTGTTTCTTAATTAAATCCATGCATCAGAATATAGTAAAAAGCCAAGTATCAGAAGTGGGGTTTTGAGGGACAAATTTATAATGCATAGTTTCCCAGGGAACTGTCCATGAGGGATTTTAATAGATACTTTCTGAAAGAGATTGTTATGAATTTTTAGTACCGTTATATATTTTCCCTCTGGGGTTTTGTTTTTGTTAAAAAAAAAAAAAAAAAGGGGCAAAAGGCCTGTTGGCTTGTGTCAGCGTGTGAGGCGCACATGAGATATTATTCCCCAATCCTTTCATGTGTGAAATACACATGGGATGGTTATCTGAAGCTGTGGCAGGGTG
Source organism: Polydactylus sextarius (assembly GCA_016801845.1). Lineage (NCBI taxonomy): Eukaryota > Metazoa > Chordata > Actinopteri > Polynemidae > Polydactylus > Polydactylus sextarius. The sequence continues at coordinate 10,746,187 of CM028929.1, forward strand.
GGGTCACATTTTAACGATTTTAAACCGGGTTTAAGAGACTTCTTGCAAACGCACACCTTCACAGTCCCACACGCACACACTCAACTATCCTGGGCAGCAGCCTGATTCAATTAGTGGGAGGTGAGGAGCAGAGAGATGAGGGTCACACTTGCCATTCCAGCCCAAATGGAGAAGCTTCCTGGGAGACCCAGCTCGCGTCTAAATTTGGCAGCTCCTGGGTCATTGTTTCATCACAGTCCCAGAATGGGTTCGAGCGTTCAAGCTTTATAAGACTCCCTCCCCATAAGTCCAGCTATCTATACATCTATAATGAGCGCTTCAATTTAAAAGCTGCCGCCGCCTCTGTGTTGTTGTTTTCTTCCAATGTTCTCCGCATCGCTGCAGCTGTCGTAGCTCCAGGACTCCCTGCAGCTACAAGGAGACATGATGTTTTTTTTTTATTATTATTATTTATTTATTTATTTATTTCTTCTTTTTTGCGCCGGCATATCAATGAAGCTGTAAATTTACAGACCCACTACAAGTTATGCATACATGTTTGTTTACCTATTACAACGCCGAGATGTTATTTGCATCCAATGATGGAGGATAGAAATGCTAAAAAAGAAAAACAGCATCAAAATAGAAAAAAACCTCATGTCAACTTGCTTTATTATCACCTACCCCTGAAAGAATAATAACAACTGATTACATAGCCCGCTGCTGCTTCTCTTCTCTGTTATTGAAATTTTAAAATGAGCATACATAATAAGAGCGGTATTAGGTATAGATTTCCTGTAATGGGGCCTATACTGACAACAGCCAGTCCTCCCAGTGAGGTGTAATGCACATAGAGGGATCAATGGTAGATAAACACCAGGCCTTCATATTTGAAAGATACTCAAACAAGCCTCCAACCTCTAATGGGAGTGTTTATAAAGACCACCTGGCTCTAAACTCCCCAACCGCTCCCCAACTCCTCCAACCAGTCTAGACGTCCGTTGCTATCAACCTTGCTTGGAGGGTCATGATGCAGGAGCCTGCTGTCTCTGCTGTAGAAAAGCTTCAAAGTATAATTTTTTTATATATATATATATATATATATATATATACAAAACATTTGTCCCTCAGCTTCAACTCTAATCCGAGTGTTTTTTTTTCTAACATCCTCCCACGAGGACGTGTCGGCCAGATGTGTCGAGTGCACTTTGACACAAATTTATACAAGTACGACAGTTTTTTTTTTCCACGCGATATTATGGCTGCGGGAAAACTTCAAAACTCTAGTTTTCTAGTTTTTTTTTTTTTTTTTTTTTGTATCTTTAAACACATCTTTGCCTCCTCATTTTGTTTGCGCTTGAAACATTCCTGACCTTTGAGATGATACAATCAGTTTTTTTTTTTTTTTTTTTTTGTGGCGTTGGATGTTGTTTGCATTCTTTTTTTTTTTTTTTTTTTTTTGAGGGGGATCTGGGTTTAATAAACAACAGAAACATCATCTCCGGTAGGGCCAGCTGTCCAAGGTACAGTAGTTTAGCTCAAACTCAAACAAGATGAAGAGTGGAAGAGATCGACAGAAGACGTGAAGACACAGCGTGAGCTTCAGGGCTACGGATATTATACGTGGTCATCGATCGGTGGAGAGAGAGAGAAAAAGACTCTTACAGTTTTAAACAAGTTTTCTGTTCAATGCCATGAACTTTTTTTGAACTACTTCATCATGAAAAGTCTGCAGTTTGCAGCATATATACATATATCAAACTGTGGATACTATGGAAGCCCCAAAGGGTCAAAACAGACACACCTGCAGGATTTAGTGCGTCTCATCCTTTTCCTCGGGCGCATCAACTTTTTATTAATAGCACGATTCTCACAGGTTGCGTATCAGCAAGAGTTTAAACGTTGTCTGACGTCAAGTGAGTTCGGATCTTGGCATTCAACTCGACTGAATCAAATTGCGTGTGAGGCGTCTTCCCCTCGGGGGAGGATGGGAAGACGAAGACGAAGAAGGAGCGAGGAGCTCCACAAAAACAAGTCTTTCTTGTTTTTTTTTTTTTTATTCCTCTCAGTGATCACTAATTACAGTCTGACAAAGCTCTTGTTAAAAAAGCACAAAAGGAGAAGAAGAAGAAGAAAAAAAAAACATTAAATACCCAGTGTAATTGCATTTATTGTGCTAAGTTGGAACAAATACATTCCCTTCGTCCCTCTGGGGATTTCTCAATGTGTGTGTGTGTGTGGAAATGAATCTGTTTTAGTTTATTAACCAAACAAGAATATCTGAGTAATATGCAATGATAAGTCTTTGAAGTGTTGGATCATGTCAGAGTTTGGTGCAACGCGATGCCGTGATTTCAAAACCCACAAACATACCTCACCTAGCTTAACCGGAAAGGTGGTGATACATTTGAATTGCTCAAATTTTTTGTTTGTCTTTCTTTCGCAGGCTCAAGGTAGATTATCGTCGCAATGGTATGGATTGCAGAAGTAACCTGATTACTCTAATGTGAGGGATTTTAGGGTTAAGACAAAAAAAGGGCGTTGCACTTAATGCAAATTGTCGGGTTTTCAGGTCGCGTAAAATTAGCTGCTTGGAAAATGCCAAATGATGCCGTTTCAAAGTTGTTTTTGTGTACGTGAGGGCGCGTCCATCCTGTTCCTGTCGATCAGCTTCAAGCGTTAACTGCGGCCTGTCAAAGTGGAATTCAGGAAGACGGCTTCTGTTTGTGACTTGCGGTCGGAAAAAAGATAATCGCGATAATGGGTGACTACAAAACGCCAACCCGCCATTCTTTCTTTCTCTTTCTCTCGTTCTGCAAAAGCATGCATATGCAACCCATGGGTCACGTTTTGCGTCTCGTCGCCGTTTTGGCACGCGAACTCCTGCGAACGAGGTCAAAGCTCTGAATGAAGTTATTCCACTTCAGACGCATGGTATTTCTAGTAACTGGCAAAAGCAGCGAGGGCGGGAAAAAAGGCTGCTCGTATCACAGACATTTTTTTTTTATTTTTTTTTTTTTAATTCCGACAACTTCAGCAGCCTTTTGAAAAAAAAAAAAAAAAAAAAACAGCTTCTTCAGAGATGAAGCATGAGTCACCTATATATATATATATATATATATATATATATATTAAAAAAAACTTTCCGGCACTGCATATTTTAAGGGCCGATTGAAGTAAAAAAAAAAAAAATCAATGCATCAAATGAAGAGATTCTCCTCCCCATTAAGACAAAATGTGATATCTACTTCTGGAAAAATTAAATACTACTTTTAAGATTAGATTAGACCACCATTGGAAACAAAAGTATTTGTTGTATCGCGTTGAACTCGTAATGACCTCCTCCGGTCTTTCCTTCCCCTCGGATCCTCACACCTTCGAGGCCTCCATGACACTCGGGATACCTGTCTCCCTATTTTTTTTTTTTTTCACTTAGATTTATGTGATGCTACAAGGAAGATTTTGGCTTCTGTAACGCAGTTATAATTCAGTTCATGTCTGGGGCTCGGAGGAGAAACCGTCTGTTGCTCACGTTTTCTAAGCCTCCACCCCCCACCCCTACCGGATCATTAAAATGCCTCTGGCAATGCACTCCTCACGTAAGCTGTTTCATGTCTTACACTTAGTTCCAACATTTCATTTTGGCTCAGCTTGGTCTGTTCACCTCAGAAAAGCCCAAATAAGGTGTTTTCTTCACAAACATCTCCCCCTTTTTTTTTCTTTTTTCCATCTTCCTCCACTGTCTCCGTTCTTGCTCGTGTTGTCCCTCGTTTTTCTAAATCAACATGCTGTACTAAAACAAGGCCAAACAAGGAGCTGTACGCAAGGCAACAAACTTAGGGGAAATTCATTAGTCAGGGCATTGTTTTCACAAATTAAACATTAACTTTTCTTTCTTGTCTTTCTTTTTTTTTTTCTGTTCTTCCCACCCCCTCCTCCTCTAACTCTCTCTCTCTCTTCTCCACGCCTCATAAGAGACACGGTTGCCCGAGTGTTGTTTGCAGCGGTTCCATTCGCCCGGGATAATGAGAAAATTCTGCATATCAATATTAGCTGAAGAAATCTCATATCCATACTAGGATGAGGTTGGTTAATTTGAAATTATACCACGGGTTTTACAGTCTCTCTGTGCTTTCCAAATAGGAAGGCAAGAAAAGAAAAGGGTGGAAAAAAAGAAAAGAAAGTGAGGTTTGGTTAACAAACTTTTATCACTAAAGAGTCCACATGTTTGACACACTTTTTCGTGGCTTTTTCATCTCTGTCTTCCCGGTAGCTTCGGTAAACAAATGATATTAAGCTTCAGCGGTGGTGAAAGAGACGGATAGAGCCTCGGTCTCAAGTCAAGCGGTTGTTTTTTCTTTTTTTTGCGAGAGGAAGCAGCTGATGTTGCTCCATAGAGACCGCCCGTAGCGAATGTACGGGCTATGATCTACGATGATTCTCGTCTGTTTACGACTTTTGCGTTTCATTAAGTTTTGCTCTCCTAATTACCGGAACGCTACGTTGATGTAATGTAAATTTAAATGCGGGGATGGGTGACACGGACTAGTCCAAATCCTGCCACAGCAGCCGGACCACATTAGGAAGAAATCTTCAAAAACAAAATAAATAACAGAAACATGCACCAATTTCTGCTCTGCATGTTTTTTGGGAAACCATCTGGACCAATTAGAGAACTAACTGACGTTGTACTTGGCAGCCTGTGACATTACTACCACTAGAAGTTATTGTGTTAATTCTGTACAGTGCCATGAAGGATAAAGAATGTAGAAGTATCGACATCCACGAGGCTACCATTCATCATTTTTTGATGATCTGAACTAGCTGCCCTGGGGGATATGGAAAGACCTAGCATTGACAGACGTGGCACCATTTATTGATCGTATTAATATTGCTTTAAACATGAATATAGATTCTTCTCCGAGGTTTGTCTGAAAGGTCATGGGATGAACAGCTGTAAACGCTGCATTTAAAAAGGCACAGGTGTGCACTATTTAAGTATAAGTACGCGCACGAACGCACAAACGCGCACGCATGATGTATGAAACTGTTGTTTAGCAACGCCGCGGGCTGCCGCTCGGCGCACACGTCTGATCGGATCGCGCCACCGGATCTAGCAAACACATAAATTGGAGTCCCATCGGTCAGCTCTCGTTTTCACTTCATTACCGGAGGTAACCGAATACATTAAGTTACCTTTGCATGCGGAAAATGTGTTCGCCTCAGCATTTTAATCCATCGAAGGCCTTTTTAATGAGGCTGAATTTTATACTACAGTGCATTATTCAATTAGACAGAAGAGTAAAGAAAGGTCTGCTCTCTAAAAGTCCACCCACCCTTCCTCCCTCGTCCTCCATCGCAGTGGGATGCAAGCCAGGCTGGTTGGTTGCAGGATCGCAGAAAGAAAGACGGAGAGAACGATGGAGGGATGAAGAAGAAAAGAGTGGAAGAATGACAGTGGGACAGTGAAGGAAGCGGAAAGGCAAAGGGAATAAGCGAAGCAAATCACGATGCCAGGTTTTTGCGTGAATACATTCGGTCTCTGCAAAGCCTAATAGTGTGTGGCCACCTACACACATACACACACACTCACATGCATACACACACGCATGCACACACTCTCTCAGGCAGCCATATCCTTGCCAGTGGCGTAGTGTGCATTAGCACTGATGACAGTTGTTGAATTGCAAATGTCCTCGACGGCATGTTCTTGCTTTGGTGGATTATTAGCCCAACTACTTAGCATTTTACTCTGTTTCTCAGAGAAAGAGGCCAAATATTGAAAACTTAAGTTTGTGGCTTTGTAATGTTTTACTTTTATATATATATATATATATATATATATATATATATTTGGCTGCTGTTTAAGCTTGAACGATGAAGAAAAACTGCACACTGGAGACACTGTAGCGTTGTGTATGAAGCGTTATGTCAAGCCGTATTTGTGCGTGTTAAAAAAAAAGTAGGCAGGTGCACAAACATACTGTGGCTGTATAGAAGAACATTTATCAACGGTTCCTTCCCACTCTGTCACCATGTGAAGCAATAAGCTCAGTTTCCCAGGGTCCCTGAACAAATGAGCTCTGATTGAGCCTGATGTTTTCAAAATGCTTCAGCGCTTTCTTCTCTATACACACACACACACACACACACACAAGCGCAAACATGCATATAGACAAACAGGTACAGATTACCAGATTGACCCCCCTGGCCTCGCACGGTTGGAAACAGAGGAAAAACAGTGAAAATGATCGAGATTTGTCTGAAAATAGCAGCTGCCGGCCGGTGTCTGCTCAGCGAGATTCGGTGCGGGTTTCTCTTCCAAACAATAACCTGGAATCAGAGAGGCAAAAAGCCGGGGACACAATCTCGCTCAGCGGCCAAAAGCGGGATAAGAATACAAAATGCCCGTTTTGTATGTGGGAGAGAAAAAGCTAGAGCAGGCTGGGATTGCACACAAAGTCCTTCAAATCCTCTGAGGCGCTAGGGGCCGTCATGTACCGAGCGGTAAATTGATCATGACATAGCACCGTGGCAAAAAAAAAAAAAAAAAGAAGAAGAAGAAGAAGAAGAAGAAGCCAGAACGTAGAAGCGTGTCAGAGGCACAAAAGATGAGGCAGTGGATGCAGGGCCAGAGAGAAAGGGGAACACACACAGACTGATTTTTTTTTTTTTTACATCTTTTGCTGAAAAGCAGCAGCGCGAGGCTTATGTGCTGGTGTCTTTATATTGACATGAACATGTTCGCATTCACACAAGGCAAAATAAATAAATAAATCATGCAGCTTTAGTGAGAAATAATTTTAAAAAATCAAACCCGGCAGTTCCTCGACAGCTGTGCTGTCATGTTGCCCACTTTCTTGGAGTTGTATATGGGTTCATAACTAAACTCAAGGTTGCACACGCAGGATCAGATACAGGCACTGGTTGAAACTGTCCATTTTACTGAATTGCTATATTTTCTAGGTTAAACACTCTTCCTTTGAAGTGAATTTTTCCATCCCAGAGCATGCAAGCATTATACTCACAACCTTGAAATATTAAAAGCAGAGAGCTGCAAAGATATCTGGGTGATTCCTCTGTTTGCATGTATTTTTTTTTTGTTCTTTTTGTCATATACTGGATAGTGACCATCTGGATAAACCTTGCAGGATTTAGTAATATATCCAAATGGCCAAAAAGAAAGTAAATCTACTAATGAGGTATTGGGTGGGAGGTTCAGAGTAGTGAATGGCTTAACCCAAACAATCTGGCGTCCCGGGAGGGAGGAAACCGAAGGAATGCGGCTGTCAACCTTACTGCATGCGATGCTGAAATATTCGTTATCAAATGTTTTGTACCTGAGCCACTTTGTGTTTGGTGGAGTCGGACCTAAAGTCTTTGGCGAAAGCAAGACGACCGTGACAGTTGTTTTTTTTTTTTTTTACGTTTTAATACAGGAGTCTTGTCACAGGGATGTGGAGGGTTTGCTTTGTTTGGACTGGACTGTCAAAGCGCAGCTGATGATCACTAAATAAGAAGCTCTTTAGCGGGGAGTTCATTTGGAGACATCCTTGGTTGTGTTGAGATGATGTTTTCAGGAGTGGTACAGATTTGGTTTGTGGTCTAACATTGTTTTTTTTTTTTTTTTAAATACAACAGCTCTTAGTTAAACTCTACAAGGCTAGCTGAGCGTTCTCATTGCTTGCTAAGCTATTGTCTGACCATCCTCTATACAACCCGCTCCCTTTGAAAAGTGATGCTTACTCACTGTCTGGTGCTTTGATCCGCTTGCCTTGGCCTCGGTTGAACTCTCAACTTAATGCATTCCTACTCCACACACTACACATAACATGGGAATTATAGCTGGCTGAATGAACAGGGATAAATGAAAGCCTTCACCCTAACGTCATTACTCCATGGGCTGACGAAACATTTGACTTGTGGAGTGTCTTTTGTTGGCCAACTTTTGTCTCGAACAAGAACCTCCCACTGTGGTATAGATGTGTTGTACCCAAACAGGTGCTCATTGTGTTGCAGTAGTTGTAGCGCTTTCTGACTAGGTTTAGTACCAAGCAGCTAGAGGTGATTCTTTATGACTATGACTTTATAACACATCTTTCTTCCCAGTGTCACAGCAGGGGGCGGTAAGGGAGGCTAGCATTTTATCTTTTTTTTTTTTTTTAAATGCCCAACAACAATAGGAAATGCTGAGTTCTATTCCCCTTTAACATCAATAGCGTTTTAGAGCTTCACCATCGAGGCACAGCTCTTCCGTGGCCAACCCGGCTTCAACTTTGCCTGAGGCTACAAATAACGCTTGTAGAATACCTCAACAGAAGACGAACCTTCACCCTCTGGTACCTTCCTCTCTCCAGTTCCCGTTCTCCCTCCCCTACGCTCCCGGTCATTACCAATTCCCTTTTGAGTTACAATGACATTGAATTTTGACAGCTGAGAGTCTTTTTCTGTTTTTGTCATTGAACTTTTTTTTTTTCTTCTCTTTTACCCCCTCTTTTTCATTCTTTCTCTCTTGTCTTTTTTTTTTTTTTGAAGGTCTTTAATCTCAGCTCAAAGACAGGTGGGGTGGTTTGAGCTGAGCCGCTAAATGAAAGCCTGAGGAATCGCAGTTGCCTCTTTGACCTCAGGTTCTCCTTCCTCGAGAGCGGGCCTCGTTACCGGCGGTAGGGTGTCACTTTGGTGCTAGCCAGATCAAACGTCGTGTGAAGTGCGTGTTCGTGTTTTTTCTCTTCTTTTTTTTGCGTGCACGGCTGTGTCTATCAGCCAGAATCCTGTTAGAACGGGCGATAATGTCAAAAATTGATGGAAGAACAGTTATATATATATATATAAACTTTTATATGGGCACATTTAACAAACTTTTCAGGGGTTCAAACTTCACTGACACTCCCAAAGTTTTAGCCGAGAGCATCAAATTCCCCTCAGCTGTCATTCTATTTTCTGCTTGTCTCCTGATAACCATCCGCAATTTACAACCTAAAGGTCAAAGTCTGCATGAGGAAGAGTGAAGCTAATCCATCCGCTGAGGATAACTCTTTTTTGATGACACTTTCTGATGAGTATGGCGACATCCTGGGTTTCGGAGAAGATCTAATATTTGCAACACGCTGTGTTATTGAAAATGAGATTTTCCATTGTGGATAGAAAAAGCCTCAGTAGACAATAAAACAGTTTCAGCTATTTATAATATGCATTCCCTGTAGCTGCCTTGTACTTCTGATACCTGAAGCAGTATGTCTCTCTCTCTCTCTCTCTCTCTCTCTGTCTATCCTTTTCTTTTTCTTTTCGTCTCCTGTTTATTTAGTTTCCCTCCGCTCCCTTCATTCAATCTTCTCTCAATCTGGTGTTTCTGTCTACTGATGCAGGAACAGGTCAAGGGCAGGAAAATGATAACATTCACTCATTCTCTGGTCAAATTAGAGGCACGGCAACACACACACACACACACACACACACACAAGCACAACGCGATGATGGATGAAAGGTCTTACGCCAAGGGTGTAAATATGATTCATGGCTCCTTTGTGGGTATTATCCCAAACACGCGTACGTGTGAACGTTCGCGCCCGCTCTCGACTGTACTTGTAATTGAGGTAAAACCGCGCTGTCTCTTTTGTCGACGATTTTTTTTTTTTTTTTTTTTTTTTTCATAATGCCAGATGGATTCCACCTCTGGCACTTCACTTGCAACAACAACAAAAAAAAACCTACTACACTGTTTGAATGTCAACAACACAAAAAGGAAACACAGAGCATTCAACAACATTGCCTCCAGTCAGTCACGGCAGGTGGAGGCAGGTTCAAGGAGGTGTGTTTATACCCAGACACGCCGCAGCCGCCGCCACCGCCTTGCAGTAACACACACACACCCAGACACAGATGTCTAATGCCTCTAATAGTATTAGCTGTTTATCAGCGCAGACACACACACGCGCGCGCACAAACTTTGTGTGAACTGACGAAGCATTTCTTTGTTGACAAATGTTCTTTTTCAGTCTCTTAAACAGGCGTGCATCAGTCTTCACACAGTCACAGAGCTGAGTGGCAGGAAAAGAGAATGAGAGGCAGACAGAGATGGTGGTGGTGGTGGTGGGGCTGCCGGGGGGATGAAGAAAGACGAAGTAAAAAGTCAGGGATTAAATGATGAAGAAAGAGAAGAATACAGATGAAAGCAGAAAAAGAAAGAGGGAAACAAATTGAAATGGTTTAGGGAAACAAAACGTCTTGAGGGCCTCTCGGGCCAGTGAGAAGTGATATTACGTGATTGATATTTCATATATGGTAGCCTACCCTCAGAATTGGAGGCACTATGTGTCCGGAGGCTAATTATCCCATAATCCATCACTGATGTTCTAAAATCGCTCGCAGAAACGAATGCAACTGCAACACGGGGAGCTAAATGCTAACACCACCGTGTTAGTTTAGCTTGTGAGGATGCTAACGTTTAAACACATGGTCCAGCTGAGGTGCACGCGCGCACACTCATGCACGCACACACTATAAGCTCCGTAAACTCCTTAATGCCTCTGTCCGTCCACATCCCCATTTCTTTTCTCTTCATCTACTTTTATCCCTGTGATCTCATTCTATTCACCTACTTTCATTTCTTCTGTGTATCACTTTTTTAAAGTCCCCACCAGGCCGCTACCACCACTACACACACACAAAAGTCATTTTTCCTCTCCTCCCTCTCTTCCTTCCCTGTGTTGCTTTTTATTCTCGCATTACAGAAGACGTCTGTTTTCTCTCTTTGCGCTGGATGCAAAAATTTGACCTATTTTCTTTTTCTGAAAAAAGACTCAAAGGCAGTTTTTTTTTTCCCTCTTTCTAAAAAAAAAAAAAAACTTAGTTCAGCAAAGCAAGTTGTTTAAAATCTTCACTGCATCATCTATTGCGACTCTCCCTTTGCGGCAGTTATTTAAAACTGACTTGACCAAGTTGATCCAGATAAATGTTCCCATCAGTGCGAAGTGAAACCCGCTGCTCGGCCTCTGATATGAGACGACGCTGACGTGCCGCGGACGGCCATTTCTCAAAACAAATTTCATTTCATTCTAACGCAAGCCTTCAAACTTCAAGCCTTTTTATGTCACCAGAGCAAAGCGAACTCGCGCTTATTTCCCTCTAAAGCTCCTTTTCTCCCCAATTACTGTCGTCTCCGGCCGTGGGAAGGCTCGTGGCTCACCCATTGGGTGCTGTCCAACGGATTTGATCCCCCCACCCCACCCCTCCTCCGCTCTGGCCACGGCCATCTGTGTCTGTTGGCGTTTCTAATGAGAGTAAAACGCCCGCTGGTCTATCTCCTCCAATCCTCCCCAGCCTTCAGTCCTTGTGCATGATCTCCGGACAACCGTAATTTGGCAACGTGCTTTCGATTGCGTTTCGACCTCTCGGCTCCCCGTCCCCGCTCGCGCTTGCATAACCTTGCGGATGATGAAAACAGGATAAAAGGATAAATATATATTTGGAAATGCAAAAAAAAAAAAAAAAAGAGAGAGAGAGCTTGGCACAAACAAGTAGTATTTTGCTGCTCTGTTAGGATACAGAGATACAGGAAACATTCTGCTTATCCCCTGAGCTAATCCCTTTAGACAAACCGTCCAATCCCTCAAAGCATGGATCTCGTTGCAGCACAGGCCAATGCAACTGCTTTGTCAAATCACGATTGTTTACGATCATACATTTAAATATTTCATTTTTTTTATGTTTTTTTTTTTTCTTCTTGCCACAGGGTTTTTAAATGAAAATCTCAGATGTACGAAAAAAAAAAAAAAAAAAAAAAAAAGGTCACAGCCCATACAGGTGGACAGCGTTTATGAAGCTACATCCAATCCACTGCAGAAAGCTTGAAAAAATCTTTTGAGACAGCACAAATAATCCCCATCTTCACAAAACTAGGAGCAAAAGCCAAGGTTCTGAATCCACACGGTCCAACAGGTCCAGTAATACTTTTTATATCTACTTGGATGGAAGAAGAAAAGAAAAAAATACCTTTTTTTGTTAAAAATTGACAGAAAATTCCTGAACATTATTAACCATAAGTGATAAAAGTGTCTGTGATACATCACACGGTGTAAACAAGACTTTAAATTGAGTTGTGCATATATGTGTGTGTGTGTGTGTGTGTGTGTGTGTGTGTCTAAATCCCATAGTGGGCACCTCCCCATAATAATGATGCTATTAAACCCCTGTGCTTAAGCTGACTTTGCTTTCCTTTTCCCTCCTCTCTCTCTCTATACGCCCCCTCCCATACTTTCAGAACACTCAGTTGACCACCCCACCCACCCCTCCACCCTCACCCGTCCATCCAACCACCCACCCACCCGCCCCCACGCGCCCAATCCCTCAGCTTCTTCCCCGGCTGCATTATTAGTGCGTATAGCTCTCTCCTGGCTCTGCAGAAGCCATTAGCTGAGATTAGCAGCGCAGGAACCAAGCTTCTCTCTCTCTCCATCTCTCCCTCTCTCTCACTCACTCTATTTCTTTCTTTCTTTATTTATTTTTTTTTTCAGGCTAGCCGTAGCCGCCACGCTCGCTGAATGATTACCATCTATTATAGGGCCTTATTGTGCTGACAGAGGCAACTTCAGGCCCTGGCCCTGGTCGTAAAGAAAAAAAAAAAAGAAAAGAGAGAGACTCATAATCTTAGACACACTCCCTTTAAGTGTAATGTGTGTGTATGTGTGAGTCAGAGAGCGAGAGAGAGATGACTGTGGAGGATGGAGGGAGGCTGAAAGGGAGAGGAGAAAGATAAGGGAGCGAAAGGGGAGACCAGGATGTTAGCATAAGGGATTTTGGAAACAGGAAGTGGCTGCGGGGAGTGAGGCTATGAATGTCAAACGAGGGAAAACCTCTGGCCGCTGATCGGTTGGTGTTTATCGCTTTCTTTTTTTTATTTTTATTTCTTTTTTATTTTGTTGAGGTTTGATCGATGCACCTCCCCACCCTCTCATTCACCCACCCTCCCGCTGCGATCTCTCTGTCAGTGGCATCCACACTCTCACAGGTTGCACCTTTTAGCTTTAGCAAGAGTCGAACACAAACACACAGTTGCACATATGCTGGTGCAGAGAGGGTGACGAATCAACTGTCATTTTTATTTAGAATTATACCGACTATATATCTATCTATCTCTCTTCATATATACATATATAATAAAAAAAAAAAGACAAACCAGGCTTATTTCCTGGCTGCCGGCGCTGGTTGTTAGAGAGACAGAGTGAGATACAGAAACAGCAAGAGGAATTTTGTCACTTCACTGAAAGAGGACGAGGACGGAATATCAATCATTTCCCTCATTTCATTTTCTACCCACCCCGCACCTCCTTCTCCCTTTTTTTTTATTTGTTGCAACTTCCCCCTACATATATAAAAGCAGACGATGCTCCCCGTTGACTGTTGTTATGGCCCACTGTACGGCTCCGCTTCTTATCATAAAACATATTTTAAAATGTTTTTCGCAGAGTACTTTTGGTAGTTCGGGGGCAGGACGGTGGGCCGAACTGGGCCAGACCGGTCGAGGCTGTGTGGGTGGGTGGGCGGGTTAAACGCTTAAAAAGCTGTGTGATTTTTATATAACGTGTAGTGGGATTTTTTTTTTCAAGCGTTAGCAAACTCTCAACACCCCAACTAACAATCTCTCCCCCTCCCTCCCTCTCTTTCTCCCATCTATCTGCTTTGCGTCTTCGTCGAGCTGCATTTCAATAACTCTGTCCCCGAACTGCCCCGTCGATATTGATAGATCTTGATAGATCTTTAAAGAAGAGAACCGCAGAAACCGCAGAGAGGTGACAAGCAGTGGCGACAGTCCTTCTATGTTTTCCTTAGAAAGGAAGATAGAGATAGATATGAGTGTGTTTTATATATATATATATATATATATATATATATATATATATATATGTGTGTGTGTGTGTGTGTGTGTGTGTGTGTGTGTGTGTGTGTGTTTGCTTCTGCCATCCATCAACTCATGGTCACGACCATGTCTGTCGCACAACCCTGGCCCTCTCTCTCTCTCTCTTCACAAGGTCTGGATTAGCATGCCGTCAAAAACGTGGTGTTCGCAGACAGACATCTCTGCTGGACAGTTAATAAAAAAAATAAATAAAAAGGAGAAGAAGCAGAAAGCGTGTTTATGTCCACGTGTGAGTATCTCTTCATGCGTCTTCATATATGCTGTGACAGCTCGCCACTCACGTATACGCCTCCTCCGGCATTGGTAAACATGAACTTCCTATATTTGTACCCATACATTAGCACCTTCTATGATTGCATCCCCTCTTCATCTAGCACTCTCCCTCCCTCCTCCTCTAGATGCATCACTCTCAATCACATCTATCTCTTTGGATCTCTCTTCGCATCCTCCCGCTTTTTCTTGAGCCCCTTCTTTATTTGTAATCTATTTTCTCTCCTTTACTCCACCTTTTTTTTTTCTTTCTGTCACTGCAATACCCTGCTATCTCGTCCACTTCTTCTCTCCTTCTTTACTACTTTCGGTCTCTACCCTGCTCAGCCATGCTATTCTCTCTCTTTCTTTTTTTTTTCCCTATCTTGCTTACCCTCGCCTCCTTTCTCTCTTTCTCTCTCTGTCTCTTTTTCTCTGCCTGTGTTTCTCACCAGTCAATAATGAAAATTGCTTGCTACCTTGAATGGATTATGGGTGTGCGCTGGGGCCCTAGGTAGTTTGTTTGAAGGCGCAGTGGTGTCAAATGAAAAGGCCCGGGCCATTTTCTACCTGCCACGGGCCCTCTGCCTCCATCACACTGTGCGCGCATGCACGCGCGCACACACACACACACACACACTACAGTACAGGTGCAGATACACACCAATAGCCACATGATGGAAACAACCAGAAATAAACACGCTCACGCACACATCTGATCAATGACAGCAGATCAAGCATTACCACTCTCGCTCCTGCACTCAAAACTCTTTCCTCTACCTTTCTTCTACTTCTTCCTCTTCCTCCTCCTCCTTTTCCTCCCTCTCTCCCTCCGGTCATGTATTATGAATGTTGCCTAATTACGCAGCTCGGAATTCTTCATACAGGCTGGCACATTTATTTGTTTGCTTTGTATCTCTTTGCCTTTCTCTTGTATGCAAAATCCTTCTGTGATAGACTTGTTTATTCTCTGGCTTTGCCTTTTGCCGAGATCAAACAACGAGCAGATTGAACGGGGACGGTGCCGCGATTGATGGTCAATCCTCCGGGTTGATACACACCGAGAGGCGGGGATGAAGTAGCTCAGGAAAAAAAAAAAAAAAGCTCTAGCTGGGGGTATGTCTTTCGTTTTTTGAGCACAGATGCTGAGACTGTGGAGCAAAAAAAAAAATCTAAAAATATGTTTTGTTTTTCTGCTGCGAGAACTTGATCTGTGTGTGTGTGTGTGTGTGTGTGTGTACATTTTCTGCCAGAGTTTAGTCTCTTGTATAATGAATACTGCCTTAATTGCCTCTGGTGGTGACTCATAACAACTACTGAGTGGACCTACGATGAGTGGGTGTGCGTTTTGTGTTCGAGTGCCGATAGACTGACTGACGGCTGCTGTTGATGGTGTCACTTCCTCCTCCGGCAAGTGTAAAGTGTAGCTGCATCTGCTCGAAGAATATGTTTAGACGTTCGTCAGTTCAACGCAGTGTGAAAAAAAAAAACAGAAAAGAAAAAAAAAAAAAAAAAAAACGAAGGGAGGGCGATTCCGAACGCAGCTTCTTTAATGTTGCATCCTTTGTGTCGCGACCATTCGTGTTCGCCATTGTTTTATGTGGACACACGCTTCGCACGTGACCACACGCGGGTGGTCGTATAAAGTATTTTTTTTTTTTTTAATTGTGAATCGTGAAATGTGCAGTTAACAGTCAGTCAGTGTTGACAAGATCATTCAAAATTCCTCCTGCGTGCTGAGTAAACTTCCTCAGGATAAAGCGAAGCCTCTTAATCTCTGAGATCAGACTGTATCAAACTACTTCCTGCCTGATTCTTACTGTAACAGTCAATGGGGGTGAGGATGGGGAGGAAGAGGGGGGGTTACAACCTCAAGTTTTGGACATAACAGTTTTTTTTGGAGAAATGAAGAAAAGCAACTGTGCTTTTTTTTTTCCTGACTGAAGCCCATGAATGTCAGTGGAGCTTCGGGGCTGAGATTTCACAGCCACTAATAAGCATTCAGCCTCATCTCCTCCTCTGCCTTGTGGTGACTTGGCTGCTAATGTGTGACTGACAAGCATCGGCTCCTGTGTTGACTGGGGCTACTTCTTTTGCAGGTTCGGCTCAATGCGCCGCTGATGGGCAGGTCGCATCCGGGCAGGGGGTACGTGCTGGGGATGGGATGGGCGCGTCTTTATCTGTTGTTCGTATCGAAGTTTCATCGAATCGACAGATCGTCACCTTGCTTTATAAGGTTTTGTTGAGTTTTTTTTTTTCTGTGAAAGATTTGGTGGATTTTCGCCACTGCTCTGTGTGATGGCCTTGGTTAGCTAGTTGCAGTGTGGAGCATTGTTTTTTTTATTTTGCCAGATTGCTACTCTACCTCTCTTGTTTGTCTGCTTAAATTAGTCCAGCAGGGACCTGTAGTTGCTTGAGTTAGTTTTGTTTTCTTCCATTTTTTTTCTTCAAACTTTAACGTTAATCCCATCCATATATCTTTCTCAGTCTCTAAACATCCTCCCCCTCCCCAGCAAACGATCAATACGTATTATCTCTAAGCACGCAAGCAGACAGGAAGGTTACTAGTTCATGTATTAGAGCGTATTGTGGGGTCACGGCTCTGAGCGGTCATTGCTAATAATCACCGGTCCCAAATCAGCAACACAGAAAACACTCCTGACCCCATGTCAGTGCCCGGTGATCGCATTAAAAAGGCCTTAGATGAGAACATTGCTCATTGTTTAGTGGTCTATAAAAGCATGATGAGCCCTTCTCTGTGTTTATTTAAACTCTACTCAGTGTCTTAAGCAGATAAAAGCCCCGGTGATCTTTTTAAATCCATTCCACAGCTGCTGTGGTGACTTCCTAGTGGAAATAACAACAAATGGCTCATTGATCACATCTCTTATCTCGTCCTACATTTGAATTGCACAGCGATGTGGAACAAGTGAGGGCCCCCCCCCCCCCTTTTTTTTTTTTGTTACATTTACCCGCCGCTGACCCCCATCTTGTTCCAGTGTTATCGCATACAAGAACAGGGCTGTGCATCCTATTGTTAAGCCTCCTAGCGCTGAGAGGCATAGGCGGGGTTAATCAAAGATCTTACAGTGACTGATCTATTGTTAATCCAGTTCAGATACAGTATGTAGGGTAAACCCAAAGAATCCAGCATTGCTTTTAAAGACACCGGCACAGATGTCCTTTAGCGAAGGCCTGTAATTACTGACAACAAACGGACACAAAAAATTCAAATTCTCCCAAGTCACACAAACCGGCGTTAAATGCTACGTGAATAATCCAAGGTTTCCACTTCATTGTCTCTCCGGCAACCACGGAGATATCACGTCGTCAGCTTCTTAAACGAGGGATTTGTCTGAGACCAAAGAGAATCTGTACCCAGCAAATGACTGCGGTCGCTTCTCATTTATCTGCGCAACCCTTTAAAACCCTGGATGTTATTTTATTCATGTGGATTTGGGTGGTCGCTCCACTATCTCTGCTTCTCCGACTCTGTCTCTATCCCTCTCATCAACCACCACCATCCCATCCTCATCCTCCTCCTCTCTCTCTCTCCCTCTGTCTTTCCCGTCTGCTCTCGGACACTCTCGGCGCTGAAGCTTGAAGAAGATCTCGGCAAAGGTTCTCAAATTAATTTCACCTTGTTAATTCACTTTGACAAAAAAAAAAGGGGGGGGTTGGGGGTTCAGAAGGGTGAGAAGTGGAAGATGACGAAGAAGAAGAGAAGAAGAAGAAGAGGGAGAATTAAAAAAAGCAAGCTAGGTCGCTGTTTGAGTTTCTAATTGCCGGCGCCCAGGATGTGACCTACAGATGCGAAATTCCCCACTTGATGAAATATTAACTAGATCGTAGGGCTTGACTGAGATCAGCTGCACTGGAAAGCACCGTAAAAGAGACAGAGGGAGAGAGTGAGCGAAGAGGAGGAGGTGGTGCTGGAGAAGAAGCAGAGAGATGTGGCGTTGCAACACGACTGAGGTTGATAGGGTCGTGTAAAGGAATGCGGGAATGAAATTGAACTCATTAGCGCGGAGAAGCAAAAAAAAAAAAAAAAAAGGGATGACAAGGACCTTTATTCATGTGTGCTTGTGCCTTACGCATGTGAGCGTGAAGACACGACAAAGTTCCTCCAAGGTCTAACATGGCATAAAAAGCGGAATGTGAAACACACCGCTCCACCTTATCTTATGGATTTACGACCCAACAAGCCATTCGTCTTTCTCTACCTTGTTAGTATTAACGCCTCAGCTCCGAAAGTATTGAGATAAGCCGAGCGAGAGACATGAGAATTAGGGAGTGGATTGAGTGTGATGGATGACTCGGTGGGTAATATTCTTGACAGATGGATGAGAAATGAAAAGTTGTTGGTGCTGAAAAAACAAACTCCCTAATGGTGATGATCACATCTGGATGGACCGATACCTGGCACATGTCGGTTTGAGAGAAAAAAAAAGAAATAAAACATTTAATGACTCCCTGACAACAGCTTGACAACTTCTGCCAAAACACCATTAGCGTTGTTATGTTGGAGGACGAAGACATTTGTCGTATATGTATATATATATATATATATATACACACACACACACATATATATATATGTGTGTAGGTTTCTCTACTGTCATCAGATTACAATACCACAAAGGCTCAATCACATGCAGCTTGGGAAAAGAGACATTCACCGAACTACCACCCATCCAATCTTCAAAGGCGTTCCTATGGGAGTTTGTGTCAAGCAGTTAAGTTTCTACACATTGTAATAACACTCAATATGACCTCATACTCAATAAAACATGGCCGCCATTCGGTAGTTGGTGCTTTAGCCTTTTGAGTCGTCATTTAAGCTTGACCTTCTTTTTATTCATGGCCGAAGAAGAAGACAACGACCAGAGGCGCCGCAATGAAAGGGGGAGGGCACAGTAAATACGTGGGGAATAACAGAAACTGTAGCTTTCGAAATAACTGCTGTTCCAATGCCCCAAATTCATAATAATGTGGTGAGCTGCAGATAAATAAAACGCACCCAATTTTCTTGTTAGCATAGAAATGTGGGCCAGGCGGTTGGTTTTTTTTTCTACTTTTAGAAAACTGATTATTGTTTTAAGCTCAAGCTGTTTCAGTTTTGGCTGAATTGCAACACCATGTCCAACTCCACCCCCCTCGCCCCCACCCCACCCCCCTTCTCCCACCGACACTGACCGCCCTCCTCTCCCTCCCTACCTCTGAATTTACACCAGGGGTTAAATTAGCCGGCTATCATTAGTGCGATGGGGTGCTGTGCTGGGGCTGCTAGCGGTTGGCTTTTGCTTTATAAAGCGATGAATAGGGAGAAAACCTGTTCAGCAGAAACTAGGTAGAGCTGAGCGGAGTGGAAATGTTTGGAAATGGCCCAGTTTGAAGCAAATCCCAGCTATTGTTCTTAGATCAAAGAGAGGGAAAGTAAGTGGCGGTGTAATACAAGCTCAAATTAAATGAATGTTTTGTCTTTTTATGTGACGGCCTCAATCCTGGCCTTGAGTTTTGACGTCAGGCTGCTCTGTTGTGGCTAGGTGACAGGAAAAAAAAAGGAGGAAAGATAGAAAAAGAGAATGAGTGAAAGGAAGAGAAGTATGAGCAGAAGAAGAAGAGGAGCTGCATTCATTTTACAAGGATGCAGGAAAAGACTATTCATAGCAATTGCAAAAACGCACATATCGCTAACACGGACTTCATGCCTCCGTATCGATCCGCCGCCATACTGTAGATTCCTTGATGATGCGACGCGCAGCGCCGCTCTTGGCGCTCGTCACCGCTATCTGCCAAGACGATGCCACTCTAAATCAATAACCATCTCAGTGTCATTGACTCACACACACACACACACACTCTTTCTCTCACTACCAACTATCAACGGCAGCAGCTTCTTCATTGAGTCAGCGAGCAGAACGGGCGCTGTCACTGCAGAGACAGCGGTGTGCGTCCACGCAGCGACCATCTCTCTCTCCGCTAGCTTAGGTTACGTCAATAGCGGCCATTCTTCTCTACGCTCTTCCTCAAAACCTAATTAGAAGTTATGTGGAGGGGGTGGTGAAGGTGGTGGGGGCTCTTGCATACAGTTAGGTGCTTTCACCTGCAACAAGGTGAAGGAGTGGAGGGGTATTTCAGCGTGACACAGGATCTGTTCCATCTGCTAGGCCCCCACTCCACCACCACCACCACCACCCACTACGCTCCCTCATCCTCTGTCTCCGTTGGCCATCTCACTGACGATTCTTTTATTCCCTAGGATACCAGCTGCCGGTAAGGTGATAGGTGAAATGCACACAGCACACACACAGACGCATACACATTCAGTTGTAGGCGGGGATTGATGGCATGGGGGCATCGCTATGTTGGCACAGAGCTCAGTGGAGAGCAGGCACAGGTGTCCAGTAATTATGCCTGTTTGACCTCTTCGTAAAAGAGGTCAAACAGGCAAACAGCAAAGTTTTTTTTTTTTTTTTTTTTTGAAAGATAATATTTTCTACATTCTGCCTGTTTACATAACATCTTAACAAAGAACTTCATTGTTGGCGATCTATGTAACCTGACCAGGTTTTTTTTTTTTTTTTATTCAGGAAGAGAGGGGAACAGCTTGTAACTGAGAGAGGACAAAAAGGGTTTAAAACTGACGCATGAATTTGATGCTTTCTTTCAGAGTAATATTTGACTTATTGGACAAAAAAAAAAAAAAAGATTGTTAATTGTGTGGATTCTTCTTTTTTTTTTTTTTTTTTTGACATTCTTATACCACAACGAGCAGAGTGCAAAAGGAGCTTCTGTGACAGTGAGGGACCAAAACAACCTGACGCCATTATCAAATTTCCCATTAGCTGCCCAAAATGGCTGCCTAGTCAACAACTGAGTAATGAGATATAATGGGGCCGGAGCTGAAAATGAGACTTTAAGAGCACATTGTGGATCTTTTCCGGATTTTTTTTTTTTCCATCCCTCCTCTCTCTCCTGTAGTGGGGAATAATGTTAGAGGAGAGACTGTTAGCTAAGTGCACTCGAAGAAGAGCCTTGGAGGAGAGGACTATTTTACATGCGGATTAGTGTGCGTATCGCCACCATCACACAGCGATACGGGGCCTTGATAGACTATCTGTCTTTGATGCCTTCTGAGGCACGGTTCGGGATTGGGTTGGGTGAGTTAGGTGGGTGAGGAGGATTGAAGGAGGAGGAGGGGGGTGTTATCCCTTTCGCCTATCTTCTCTAACACGCTCCTCAAATGCACATACGCTGATCCGGCCTCTTTCAGAACTGCTGAGATGGGGAAAGATTGGTTTGTGAGAAGTACGTGTGCATGTGTGTGTCACCTTTAGTTTTTTTTTTTTTTCTCGTGTACCTTTCAAAGTCAATGCAAATATCTGAACAGGCACATGTCGATATGCAAACGCTCCTTCACACACGTCTGAGCAAGCGCACGTGCTCGACTTACCTCCCTCTGATTGACTTTTTTCTTGTCTTTACATCAGGAGCAGAATATGTACTTTCTTCCTCTCTTCCTCACAACTCCTCTATAAAAAAAAAAAATTTTGTTATGTTTTTCTACTTTGGACCCCCCCTGGTGCAAAAATAACACATGGGCATTGTCTGGGTTTGAGCCAAACGCACATAAATTTCAATATTAATTTGGTCGACACCTCGGCAGCCTCCTCGGCTTCCTAATCTCCTGCCGCATATCTTCATTATCTGAAAGTGTGCTTTCATCTTAATTCCATTTTCATCCATCAAACGTCGGGGAGGTTTGACCTTGCGTGATCTCGACGAAGATAGTGAGGTAGAGAGGGAGGGGAGGGGAGTGACAGACATGGAGATAGTCAGAAGGGGGGTGGGGGGGGGGGGGTGGGGGGTGGAAGTTGGGAGATAAGAGAGAAGAGTTGAGATGATGAACGAGGATGGAGAGACGGCCAAATGTGGCAGCTTTGAAATGTGTGTGGGGAGAAATGTCTTCTGCGCTGAAGTTACGAGGTCTGTTAAACGCCTGTGTTTGCGCGTGTGAAGCCCATTCCATTTCCCATAATCCTCGGAGTGTAGCATGTTAGCGACTGCACCGACTCTATCTCTTTATGCACCTACTCTATCTCCTTCCCGCCGTTCCTCTTCGCCTTAGGCTTTTTCTTTCTCCCCTCCCTTCTCTCCTCACCATCAGTTTATTTATCCTGACATTAGGATTTTAATTACTCATTTGTAATAATTGTTTTCATAATTGTTTGGATGGTAATTGTCGTAAACAGGTTGTGGATGGCACCTGTAAGGAGAGGGGGGTGGGGGGGTGGGTGGGGGAGCCTGTATGTGATTTGATCAGGTCTTTTTGGGGCTTTCATGGACGTGCCGCCTGGTGGCAGTGTGATGATGACATGAGGGAAGAGTGGGTGTTTCTAAAGATGACACAAGGACACACACACACACACGGACAAGCACTTACGCAAAGAAGATGCACACTACTTATCCCACATGAATGATACATACCCGCATGATCATACTCAAACAGAATGCCTCATTAGTGGATAAGCTGGATATGCTCTCTAACCTCCCCCAATCTATCTCTCTCCTCTCTCTTTCGCCTGTTTGGATGGCAGCCCTGATCCCCTAAATGCAGGTTATCTGTCATCAGTGACTCAGGATGGTAAATAAAGGATCATTTATCAGCCTTATTAAAGCCTCTACACACTGTCTCTTTCTCCGTCTCTTATCTAATTCTTTCCCTTTCTTTGATCTGTGTATACCCCGTAGATCATATCACTGTTTTTTTGTCCTCTTTTTAAGGCTTTTAAATCTTCCATCTGTCCATCTGCGCTTTGCAAGAGACAGGTAACAAAAAAAAAAAAAGAAGTGGGCTGTTGTATCTCATATCCGTATAACAGCGAAATGCTACGGTTTGGCATTTGGCCGCCCGGTGCTCCAAAAAAAAAAAAAAAAAAAACTTGATGTTTTTGTTGATGCCGTGTCATGCTTTCTTTCCTTTTTTTTCTGCTGACACCAAGACCTGTGTCACAACAAGCTAACGTTAGTGTCAGCCGGAGGGCGGGAGGGGTTTGGCTCTCGTCACAAACTGACAGTAGTAGGCCGTTGGTCAGATGCGTCGCTTGCCTTTGCTGTGACGGATCCCCACACACAAACACGTCAGACACCTAGATCCCTAACCACCCCACCCCTCCACCCCCCACCACCACCATAACCGTTGCCAAAACTGGAAACGCGAGCTGACGGCAGGGTGACACGTGAAACGACATGACAGCGCCAAATTCATGACACGCACAAACACGTATAATCGCAGATAGACAAGAGGCGCCCGCACGCCCGAGCGCGCACGACAGTGGTGGGAGCGATTTTTCAATTTGGCTGTGGACACGCGCAGTGAGTGAGCGGAGCGGTGTGCCATTCAGGTGTCAGTGTTCAAAACCGAAGAGCTGAAAAGAGAAATTAAAAAGTACAGGAAATACGATCTTGAGATTTTCAGGTAGACTCTATGTAAGGAAAACCGGGGTAAGGGGGGGATTGGTTGACACTTATGTCCCAGTGTCTGCCAGCGTCTGTGTCAGCAGCAGTGGATCTAACATGGCGACACAGGAGAAGGCCCCATACATTCATAATGAGAGGATGTAAAATAATTCGCGATTGACGGCCGCGGATGTTGCTGTGGAAATCTTTCAAAAGGAAAAAAAATTACCACAGCATGAATGGAAATACATTACTTATTTGCTTGACACTGACAAGCCTCTCTTTATGAGTTATGAAGCTTTCATTTATCCTCTTTTTTTTTTTTTAATGTCCTTCTTAGCCTTGTGCTATCGGTTACATGAGACGAGCCTTGCTGCGATACTGTTCCTGCAGCCTTGCAGGAAAAGCAGCGGAATCCCCACAAAGAGTGTTATTTGTCAGCTTGAAGCTAATCCAGTGCCACTCAACACCATCTTGCCCCCTCCCTCCCCCCTCCATCCAATCAACAATATGAAAAAAAAAAAACCCTCAACCCTTCTTTTTCTTCCATTCAGAGCAGGTCAGGGGCCGGTCTGAGCTTCAGAAGATGTTCAAACGCATCCCCCAAGAATAGTATCTGTGTTTCACCAGTGGCCTAATCCGCCACTTGAAGAGCAATTAAAAGTTTAGCCTAGACTTTAAGAAAGTAACTATGTGTGATGTTTTTTTTTTTTTCTCCTTCTTCCTTCTCCTCCTTCTCCTCCTTCTTCTACTTCTTCTTCTTCTTCTTCCTGCGGGGTCTGTGCACATGGGGTGCATTCTAATAAGAAAGTGCTAAGTGTGGCGCTTTTCCAAAGGCATTCCAAGTAGACTTGGAAAAGAAAAGACCAAAGGGGACATGAGGAGGATGAAGGAAGAAAATGGGGGGAGCTCGGGATGGAAGGATCACCCATTCTTTTGTTTTCATACAATCAATTTCCCTTCTTTTCTTCCCTATTCTCAATTCTTAAACTCTCTCCAACTTTTTTTTTTTTACCACTTCAAATCCCACTTCCTTTTTCTCCATCCAAAAGTGGTTCCCAAGACACAAGCTTGGAGACTAAGAATTTATCCCCACAGAGTTCCTTTGGAGGACCTCTTGTGCCTAGCAACAACTTTTTCTTTTTTTTTTTTTTCTTTTTTAAAATGGCAAAAACCCCCAACAATACAATAGTCAACAGCATCAGGGAGTTCATGTTTTGGGTTTCCTGCTGTCTACTTGGATTTGCTAAACGCTCTTGTCTTACTGAAGCACATGTATTTATGCAGCTATTTCTTCAGCCAAAGAGAGCAATAAAGGGTCAATAAAGACTCAAGAGAGTCCAGTGGACAAGAAGCAAAGGACATTGGCTCGACTGGTGTGCTGTCAGATCATAAAATGGCCACATGGCGAAACAGAAGAGCAAAGAAATAAGATTTCACAGACGGACAAAAGGTTGCTTGAGTCTCTCTGTGCTGCATCGCTACGATAAAAGTTTTTTTTTCTTTAAAGGTGTTTGAAAATGTTATTATCAAGTTTTGTGATAAGCATTTTAAAATCAATCACTCTAATCCATCTACCCACGTCTGTTTTTTCATTTTCAAATCCATTACCGTGTGCGCGGGTTAAGGTGAGCAACTGACAGCTGGATACTCCATAAGCCTGATTGTCTAAAACGATGTGAAAAAAAAAACAACGTTTTACTTTTTTCTCAAACTCAGCCAACTGGAACAAGAAGGGAGAAGAAAAAAAAAAACACTCTGCATCTTTGTTGACTTGGAAGATAATGGTGGAGAAAAAAAAAAAAAAAAATCAGACGCTGAACTCACAAGAGCCTCTTTTTTTCATCAGCTTTGTTTTTCTTTTCTCCCAAAGTCACAGTTTGGGCGTTCTTTTTGAAACTATTATCCCAGTTTTCATCCTGTTCTCTTTCGTTTTCTTTTTTTCTTCTCTGGGAATGAGTGACCTACGAAGAATGTGTGCGGAGGAGTAAAGTTTTTGAAGAAGAACGGAACGGGGCGCGGGGGGGACGTGAAAAAGTGAAGAGGAGCGCTGGAGCTTGACAGAGGCCAAAGCTATCAGTCAGGCTAGAACATGATACCTGTGACTCGATAGGTGGTTGCGCTAATAAAGCTGAAGCCAACTGCTCTGCCAGCATTCCTACAACTTACTCTGCCTTATCCAAAAAAAAGAAAAAAAAAACAAAAGCTTTTTGAAATTCCCCTGGTCACTCATGGAGGAGGCAGGGGTGCTAACACACCTCAGGGACCATCCAATTTTCTTGCCTACCCCTCTTGTTTTTGACCACTGATGCTAGACAACATCAGCACTGTTCTTGGGGGTGAGTCTGTAACATAGTAATCAAGTGCAACCAAGCAGCACCCAAACAGAACTTGAGCCCACCTGGATCAGATTCCGATTGATTTCCAGTCAGACATTCACCGTGAGGGCGTTTGTCTCATTTATCGCTTCAACATCAGTGTATCTCATGATCGCTTTAATTCACAGTACTGGAATTACACTATGCTTCACCTGCGTCTGAGCCTCGAAGAGCGAG
This sequence comes from Polydactylus sextarius, assembly GCA_016801845.1. Lineage (NCBI taxonomy): Eukaryota > Metazoa > Chordata > Actinopteri > Polynemidae > Polydactylus > Polydactylus sextarius. The sequence goes on from CM028929.1 coordinate 10,772,347, forward strand.
TACCCATGACTGGGTCAGGATGATTTAAGATCCCATCATTTGTAGTTTGTGTGTATGTGCGTTTGGTTGTTTTGTTGTTATTTGGTGCTTTGTGTTCGTCTCAGGTGGCGTATCACAGGTAACTGTCTCGTTGCCCATTAAAAATGAAACGTGGCGTCTTAATTACAGACAGCCACTTTTGGCAATCAAGGCCGCGCTCATGTGTCACTCCCTTCTCTCGCTCACTCTGAGCCTCTTTGTCCTTTTCCTTCGCCCTTCCCCGACCCTTCTCGACTAGCAATGGCCTCTTTATCATCCTTTTCCATCTCACTTACTCATACTTCCTTCTCTGGATCCCTCCATCTTTTCCGCGGTCCATTGCAATAAGACACTGGCCCCGCAGTTTGTGTTTGCTCTCCTTTATCCCAAGTCCAGCTCAGCCACAATTACTTCCCGTGGTTCACGGTAGCGGGTCACTGCCATCCGCCAAAGGTATTTACAGCTGAAATTACACACACGCTGTGCTTTCCAAGCAGACCCACCTCCACTATTCCATTATCCTGCTCTCCTTCCAGAGGCTGTGTTGAAGGTGGGCTTAATTATAAATCCAGACATCCAGTGAGAACGGGGTTCAAAAGTCTTCCCCCGTGGATGACGTGTAGCAACAGAGCAAGAACACAGTCGCCACAGTGTTCTCTGTACCTTCCTGCACCACATGAGCCTTAAGAGTGACATTAGGCGTGCCAAATGGGATGCTGACTGGTGAGCTGATAATGAGAACGTTGACATTAAAGCAACTGAGTAATGTCTCTTGACCGTGTTCTCAACTGGTGTCATTAATCAGAGCAACTCTGATGTTTCATGAAAAGGTAGAGCACACTACTTCGAAACAATGTGTTACCCATTCAGGGTTTTACTGGAGATAACAGAAGGGGGAAAAATAAAATAAAAAAATGAAGTGCTTGTGACAGCAGCTCGACGTTTAGTTTTGCGGGGAGGAGGAAATGAAAATCAAATCCAAGAGGTCGCACAATATTGACACGAGTGGCACGGCTCTGTTTTTATTGGCTCCAGCTTTGGTTTGAGTAAGGCAGCCCACCCCCATGTGTTTTCTCTTTAGCATCCAGGAAATCGGCCGGGCCAAGCTCGGGCCAGAGCTCCCCTAATAAAAACCTGTGTCTTGTTTGCCTTGTTCATTTTTTTGGGGGGTGGGGGGGTTGACAGATTTGCTCAATCACCCGTGGCTGTCACAGCTGGCTTTCAATCACAGGCACACCCCAAAAGAGGCCCTCTGCTGTCAGGACCCGTTAAGGGTCCTCAGCATCTGGTAAAGATAAAGCAAAATAGTGCAAACTTGTAATGAAATCCATACATTTTTCAAAGGGAAAAAAAATTGGCTACTTTCTGGCAGGGAAGCATGAGACTTAGCCGCATACCATGTATTTTTGTAGATCCAAAGCTATGAGAAACCATCAATCACATGATAAACTGCCACTGAATTGAACTGAAAGTTATTTTTTAGCCATAATATGGCTCTCATTCTAAAAATAAATGGGACCTAGGTCATGGTATTTCTTTCCTCATGTGTACGTGAGGGCGCTAGTGTTTCTGGCTGAATTGATTGGCAGCTGAGCGGACCGTGAGGTCAGGGTGGGAGGTAGTTGGACCGAGCATCAAAGGGAATGTACTCAGTCAGGCTTAACGAACTCACCGGGTCTGAAAATGACCAGTCTCTGGTGGTGAGAGGGTCAACTCCGTGCCATACGCCAGCATGGACGGACCAGCGAGGGGGGAAACACTTTCACAATGACACCCACAGCTTGTTTTTTTTTTTGTGTTATCCCTTGCAGTGTAAAATCTCCCTCGCCATCGCTCATGCATTAAAGTGTCTTCTGGGGGGGCGGTGGTACCGGAGTCGTCAAAGCTGATAATTTTGTTAATTTTTCCCCTGCGGTCTGGCCATGTGTCAAGTCTCCAAATTGTCTTCCCTGTGAATACTTGAGAGAGAGAAAGAGAGAAAAAAAAAAAAAGATTGGCTGTGACAGCACACAAAGCTGCACTTATTTTCACACAGCGATGGACAATTCCTTGTGTTTTTTATTTTTATTATTTATTTTTCTGTTCTTCCCCCAGCTAGTACCGATACACGCGCCCGGGTGTACATACACAAACACGTAGGAAATATGACTTTAAAAAAAAAAATCACTTTTTTTCTTTTTTAAATATTTTTTCATTTATTTAAAAGAGACAGAATGAAGGGAGCGAAGGTCGCTGTGCAGACGGTGGTTGCTGCAGATTCTAATCCAAAGCCTCCGGCGATCTCGGCGTGAACTCCATTTCTGGTCTGCAAACAAATTAGCTTTTTTTTTTTTATTCCCTCTCTCTCTCACTCTCTCTCTGTCTTTCTCTCTCTTCCATCTTACTCTTCCACCAGTGAAAATAAGGAGTTCAGGTGAATAAAATCTATTTGTTCATTTAACTTTTTACTCTTTTTTTTTTTTTTTACTCGTCAGCTTCATTTTCTCTCACTCTCTCTCCCCCAAACTCAATTTTCCCTCTGTGCACACACTTGCCCGGGTGTGTTTCTTTCCTTCGCTGCGGCCTTGCCAGCAATTCATTAGGCAACAGGTGTTTAATCTGTATCATTAGAAACGCCGTCTTTCCCAAGGAATACGCGACTCCAATAAATCTGATGCAGACAAAATACTTTCTTTTCTTTTTTTTTTTTTCTTTTTTTCATTCGACCACGCGCAAGCTGTTGGACTCGTTAACGGGCATCTCGCACCAAAATAAAAATCAGTAAACAAACAAATAAACAAAAGACATTAAAAAAAAAAAAAAACATAAAAAAACACCACAGTTTAATATCTTAACATCTCTTCAAGTGTTATTACACTTATAGAGAGCAGTTCTCCTTCTGGGTCCTGATTTTAATTATGCAACAAATGTTTGACTATCCAAGTGAAATTTGCATGAATATTTATACCAATTCATTTGTTGAGTGTTGATTGTAATTACATGGAAACATGATTTATTGCCAAGATTGCTGTGTTAGCCAGCCAGCCAGAGAGAGAAAGAGAGAGAGAGAGAGAATCTAGTTGAAATATATAAATAAATGCAAATTTACACACACACTCGCAGCAAACGGAAGCCCATTTTCCCAGTGGCTTGTGGGAAATTTCATTATCAAAAAAAACAAAAAACAACAAAGAATCTTCTACAGCCTCAGCGTGCGCCTGGCAGAGATTCAGAGGTGCTTACTGCAAAGTGTCTTGGGATGACAAAATAAGAGGTTCACCTTTCTGAGATGACCTGTCAACACTTGCTTGAGAATGTTCCCCTACATCTGTGTGGGTGTGCATGTCTGTGTTTGTTTGCTGTGTTTTTTTTTTTTTTTTTTTGTTTTTTTCCGAAAAGACTTTCACACATAGCAAATATCTGTCGACGCGATAAGAGCCCTGCCGACATGATGTTCCTCCGATGCCTGCGTCTCGGCAAAAAAAAAAAAAAAAAAGAAAACAACAGCCGACTGGGGGTTTACACAGGTTGTGGACAGATGTAGGAATTAAATACGCAATCGAAACACATGATAAGTGATCTGGTGACACAACTTGTGGGGGAACAACAAACAGAAAGGAAAGGGAGGTAGAAAGAGGAAAATGTCTGAGTAATGGAGCTCTGTTCTGTTTAATATTTCTCATGATGGAATGAGGAAACAAGGACAGAGAAGGAGGAAGGAGGAGGAGAACATGAGGAAGTGATGAGGTCCAGCGAGGGACAGGAAGAGAAGATGCGCAGCTCTGACTGTGTTTGTATCTAATTAATGAATGGCATTAGCCATTTGTTATGCCATTTATTCTGGTAATGACCGAGCTTGGTCTTTCATTCCTCGTCTCATGCTCATTTTCCCCTCTTTCACCAACCCCTCCCCTCATCCCCGCTCTTTCCTGCTGTTACCTTTGCATTAAAATGGAAAAAAAAAAAGAAATTGGGATATGCAACGACACTGCGAGCAGGCTGCACATACTGACAGCCGTATGTGAACCCGCCGCTCATGTGGCAAAACCTGTGGAACTTTGCTGCTTGTATGAACTCGTCTCTGCCTTCGCGCTTTTGCTCTGTGGAGTTGAATCAGACTGACTGCTTGTTGACCTTGTCCTTGTTTTGGTGGGCAAAATAAGCAAGTGATGTTAAAAAAGAAAAGGTCTTTGGCTACTGTTGAGGTTATGTGTCTTATTTTTTGTAGGTTAGGAAGGTGACAAAGCAGCTAGCTTGGAGATTTAAGAATACCGCAATAGTTGTGTCCTTAAAACCTAGCTAAAGCACTTCCTTATCCCTCTTTTTTCCAACCTATTTTTTTACCCATCTTGACCCGAATCCCCTCTAAAATCCAGAGGACCCAACTCCCTAGCATTCGTCTAATAGTAAAAATAAAATACAGTCCCTTTTATAGTGACCCCCGGCCGTTTGGTTTCTCTTGTAGCCGTTTCGCCGAGTGACCTTCTCGGTGGTGAGCCAGCCCCAGGACCCTCACCAGCAGGGATCGCTGCAGAGCTGCTACGACAGCGGCCTGGACGAGTCGGAGACGCCCAGCAGCAAGAGTTCGTCGGGCCCCCGGCTGGGCGCCCTACCCCTGCCTGAGGACAGCTACGAGAGGACAACGCCGGATGGCAGTGTCGGTGAGGCAGAGCACATGGAAAATGGTAGGGGCAAACACTGAAAAGGAGATTAAGCAAACGCTAAAAAGATACAGGAAACACACACATACATACTGGCTAGAGCATTTCACGCAGCACGTCCGATGGTAGACAGTCTCACAAACATGCAGAAAAACGTGAGGTTATCCCTCCCCTTCTGTCAGTAGTTCTACCAAGTAGACGTTTCTTCAGGGATTCATGGCTTGAAGAACTTTGGCCACTGGCTAGCACTTTCTGTAGTGAATCTGGTATGAAGTGATGTGGTGTGGTTTTGCGGTTGGGATACAATAGCTGTTGCAACTTTTATTAGAGCTAAAGCTCTTCCACCAATATACATCTTGTGAAGACGAGGTCAGGGATTTATTATAAAACCTATAAAACCTATGGCTTCGTTTCAGAAACAGCAGGCTTATTCGATCAAAGGTGCTACATGTAACATATTCCTTCAGATCAACACCTAACAGACTATTTTTTTCCCCCCGTCTCTCAACTTAGTCTGCAGCCATTTTGGACCTCTTTCAAATTCAGGTTGAATTTTCATTCACCGCCAAGATTTTCAGCTTGACTGAGGATAGATTTTTCCGTAAGATCTCGGTGTATCTTGTCTATCTTATTCTTTGAGATCAAGTAAAAGAGGTGTAACAATGGGGAGTGTGGGGGGGTTGTTAATACTCCAACTTGAATAGTTTAGAATCTATACACATAGCTGCTGTACTGGTTTGCGACGTGTGTTTGGCTTGGGGCCCACGTGAGGGAGCTCATTTTTGCTCAAATCGGGAGATGGAAGAGGTGTTCTGTAGGCTGTAATGTAAAAAAGACTGCAGCCTAGAGGGAGTGAGTGGGAGCAATGGAAAAAAAAAGATCCTATTGTAAAAAGCAGTCCCTCGGTACAATACTGTATCTTCCCCTGCAGAACCTTCCCACACTTAGCTTGAGCTAGTTTCCTACCAAGGCCAAAATATATGCGTGTGAGTGTGTGTGTGTGTGCAGTGAGAGATGGGGGTAATGGTCCCATTCATAGTCTCGCAGTCTGAGGCGATGCTTAACAAGGAGAAGCTGTCTTGAGAGTGCTAAGCCTAAGTGCAGAAGCTTTCCCATTGCAGCTTAGGATAAGGATATTCAAATAGCTTAAAGATCCACATCCTCTGTTTTTAGATGGAGTTGTTTTGTAAGTTGGTGGGTTGACGTCTTAACTGCCGTCAGAGCGGTGCAGTCATCGGAATCTACAACTGCGGCAATTAGGATATGATTACTTTTGGTTATTTGTGATTATTGCGATGACCCTAATTGACAGTTACAATGACCTTTCTCAACATGTAGGTTGTGAAAGACTTGGGTGTGAACCAACATTTAAATGATTTACCGGTCAAATTAGGCCTAGTTATAAAAGGCGTGTTTGGATTTAATATGTGTTTTAAATGTAATTGGACAGGTTTAGCCTTGGACAAAAAAACAACATAAAAGAAACAATAGATTCCAAAAGCTACACTACTAAATGCCAAATATATCAGTAAATATTGTCAAATTTCAGATGTTTTCACAACTGAGCCAAAGAATATATGCTAATATAATCGCAGCCAATTCTGGTTTCAGCTCAACGCGCATGTGTTGTTAATTCTCCTAAGTCTTCACGGTTCCACAGGGCGGAAACTGCAAAGTATACTGGTGCTTTAGAGGAGATTTGTTGAAGGAACAGAGTCAAGGTCAATTCATGAATCAGTCTCCATCCAAGAGAAACAACATGCTCTGCTGCTGCTGCTCGCTATCTTTAGTGAGATCAGGCCAACTAGTGTGTGTGTGTGTGTGGATGGAAAAGCAGTTGTACAATTCCAATTGGTACTAAGTGAGTGTGGGTTTGTTTTGCGCAACATATTGTATTTTAATCTGAAATCAACCTTTAAATCTCACATCTCTGCAGCGCATTTATACAGTTCGGAGTTCTCACAGTTTGAGGCTTTGAGTCAGATTTAATCTGCATCAGTCTATGTCCTGTATAAGTTTGCTGTTAAAGTGTCCTTGAGCAAGACGCCGTGCCCCCACTGCCCTCCTTCCTCCTCCTCTTCCTCCTCCTTCAGCTCTGCTTCCTCGCCTTATGTTGGGTCACTCTGGATAAGGGCATCAGCTAAATACCTAAAGTGTAAAGTAAATGCAATCATCTAAGGTTAGGGCAAATATTGGCAAACTGTTCCAGCCTCTTGAGGGAAGCTAACTACAGTCATTAGCGCTCCCTGTTGTGTTGTAGCCAAAGCGCATACAGACATCTCTGGCACTGCACTCGTTCCACGTGAACCACTATGCTGTTTTAGAAAAAAAAAAAAAAAAAAAGCAAGTTATGAGGAAAGAGGGAAGACAAAAAAAGTCAGCAGATAGCAGATGGCTTGCTGTGGCGCTCGGTGTATTATCAGCGACAGGTAATTACGGCCGTTTTATGTGGAAAGAATCTGTTTTTGACCTTTTTTTGTCCCATGGAAAACCATAGGGAAAGATTTGAGAAGGAATTGCAGTTCGCAAGTCAGTGTAAGACTTTGGAAAACCTTTAACTTTGTTGGTAGAGTTTACACACAGTCAGTGTGAAAACTTTCAATGTGAGGATTTGATTTTTTTTTGTTTTCCCGTTAGCCGTGGTGTTGACGATTGCCTTGGCTTTGTGTCAGGGTGAAATGCGGACAAAGGCTAATTTCTCTGTTTTTTTTGTTTTTTTGTTTTTTTTTTTGATTCTGTGCTTGTTGTCAATCGATGTTCGCACAATGCGCAGGAACAATCGTCCTCCACTGCAGCTGCTCGACCGGCTCACACATGAATGAATGCATGCACACAAGTGCTCCCCCCCCATACACACACCCATAAGTCAAAACACACACTGATACACAAACTCCCTGCCACTCGCTCCTCATCCTTCCTTCCCATCCACCTTGCGCAGATGCGTCAAGGAACCGTGTTTTCTTTTCCTTATCTTCTTCATCAAGGTCAGGTTTCAAACTTTATTATTTTCTATTGGTTGACTTCTTTCTATGGGGAGTGTCAAAAAAAAGCAAAATAAAAAGTTATAAAAAAAAAAATAAAAAATCAACCTCTCTACTCAAGACAAGTCCTCCAGAACTGTGTTGGGGTCATCGCAGGAATATCAACACATTCTTGACCTGTTCCACATTCGGACTAACAACTACAACACTCCTCTATCGTTTTATCTTCATAGACCTTGTTCAAAAAAAAAAAAAAAAAATAATAATAAAGCTCCGTGTCAGGAGCCTGCGAGAGTTCTGCTGTGTCTGTACAAATATTGCTGAATTTGTTTGGTCGAACGGTGCACAAAGAATTAAATATGTAGCTTTTGGTTTAGCAAAACCAGCTTCTTTCAGAAGAAGAAATAAATTTCACCATTTTTCTTGGAAAAAAAAAGCTTGTAGCCAAATATATCACTCAGCACATGATACTTATTGCATTTCATAAAGTCTTGATCTGTTTGATGCACAGCTGGGCCCCTCACTTATTCATAAGCTTACCCCGGCACTCATCAGATATTCATAAACGCTGACTGTTTGGAGTCAAACAACCGATTAGGCCCTTATGGATGGGCAAACAGCCCAGCCAGTTGTACGGCGTGGTGTTATTGCAGGGTCAAAGACTCGACGCTCCAGCCTATTATTGATCTCTGTGTCATCATGGGGGTGGGGTTTGAGGAAGTGGGGTGGTTGGATTTTTCGAACACACTTCGAAATAACACGCTTTCACGTTGCCCTTTTCATCTTGAGTAAGGTGTCTGTGGTTTGCAAAGTGAAACCTCCGCGTGGATCAGAACAGCTCCCGGCGCTGAAGATGTAATATAGTTCAGTACATCAGAGCAGCTATTATATGCGGTGTGCTGTAGGTCATGATGTGAAGGATTTATCCTACTAGATCCATAGCGTGAATCACTATATAGGGACTTCTATTTATATACATACATACATACATACATACATACATATATATATACACAATACTAATGCATGAGCTGATATGACAGTACTGCTGCACAGGTAAACAAAGCTAACATATTTTATGTGGGCTATGTTTACATTAGTTTTGAACTCAAAATTTTACAGATAAAGGGATTATTTGGATTTTGCAGTAGCTGTTTGTGACTCATGACAAGGCCTTATGCACCCAGCAGACAGCAGGATATACATTAGTTTACTCAACTTTTTATATACCACTCCATCCTGCCTGATTTTCATTTACGCTGGCCGCGCCCCGACAGATGAATAGTGCAAATTTATTGTAGCCTCTAAGAGAGTAATAGCACGTCCGACTGGCTACTAACGTTAGCATGCTTCCCACGTATCTGTGCTTTGGCTGCCAGACAACCACCACCAGCATCAGCAGCAGCACCTCCAGCACACAAACACAGACACGCCAACCTCTATCTCACTCCTGCTGAGAAATCTTGGGGTACCACCACTGGATTACAAACATCATCATTTATTGTCGGCTATCTGGCTCAACAGAGCAAGGGCAGGCAAGTGGCGCATCGCAGCGGTTGTCAGTCAAGGCGCCAGAGGCTTTTGCTTCACACATAAACACACACACGCTCAAGATTAAAGTATGAGGTGAACCTGAGTGCACAACGGAAATGTATATTAAGATAAGTCACGGTACACAACAAGGCGCTGTGTGATTTTTCCAGCTCTGTGAAGCATCTCGCTTCATCACTTCATTGTTGTTTTTCCTCCCCGTTTCCGAATCTTTGCACGTTGGAATGCTGCTCCTTAGCCTAGTTAATAATGTGCATGTGTGTGTTTGTGTGTGTAACTGTTCATTAGGCAAGCCCAATTGTGAGGCCAGATGGCAAAGTGAGTTTGTTTAATTAAAACCATTCATATTTCAAGAGCGGAGCTGCAGCGTCGCTGGTCTTAGGTCTGATTTCCCCTAACTTGGTGGAGAGATGGGAGTTATTTGTGTTGTTTGTGTGTGTGTGTGTGTGGTGTGCCTCATCCGCATCCGGCGGAGAACGCTTCGGTGAAAAATCGCCCGGCGCTGACGCTATCAATCAGCATGTTACACATGCTCCCACCCCCCTCATCTTTCCCTTCTCGCCTTCCCCAAGGTCACAGCCCATGTGTGAATATGAGTAAAAAACACTGTAACACTTATTAGAAAAAAACACAATCAAGGCAGAAATGAAAGCGAAAACAATCAGTTACGTGGAAAAAAAACAAAAAAAGAAGGTTGGGATGCCTGTACTGCTGGGGAGTTTGTATTCAGCGTGCGCCCGAAGTCCTCGGCCGTGTGTGTCTCTCTCATTCATTTCCATCTGTCCCTTACCCCTCGCCCCTTATTTCTTTTCGTGATATCCTCAGGCGAGGCGACAGGGAAGGAGATAGAAAGAACAAGAGGACCCAGTGAGATGATGTGAGAGAAAGCGCTGAAGGGGAAGGTAAAGAGAAGAAGAAGAAGAAGGGAAAAAAAAGAGCAACGGCAAGGCAGAGCAAATGAGTAACACACTGCATGGGAGCTGAGAGAGAGAAAACATAAAGATTTGAAGGATGGGGGAGGTTAGAAAGAGACCAAGAGATAGAGAGAGAAAATTACTAAAATAAAAAAAGGAAGAGAAACAAACATTAGAGAGACATGGAGAATGAGAAACAGAAGGGGGGAGAAAAAAAAGTCAGGGATGAGGGGTTACATGCATGGGAAGTTGCCAGCAGGGAGTGTCGGTTGACAGAGAGATGATTGATCACTGCTCAGCCAGAGCAGGCAGGTATTCAAATCATACCCCCGGTGTCACATCCACACTCCTGCCATCCTCCCTGTCTCTCCACATGGGCATGCATGAACTGTAAATCCCACCCAGCGCAGTCTTAACTCCTGTAACACACCGGCGCACTGATGGAATTAAACCCAAAGAATACCTGCACTCGACTCGGGTGGTGAAGAAAAAAAACAAAAAAAAAACCACACAGACGGACCAGCGGTGATTGCAAATTCAGTACCCTGAACTCCCTATGAAAAAAAATGGAGTTCTGTTTGATTTGTCTTGCTTTCGAAACATCCTGCCCTGAGATTCGTGTAATCGTCCCACCGCGAAGATACATATGTGCGTGTATAAAAAAAAAATAATGTAGCAGCAAATTCTCTTTCCAGAAACAATATCCAGATTACCATGGATAATCTGCAGATCGCACAGTGGACAGTTTTAGTTGGAGGAAAATAACTGTGAACAGCTTGTCCTGTGGATTATTTGGAGCTTTGGTCGTCAGAAACCCCCCACAAGGGGTCACGAGGGTCACAAAATCATCTTTTACACTTTTTCCAATCAATTCGACCTCTTTAGACTTGTACTTTAAAGATAAATTTATGGCGTTTTGAGCGAATTGACCCTTTAAATCAATGTGAGCGGCGATGTAGAAGAAGACGAGGCGGCGAGTTAATATTTAAAGACTCCAAACTTGTTCAGAATTGATGCTGCGCTTCTAATATTACACCCGCTGCAGTGTAAGTTCAAGAGGAGGCTGCCAGAAATAAACAGGAACTGATATATGGACACATGCACGCATATTGTAGAGGTCCGGGGTGTAGATAATAGAATTTTTGCGCTGGTGTTTTGTGTAGCTAGAGGCGGACTGACACCCACTCCTGACAGATTAAAAAAAAGCCATTCAACTGACTTACAAACACAAACACACACACACACACACACACACACACACAGAAAGAAACATCGCTTTGCCGTGATGACCGTTAGGGTTTGAGAGTGAGGAGAGAATACGAGCCAAAAAAAAAGACTGTAGATACGTCTTAAACCTGTTATTGTCAAGTATATATACTCGCAATAATAAAAGCAACTGATCAAGTGTGGCGGCTATATTGTTTATGAAGGGAATACCACGCGCAATGGCGATTTCTGCTTCAAAGATGGCCGTCTGTCGGACGTTTGACGCAGTTTTACACACACACACACACACACACACATGTGTGTGTGTGTGTGTGTGTGTGTGTGAGAGAGAGAGAAAGCAGACTGGTTCTTCTTCATGGCACTGCAGAGACATGACTGTATTTTCAATGAGGTCCTATAGTCATAAGCGCCTCCATGTGCATTTCGTGCCTTTTTAGGTGCAACGAAGCGGCGACTGGCAATTTGGCTCATCTCCAAATGGCGCAGGCATTTCTTATGTTCAGAATAAAATCACTTTTCTCTCCGACAGCTGTTAATTTGGGATGCACATACTTCTTGTTTTTTTTTTCCTACCATATCTTTTTATATATATATATATATATTTTGTGCTTTCCCCACACCCACTGAAACGATATAATCACTCCTTGGCTGGGATATGTGTGTGTCAGGTGTAGCGTTTCGTCAAGGTGGTGGGGTGTGGTAACCGGTGAGGCGGTCTTCAATGAAGACAATTAAACACCTCCGAGGCACTCAGCCAAAACCTCCCGCCCTCCACTCCCTCCTTCCCTCTGTCCCTGCTTTCCTCTTTGGCACTCTGTCTTCATCTCACCCACCTCCTCCCTTCCCTCCTCCTCCTCCTTCTATACAACTCCTTCCTCTTCGTCATAACTTCTCCCCTCTTTTGTCACGCCGTTAGGATTCCGCGCATGATCGTGAAAAAAAAAAAAAAAAAAAGGAAACAACAACAACAACAAAAAAAACCAGAAGACAAGGCGAACAGGTTGTGTTGAAGCAAAGGGATTATGTTTGCAGCCTGCGTGCTGGAACATCAGGTGTGCAAAGCACCAAGGCGCAGAGGGTGCCATGTCCTTCCCAGTGTGAGGTCTATAACATGGGAGGGGTGAAGCTGCAATGGTTGCCAGCGCGACTACAAGCATTTGTTTATTTATTTGTATATTTTCTGATCGTCGAACGTACCGTATGTGCACATGTTACAGAATCCTGCTACCTTCCCACTGGGAGGAAACAGTGAGAAACAGTGAGGAAAAAGGTCTTTTTTTTCTTCTTCTTCTTGTTATCATTATTATTATTTCATATTTCTCACTTCAAGGGAATTTGTCAAGAAACAAACAATCAGGTGTTGGCACATTCTGTGGGCTGACATCAAGCTGTGGTCGCTCATGCGTTTATTTATTCACCTCCTTCGCCAAACTATACTACGCGTCGTCTCTCACCCTCATATCTCACATTTAAAAACACATACGCACCAATCCGCAGCCGCAAATTCTTTTATTTCGACATATTCTTTCCCTACGTCTAAAAAAAAAAAAGGAGGGGAAAAAAAAAAAGAATTGCCCGGCAATTTCATTTTGCACACTAGGAATGTCGCTCTGATTAGCAAATTTATGAGATTACAGAGGTTTCCGAGAAAAAGAACAAATGGCGAACATGTTTCGCCAAAAAAGCCAAGCTGAATCAACTGGAACCAGATGTAACTCGCTCACGGCCAGTGTATATAAATGTGACTTCATTTCAGTGAAGATTTGCCAAACTTGGTAAAAGATATCCTTGTGTTTCCTAAGTATGTCCGTGTGTGTGTGTTTCGGCTCAGATGTAAGCAGTGACACTCTTTTTGACCTTTACGGTAGGAATTGCAAGTTGTATACATTCTCCTGCTTTTGTTTGTGCCTGAGTTTGACGTGTGAATATTTCAGCTCTTTGTCTGTTTATTGTACGTATTATATATATATATATCTGTGTCTGTGTGTGTGTTCACCGTCTGGGCCCCGCCACCAGCTAAATCACTGACATTTTCAATTTTTTTTTCCCTCTGCGTCCTAGGCGGATTTGATTTTTGTGGTTTTCCTCCTTTTAATCGCTGTTTCACCCACATCTGCCTGTTTACAGAACAGCTTGCTTTGCCACATCTCCAGCAGGCATGGCTGTAAACTGGCATTTCTTCCATTTGAAAGGGGGATTTTGCCAGCAGCAGCAGCAGTGGCGGCGGCAGCGGTGGTGGCGTCGGCTGCTACCACTAATTGATACCAATTAGGTCGTATTATTTAGGAATTTGACATCGTGTTCGTCTTTAATCAGGGCGGTTTGATGACTCAGACACACCGCTAAATGCTGTAAAACTGTCACAACAACGGGCAAAAAAAAAAAAAGAACGGCCTCGCTTGCCGCAGGGCGTAAAAGCAGGGGAAGCTAATAATAATCAGGGTGTTGTGTGGGCTACGTGGGGGGTTCAGTAGTTTAAGCTGACTGTGAAACAACACCACATTACAGCTGTGGAACCACAGGAGCAACAGAGTCCTAATCTATCCTGACCTAAGCCTGCAAACAGTTAATCTATCAATTAATCAATCCGTCCCATTTAAAATGCTCGAAAGATCATGTGTTTGTCACTTTTCACCTGAAAAATGACTTCAATGATTAATAGATGAATTTCCGTCAAACGGCTAATCAGTTTATTGACTAATCGGTGGAGCTTTAAGAGCATCCATTACGCTTCACAGCGACAGCTGATGAAGGTCGTGGTCGAGGAAGAAATAGAGCTCAGACCCGGAGCTGGGGCAAGAATGATCCTGTCTTCGTATGTAAATGTCAAGTTTTCAAACCTGCCTGCTCACTGTGCAATTTGAATCATCATCATTACTAATTCATTTCGTCTCATTAGTCAGTTAGTAACTGTTTACAGACGTCTCAAAGTTGTCCGACCTGATTCAAACTAGATTACGGTTTATTATAAAGTGTAAAGAGCAGTGCATATGTGCGCAATGTCTGCATTTGCATATGAATCCAAGGTGATCCAAGGTGCATCAAACTCTCCGAGGTGCAGCAAAAACTACCGTAGACGACCCACCGGAACTTATTTTTAACTCCCCCCTGTCGCTCCTTCGCTCTTTGCCTTATAAAAATAGATGAAAGCGTGTAACAATGGAAGAAGGGGGATAATCCTCTAGCTCCCACTCGCTCTCGCCTCCTCTCTCTTTGCGGACACAGTTAATGTGTCTTATATGGAGGAAGGGTGGAGGAGGGAGGAAGCGGGTGCGGGGGGATGGGGGCCGGGAGGGTTGAAATGAAAAGCTAACACACTTCATGTAAGGCGGAGGGGTGTGGGGCCGAGCGGCCTCTGGCAGAGTCGTCGTTGTTAGAGGTCTGCGCTAGTTGACCTTTGACCTCTGGAGATGCCAGAGGGGCTTCATAACATGCCACACGTCTCTCCAAACAGAAAGACGCACACAGAAGCTTTTTGACTCACATACATAATGAAAAAAAACCCTCCTTTTGCAGCTGTATGCACGTGTGCACACCCCATTCACCTGGAGGGACAATATCCTCCTGAGTTCCTCCAGCTGAGGAATTTCATTACATTCTTCTTATTTCCTTTTGGCCCTGACGCAATTACTAAAGGGTCATATATGCATTAATAAAATAAAATACAAAACTGGTCTCACGGAGCAGATGTGCGATATATTTTTAGGGGGGGAAGAACAAAAAAACGGATAAAGGATCTTCATTATCCCCGAGTTGTTCCCTCAGAACAAGGGGCAAGCGTTGTGACTTCATACGGTCTCTGAGACTTTTTTGTTTTTCGCCCTTCGGAGCTTCGTCGTCCATTTAGTACATCGAAAAAAAAAAAAAAAAACAGTTTCCCTGGCGACTGCGAGGCAAGAAATTCACATAATGGTCAGCATTAGCACCATACATGTTTTATGAGGACCGAGAGCTCACCCTACTTAAGACAAACACTCGGCTGAACCGATTCGCACGCACCCGTGAAAAGAAAAAGGAAATTGTGTATGTTCTTTCACGTACATGTGTGTGTGTGTGTGCGTACGTGCGCGCTGCTAATATTTGCACTCTCCCTGCTGCTCTCTTGTGAGCGTGAAGCTGCTTGTTTATGCATTCTTGACCCATTTAAGGGCTGTAGCATTTTGCTATTGTGCAGTTTCTTAGCTCACAATGTGAACAGTTTATTCTCACACACACGCAGCACCTGCAAAAAGCAACACAAAGAAACAACTCAATTCTTTTTCTTATTACAATAAAATAACCTCCCTTTGGAAAGCGAGGATTTTGGATAAACAGGAAGGGCATTGTCATGTTTTGTTGTGAAATGACAGCTCAGGAATTATTTTAGGGGCACCACCACATCATTTCCCTCCTCATGTTGGTATGAATATGCATTTGCACCCAGTAATTGAGGTGCGGCGTCAACTCGAGCCCTTGGATTTGACAAATTTCACCCCAAGTTTCTTTCCATCATGGTTCGACGGCGGCGGCGCCTCTTTTCCTTCCTCCGTCGTTGTTTGGTGATGGCCAATGAAAGGCGAGAGGAAGCTGGTATACCAAAACATACAGCTCAACCCAAACCCTCCCTCCAGGTGTGAATTCTTCTTCTTCTTTTTTTTTTTTTTTTTCTTCTCTGAGGTCACAAAACAAGCAGGAAAATAAAAGAATTCTTCTCTTCCTTTGTGTGCCACTCACAGTGGCAGCTGTCTTTTCAAGACCGTGAAAACGTCGCAATCACCTCACAAAACCACGCGCCGCTCCGATGACGGCGCTCCCGCTCTAAGCACGTTACTCCTGTGAAGGAGGACAACACAAGAAAAAAAAAAACAAAAACAAAACAAAGCCAAAACTTCCTGTCTAAACCACAACTGAAAAAACACCTCAGAGCCTTACATAGGAAAAAAAAACACAATCAGAGCGAAGTAACTTGACACACAAAGCAAACAATAGAGGTAAATGCGGTAGGGATTCGATGAGGGAAAGCCAGGTGAGTTGTGTTTTTTTTTTTTTTTTTTACCTTGGGGGTTGGTTTTTACAAAAAGATTAACCCCTTTGAACCGACGCCATGGGGGCAACACACCTGGTTCTGTGGCATTTTGCAGCTAAGTGTGTGAATCTTTTGTGGAGCTTCCTGCTCTTTTTTTTCCTTCTTTTTGTTTGCAGTCCCGCCCCGCATAGACTAATGGCTACCTTGAAGGCTAAAACAATAGCATTTATCTTGTGTCTGTAGCTCAAACCGAGCCTGAGGCGATCACTTTAGCAGAGGTGGTGGAACTAGTCGCAGAAGTGCCTCCACAGGGCAGAAAAGGAGGGGGTCGGATTTAAGTGCGAGAAAACTAATGAATGAGCAGAGGTCGACAGAGAATTGAAAGAGTTTGTTTAAAGGGAAGTGTTTCCTTACATCCTTATCTCTGATTTCTCTCAAGCAACCGATCAACTCGACTTCTATCAGGCGTGAGGAGGAGAGTGAAATAATGACAAAAGACGGCCCCGCGTTCGCCCCCGCTGCTGATGCTGCTGACAAAACAGAGCATCCTAATCCAGATGATGCGCCCACAAATCCATTCACAATGCCACAACACACATACACACACAAGTACACACATAAATACATATGTGCTGGACAAGATTTCAATCTCTCCATCTCTTTAAATGAACACCCCGAGATCAGCTTTTGGCAGCTTTTACAATGAATTGCCATGCCTGTAAGTCACCGTGAGTGAATGAGCGGCTTTTCGTGCAGTGCAATTGTTGGAGGAGAGTGTGTTTGCATAAGCAGGAAGGAGTCTTTTGTGCTTCAGGTTCACATGCGTGCATGAATGCATAGGGAGAGTTGGGGGGGTGATCCAGAAACACCACAAGCTGGAATTTGTCTCAAATTATCACCACAATCGATAAAAGTGCTTCTCGTTCGTTTGCACAGGGGTACTCCTATTGCTATTATTTCACATTGTTGTGTGCTGCTTGTGCACACAGAAGGCTGCAGGATGCAGAGTGGCACTGTTTAGCCCGCCTCCCACACACAATACACGGCACAGATTTGAAAATCCTCTGGAAGTGACAGATTGGGTTCACACACTGCGCAGCCAAACAAGTTACAGTCATTATCCAGTTATAGTGGTTATGATGAACTCGCTCTCAGACTGCTCTTTGGGTAGTTGTCTGGTGTCACTGGCTGCCACACACACGCTCTCAAATAGAAACGGCATTCATTTTACACATCAAAGTCTGTTTACAAGTCGTGAAGAGCACTGCAACACACATGAAGCCGCGTAATACGTGCTGATTGGCTGTTAAGTAAAATCTGACTGTAAAAATGAAATAAAATGTGGTTTGAAAAGGTGATTTTGCAGTTAGCCGCTAGTAGCATGGTACACCAGATTCCCCCAGGTGCAATACAAGTGACGCAGGTGCAAGAGAATACATCTCAAACTTCTAATTTTGCTGAATGCTGTTAGGTAAAGTTACGAGTTGAGTCTACAAGTTTGAGTTTTAGTGACAGAGAGATAGATTGAAAGATAGTGAAGGAAGGAAGACAGAGAAAGAGAGAGAGAGAGAAATGAATGATGGTTCCATCACCCCACACATTGTGAATCTGAAGTCACGCCAGGGCAGCATAAATCATCCTAATCCCTGAGCGATTGCAGACGGTGCAAGGACACACACTTGCACACACACACTCACACACACATATGCATAAACACATACACTCCTCACCTTGTTCCCAAACTCCCCAAATCACCATTCAAATCACTCTTCTTTATTTGAAAAAAAAAAAAAAAAAAGAAAAAAACTGTGCTCCTTTAATACCTCAGGGGGCTTGAGTTAGGTTTAATCTTAATCAAAAAACAACCTCAGATTATAAGCGGCTAGAACAGATGGTTTTTCGCTGGTGAAAATTGCATTTCGCCGTCATTTCTTGATTGTTTTTTGCCCCCGCCCCTGTCCTCCTTGGTCTTATCATCATTATTGTCATTATTATTATTGTTATTATTATTTTACTACCCCTGCTTTGGCTTAGACACATTATTTTAGGCTTAAGACTTGCTGACCAATTTCCCAAAAAAAAAAAAAAAAAAAAAAAAAGCCTTTAAGAGTCTTTAATCCACCTCAGCACATACATGCCGGTAATCCCACAAGCTCTGTCTCTCTCCTTCTCTCTCTCCTCTTGAAAAGACCATAGCTGTCAACACTCGTGTTCTTTGGCTGAACCCTGCGTGAGGACAAAGCAATTTGTCTCTAAAACGTTTCGAAACACAAGGAACTTTGAAAGGAGGGAGCGAACGTAAGAATCAGGTGCAGGGAGGTGAAAGTGTTTACGGTGCATCGTCGACGTACAAACGGATTTTTTATTTTTATTTTCGTCGGTAGAATGCAAGAATAAAGACGCCGAGCTGCCTTCTGTTTTTCTGATTTCTTTTTTGTTTTCTTTTGGGCTTTGACAGAAAGAAGCCTGCGAGCCAAAGAGTTTATCCTCTGGCAAAGGTGATGCTAGAAGGAAGAGAGGATGGCGCAAGAAAGAAAGAGAGAGGGAGAGACACGAATGTGGGAGTGTGTAGACGTGATTGTATTCAGTTCAAGGTTTTATGCAACCTAAGCAGACTCTTTTCCTTTTCTTGTGATTAATTGTGCGTGTGTGTGTGTGTGTGTGCACGTGTCTGTATCCTCGCACTCAGGCAGGGAAATTGTGTCGGTTTAATCTGAAGTGCTGATGATGTGAATAGGGCAAAGGAAGAAAAAAAAAACAAAAAAAACAGGAACAAAGAACGCACATGAACACTCTCCTTAATGACATGCAATGCCTGACACATTTTCATGCTCGCACACACACACATTCTGGAGCTCCTCCAGACAAAATACTAAAGTAATCACTTTACATTTTATTGCTAAATTGCGTTTCTCTCTCTTCCATATTATGTTTAGAAAAATCAATCGCAGAAACCAGAAACAACCCAACATGTTTGAGTTGGATCCGACAGACGGGATCAGTCCTGTGCCAGAAAACGGGCCTAAAAATACAAAAGTTTCCCACCATCACCAGCATGAAATCACTTGTTTATGTTGTAGTGAAAATGAGGCCACGGGCTAATGTGTCAGGAAAAAAGAATAGGCAGCAGGAATGCGGGAATAATCTACGACGAGTTGTTTCAAATCAGGCAAAAGGCGAATGTTCACAACACACTCAGTGATAGCCGGGTTTTGATTTTTGGAGTGTGATGTCTGTGTGTGTGTGAGTGTGTGTGTTTATGCGTGTACAGACTGTAAAGGTCCGCCGGACAGGGCTCTCTTTACTCACCCTGACAGGCAGAGAGCTGTAAAAAATTGCACCATATTTCCTCTCAAGTCTCTTCTGATACTGAGAAGCAATGTTTTCACAGCTGCCTCACTTTCTCTTTTCTTGTCTTCGTTTCCCACTGTGTGTGTGTATGTGTGTATATGTGTGTGTGTGTGTGTGTGTGTGTGTGCGTGCATACTATTTTCTTCACTTTTTTTTTCACCCAATGCGAGCAGAAATGAAAAACAAAAAGAAAAAGTAGGTGCCAACTGTTTGAGGCGCAGAGAGACAGGGAAGTGAGGGTCTTTCTTTGTTCCACAAACTTGTCTCTTCCTCTTCCTCCTCCTCAGACGTCTCCTTGTAATCATCTGTTTATGCAAAATCCTCAGTGTGATTCACAGAGTAATCAGCTTGCCACCTCCCAGAGAAATGTTATTGCTGGCATTTTGGGGCTTATTTAATTGAAATTTTGATCCTCGCCGCTCGATGGCCGTTCGCAGCGTGCGAAACATGGATACGGCCTCCTCCGTATCCAATTAGAAGCCAGTCAGCTATGATGACAGCGTTGTGTCGGCGAGGAGAGAAAGGGTGGTGGTGGTGGTGGTGGTTGCTATTGTATCTAATAATAGACCGATGACGCTGACGACATCTGGCAGCGTCGGCAATGTGCAACAAAGTTCCGGGTTATCGTTGTTGATATTTTGCATAGGTGTGTCTGAATATAAATAGGTGTGCAAATATAAAACCACAAGACGGATCGAAAGAATCGCCAGTGTGTAACAGCAGCAGGATGAAAATACATTTAACAAATAATACAATCTTTTTTTTTTCCTTTTCTTTTAAAGTCTGTCCTGGATTAGACTTTCCCACCATAACCACAACCTGAAGAGCCACCACTCATTATTATTCTATTATTAGTCATTCCGCAAGAATAAATTCAACACACACACACACACACACACACACAAGCTTGCTTGCTTGCCAGAGTTTACATAAACCCCATGTCTCCCTACATCCTTCACTATCTGCTTCAACTCTTCCTCTTTTCTCCTTGTGGAGATAGAGGTAGGATACACTGAGGTATTTGTGTGTGTGTGTGTGTGTGTGTGTGGTGGGTTGTTGTGTGTTTTTTTGCTGCTCATGTTGCTCGGCAGCTAGCGCGAGGAGAGAATATCGATCTGGACGTTTGCAGAAATCCGCGGTTGTCGAAGGGAGAGGGGAGCAGGGGTGGGTGGGGGTGGTGCTGGTGGTGGTGGTGGTGGTGGGGAGGGGGTCAGATGCTGGTGCTATACATTTCTTGACCCCAAAAGCCGGTCTCTGTCTGGCTCGAATAGATGAAGCCCACTGCGGAGAAACTCATTAATGATGTATTTTCTTTCTTGCAAGAGAAAAAAAAAAACAAACAAAAAAATCCCCAAAATACAGACAAACTTTTTCTCCTGGTTTACATGTTTGTGAGCTCGTTATATTTTAAGTCTAGGAGCCAAACTTGTTTGTACCGTTTGTTTACTTGTGCAAATCCATGCACATATAGCATGTATACTGTTGAGATGGATGATAAATTTGTACAATATGGTGCAGATCCTGATAATAATAATAATAATGATGATAATCCAGATCTGACTGACATCATTGTTTGGCCTTAGCGGAGCTGTTTGCTCCATTGAGTACCATTCTAGTTAATTGGGTTCCCTCCCTTTCCCTGTGTACGTGGGACGTGTGACGGTAGCGGTGGCGGTGTGTTTTGCTGGCGAGGCTGTCGCACCTGCCTGCTGCTGCAAATGAAAATCAAAAGGAGTATCCGTAGCTGGAGAGCTCTTGTCTAATAATAGAAGTTAAGGTCTGGGAGCGATGCAGCGTGGAGGGGAGGGTGTTTGCATAATGAAAAATAGGTAGTATGTGTGTGTCAGTGTGTGTGCGTGCGTGTACCATAGAAACTAAAGTAAGAAAAAGTTGCTCTTTGTCTCACTCTATTTCTTTCCCTGTCACATCTAAGCCCCTTCACACCCACATACCATACATGGCTTAGCTGTCAGCCATAAGAAACAAGCAGCAGGACACAAAGTCACTGATTGACTGGTTTAATGTGTCAGTGTCAACCTTTAATTCTTTTAGTCTCGAACGCCGTCTGCTCTCATTCACCTCGAATAATGCAGACGTATTAACAATTCAACTGTCGGAACTATGTCTAGAACTTAATTTAGCCTCGATCCTCCACCTATTAATAGAAAATCACAAAACTCAATTTACAAAGAAAACATGTTTATTATTATTGTTGTTGTTCAGCAGGGACTCGTTATTATCAGCAACTCATAAGCTTCACGCTCCTTTTTTCCGTTTGTATCTGGAATTTTTTTTTTTTCCCCAAAGTTATCTGTGTCCTATTTCAGTGGCATGATCGGGATGTAATCCAGGTGAGACGTGATCTGCGGGTCAGTTGTAGAAACGTGTCGAAAATTAAAAACGCAGAGTCGAGTTCATAAGAGAGTGAGAGTCTGTAATTGCGGTTGATTAGGAGATATGAGCCTGAAGGTGGTGTGACTAATGCTGCTACAGTAGCTGGAGTGATGTCACAGAGGCCGACAGTGTGTGCATTTGCTGACAGTGGAGATGATATACACTCTCTGGCAAAGTGCTGTATGACAGTAAACAGCCCCAACACCACTGCCTCCTTCCTTCTCTGTGTTTACACGTCTATGTATGTATGTCATAAATGGATTATGGTGCACAGGTTCCTTTCATGTTAACCTGTTCCTGGGGTTCACACATGCAGGCTTTCTGTGAAGAGGAAAAGAGAAAGTCATAACTAGCGACAGCGGTCGAGGCGCTAGTGTGGTCACTAATCACGTTAGCATCGATCACTCAAGTGACCCGGCTTTGACCTGGTGAGGTGCGTGGAGGTGTTCTCTCTCTTTCTTTCTTGCGAGAGTGTTTAAAAAGACACGAGTGTCAGTAGATTAAAGAAGTGCTAAGAAATGAGCCATCGCCAGGCGCCGTTCGACCGACTACGGCTCATGTCAACTGTGTTTTTTTTTTTTTTTTTTTTTTGCCAGAGTTTAGATGTTTTATCCCACGTGTCAGTGTGATGTGTGTGGGCAGCTACAGCTGCTACTCCCCCCACCACCACCCCTCTTCCTCACCCTCCTTGTAATACTCTAATATGCATTAGAATTAAGCTCATGCCTCTGATATGAAAACATCCGAAATTAGGCGTCAAAATGAGAGTGGTGCCGAAGACAGTCTGAAAGAATGGGGAAGGAGGGTGCAGAAAGCTGCGGGTGGTGGTGGTGGTGGTGGTGATGGCGGTGGGGAGGAGGAGGAGGGGCGGCAATATTATGAATGTAATGTTGCTTTTCATAAAGTCGGGGATGAGGTCGCCACAAAATGATTCCCCCCGACGTAAGTCCGCGAAATGAAGCTTGCTCTTTTCAACGGGGATAATTAGCTGGCTTGACAGTCGATCCCCATTTGTGGCACTGATATTCCTCCCGCCTCCTCACCCCCCACCCACCCTCCTTTTACTCTAGTTTGGGACTATAATCCCTCCTTTGAGGATGTGCATATGACAGGAATATTTTTTTTATTTGTCCTTCTAGAATATTCAGGCAATTAGAGAGGCTACAATAATACCCATCAACCCCTCGTAATTAGCGAGCATTCGAGATGATGCCAGGGAAACTGAGAGCCCTTTTGACCTCGACGGAGGTGGTGGTGGTGGCTGTGGTGTTGAGGCACAAACGTATTTTGTGTCTTGCTGCGTATTTGTGTAACTCATCTCTGTGTGCATAAGGGAGTCAAGTTAAAGATGAGTAAGCAGTGTCCCCTCGGAGCACGGGCGGCACAAAGTGTGCCCGCGGCACCCTTCGCCCGAACCGCAGATTCAGCAATAAGTCGCGCCGCGTCCATCGTTGTTCGACGTTGTCGTCGTGTGAGAGGCTGTAACTGAAAAGAGCCCGAGGTGCGTTGCCTTTGAAAAGTTCTTCCTCCGTGTGTCTGTGGCGGTTGCGGTTGTTGATGTTGTTGTTTTTTTTTTTTTCAGCTGCCAACTTGTTGTTGACTGTCCGTGTCTGGCGATGGTTATCACAGCTGATGATGCCCTTCCCTGTCAGGCCTTGACCCCCACGCCCGCACTCCCACTGAATTATCAGCTGTCAGAGACCGAGGGATGTGGGGGATGATGGGGAGGAGGGAGGGGGTGGGGGGTGTACAGTAGAAAACAAGGGACAGAGGGAAAAATTTTGGCCGAGTGCCTCTGAGGTGTTTAATTGTCTTCATTGATGACCGCCCCACCTGCTCGCTTGACACGCATTTCCCAGCCAAGGCATGTCACGCATAAACAATAACTCAGGGCGAGATTTATAGAGGGGGGTGGAGGAGGCGGCCTCAGCCTCAAATGCGAAAAGAAAACAGTCACCAGAATGTCTTTGTTAAATGTGGGGGAAAGGAGTAAAATGTACAAACTGCATATTTGACAAACCATTCCACTGGGCCAGCGTGGCCAAAAATATCTGTTCCCTATTCAATTAAAAAGCATCTGGTTTTATAACAAAAAGTGATGAAAAACGTCGAGAGACAATGTAACGTCTGATCTCTCTCCTCTGCTTCCAGCTTTGCATCTCGGATGAATTAGAGACTTAAAGACTTTCTCGGAAGGAGTGAATAACTGAGTGAACGTGAAGCAAAAAGGGAAGGGGTTGGGTGGGGGAGGGGGGTCATTAAATTATGTAACATCTGGAGAAATATATAGAAATATGACATCTTGGGGCATCAACCTTGGCGCCTCCCTTCGCTCTACTCCACCTCGAATGATTTAGACGACCGCCGGTGTTGTTAAATTTAATTGTGCAGAGCAAGGGTGGGAAAAAGAAAACATAAGGAAACAACAGTAAAAAGAAAAAAAAAGAAAAACGTGAGTTCTGAATAATAATATCCCGTCTCTCCCACACTTCTTTTTTTTAAATCTGCAACCCAGATTTAAACATAAACACGTTGCAAAAATTGGAAAAGTGCGGCGTCGGGAGTGAGCAGGGCGGTTGCTGAAAGAAAAACGAGTCAAAACAGAACCTACTCGTCTCTTTTCATTTTACCTCCCTGGAGTTTAACTCGACTCTGAAAAAGAGTTGAAAAGTTATCAAATTAGAAAGGAGTCGGAGCTATGGTAGGTTTTTATTTTTTTTTCTCCCCGCCCTCTCTCTCTCTCTATTCATAGCAGACAGTAGTTTGTAAAGGTCAGCGCTGTCTGTCGGCTTTATCCGAGAGTGTCTGAAGACCCATTTAAGACCGACTTTAACTTCAAATGTGCTGACCTAGACAGCGCTGATCTGCTTGAGTCCAGAGTAGCACGCTGTGATTTCCCCACCCTCGCTCTCTCCAGCCATCTTTCTGCATTAGCCTCTCGCCCCGCTTCATTCATTTAGATCGCTTTCTGAAGTAGAAGCGCCTTAAAAAAAAAAAAAAAAAAAAATTGCCTTTGCAGGGCTAAACGTTGTGTATGAAATCTAAACAGTCTGAAGGTCGATCATTTACTGTTTTTTTTTTTTTTTTTGCCCAAAAAAAAAAAAAAGTCTCAAGTGAAGGATGGTGGGTACACTCCCTGGATGAGCTAAGCGAGCCCTCGAGTGTAAGATAGCAGCTGGATCTTGCAAGGTCTTGCGACTGAAGTGAAGTGGAATTCAAGCCCTTGACATGAAGATGAGCCTCGCTTAGCGACCGGCCATGTGATGAAGTGCTGGGGTGGTTGTACGTTTGAGTCCTGAATTCATGTATTTGAATTCCAGCGCATTCATATCTGTGAACCCCGGTGAATACTTCTTTTCTTTTTTTTTTGTTAAAACATCCCGTATTTTATTTTTGACAAAAAAGCCGCTTTACCGCGAAGATATGCCGCAGCGCAGAGGGACGTAAACCTAGCCCATGTTTTAACCTAATAGCCAGGTATGACACTAATCGTTTGAGACCAGGGTGGAGGCACCAAGGGATGAAAAAGAGACATGGGAGGAAGGTAATGGAAGGGAAAAAAAAATAGTGAGGGATGTGAAAAAAGGGCTGGAGGGCACACTGAAGGCCAAAGTGGGCCATTTTTGTGTGTACGTGCATGTGTGTGTTACGGTAAATAGACGTCAAGCCCCATCATCCCTGTCAGCTTAACCAGCCTTGGCACTCTCGCTAGGTGAGGCCTTGAGGGTGCAAAGGTTAGGAGCAGTTACAGTAAATACACACAGACTCTCCCCCATGCAGACGCGACACGCTTTTAGTATCAGGAAAAATAAATAATCGCTGTCAAACATCGACGGGAAGTAGCAAAACTCCCACGTTTTGTTAGCGTTTGGGCTCGTAAACTTCAAAGCCGTTGGGTGCAATCCAACGCAAGAAGTAAGAACGTGTCCGTTTGTTTCCGTTTAAATCTTGCAAAAAAAAAAAAAAAAAAAAAAGAATTAAAAAGTTACAGATGCTGGTTGTGCGCGTTCGACACCAGGTCACGTGTGCGTCGGCGCTGGCGGTGGAGGACACTGCAAAACGTCCTGCCCCACTTCTCCTCGTTTCTTGGTGAGAGTAAAAAGAGAGGGAAGAGAGGCCGCGTCCGTCCCTTTCTTTAAATAGCCTCTCGTCCCCTCGGGGGGGCACCGCTGGACACATGCAAAGTCAACCCTGCTGCTGTAACACCACCCACATTCTCCAGGCCCATTTACCCTTCACAGACACTTTTTTTTTTTTTTTTACGTCACAACATCGCATTCTTTCTACCTCTAATCACTTAAATCAATAGTCGGTCTCTATTTCCACAAACCACAGCTCTTTTCCCCCTGTATGTCTCTCTGTCTTTTACATATCCTTTCACTTGTCTCCCAAACCTGCCACTTGTCCATCAAATCTTTCCGCTGTTCGCTCAATCTTCATCTTTATTTTTACCATCACTCTATTGTTACATTCTCCCTTCACTTTCTCTCACTCTCTTTCAACCAATTCCAACTAGTGTGTGTGTGTGTGTGTGTGTGTGTGTGTGTGTGTGTAGGGGGTGGGTTGATATGAATCTTATCTCACCACTGCTTTAATTATTCCATCTTCAAGGTGTGTTCATTTTTTTTTTTCTTTTTGAGGGGGCCAAGGTTATTAAATAGTGTCCATTTTAATCAAGGCATGCTATAGCCCCAAATTGAGGAAGTAATTAAAGGTGGAATAATGAAATTGAATCGGAGAGTCT
Organism: Polydactylus sextarius; assembly: GCA_016801845.1. Lineage (NCBI taxonomy): Eukaryota > Metazoa > Chordata > Actinopteri > Polynemidae > Polydactylus > Polydactylus sextarius. Next base: position 10,799,172 of record CM028929.1, read on the forward strand.
ACTATATTTTTTTTTTCCTCAGGACTTTGGCTTTGGCACACTTTTGCCAATCGCCAGCTGGATTTGTTTTCTTTCTCGCGCGCCTCCTCTTTCCTTAACAAAAAAAAACAACAAAAAAAAAACTTGTACCTTCTTTTACCACACTGTGTTTTATGTGTTTCAGAGACAAATGGACCAGTAATGACACCCCTTCATCGTCTACTTTTCCTTCTGGTCTACTCTTCTTCTTCTACTTCTTCTCCTACTCAGTGTCCTCAGTATTTTCCTTTACTTTGTAATGAAGCATCACTGTCTCTGTCTCCGGGGCAGACAGTGATAATTACCAGCAAAGTGAAGTAGACCGCACTGCAGCAAGCTTCATATGCCACAAAGACACCTTTTATGGGATTAGAGCTTCCCTTTTATTGTGTGCCGTCATGTGGAACAAGTGTGGAACACCGTGCACACGTGTGTGTTTGTGTACGTGTGTGTGTGTTTTATTTAGTTCCCTTAGCAACATGACAGATCGCGGTGTCCGACGGAGTTTTGCTGTGTGTCCATCACCGTTTCTGGTGATTGTGTGTCACTTTGAGCTTAAATAAAAGCTTTTAAAATGGCGCCTGTTGGTTCACGCTCTCCTGTCAAATACACAATATGTATTTCGCTAAAACTTATTTGCACACTTTGCCTCATACACTCACACGGTAGAAGCATTTTCAAGACCAAAAAAAAAAAGAAAAACAGCACCTTTAAATGACCTCGGTATATGCGCTACATTATAGTTGGACAGTATGATAATATATACAGTGATAAGATGTAAATTTGTCAACCAGCGACAATATGTTCAAGTATTTTATCCGGTAAGCACTTTCTGAGCTGATTTTTCCCGAAAAAGCAGTATATCACCATTTATATATGTATCATGACAGGATTTGAAACGTACTGCTGCATTAAAAAATCACTTTGCTAGTACATTTAGAAAAGTTGTGTCTTTCTTGTAGAGGTGGGCAGGAGGTCACCTAGGCTGTAGGGTTTGGAAACTTTTTTTTATTTTTTTGTAGCTTCAGGTTGTGGCTGCACCGGTGTGTCACCTAAACTTGGAGTCAACACCTAATGGCGTAAAAAACACACAAACACACACACACACACATAAACTGCTTCGTCCTCTGATATCCGCCCTCTCCTTCCGTTTCCTCACCTCATATGCCTTCCTCTTCGCTCCCCGTCTGCTGTCTCACACACACCCTCCTCTCCGTCTTTGCGCCCCAAGGTACCCATGTGCCCTATCAACTTCACTCCAAACAAACAGCCGCTGGATCAGTCAGGCTCCCTGGGATATGCCTCGGGGGTTGAGAGAGAGAGGAGGAAGGAGAGAGGAGAGAGGAAAAGGCAGATGAGGAGGAAGAGAAGTGAGATGCACAAGGAGGAATAGTGAAAATGACGAAAGTGGGGGGTTGTGTTGTGAACGTACGCAGTGTTTGTATGTGATATGCTTGGGGGATTGGACTGCAGAGGATGAGCTCATTAGTCCTCAGTGTGCTGTATATTTCTTCTCTCTTCCAGGTAAACATTCAAACACCGGGGTAACTCACACTTTAGAGTGTTGAGTAATATCACTATGTGTGTGTGTGTGTGTGTGTTGTTTCTGATTTTACTGTATCTATTTGCATATTCAGATTCATAGCTGCTCGCATGTGAAGCTGTTTGATGGCAGCAACGAGGAACGATACAGTTTTATGCGCGTGTTCCCGGTGTGGTAAGGTATTCTTCACAAGTCCAAACAACATGGTTGACTCTCTCTCTTTTGAGCACTTTATTTCTGTTGGTGTCTTGGCAGGCCTAATGCAGAGCCTTTGTAAGCAGGTAATAGGAGCAAACACTTGCAGCTATGGATGGGGAGCAGGAGGGGCTAGCTTAGAGAGAAGCTGGGGGGAGAAATAATTCTCACGGAGACAGAGAAATTTTTTTGCTCCGAAAAAAAAAAAAAAAAAAAAAAACATACAACGGCCTCAACTTTGACGTTGCGGATGTGAAATCAAAATGGCTGCCCGTGGAAAAAAGGCTTTTGTGGTGTGAATGTGCCGTTTGCTGAGTCACAGCTTAGCTCTTTAGCGACGCTTTATTACTCATTTCACACGTCTTGAGTTTTCCATCCGTCAAAAAACACCGAAGAAAGGAATCTTGGAAGTCGCAGGAAAAAAAGATGGTGGTGTTGATGGCGGGCGAGAGAAAGAGAGAGAGAGAGAGGCCCCCCTTCCACATCAATGGCATTGATTGACGTTCAACTGCGATGAGCAGCCCTCAAATGAATGTTAACGACCCCTTCCTGTTATCGCAGGTGGTTGCGCCGTTGATCCGCAGCGCAAACATGCCAGCGAGGCGAAACGCGGCGTGGCGAGTCATTTCGGCTTAATGATGCGACCGCTCGCGAGCGCTCGAGCCACCACCTGCATCAAGGCCAACTTGCATACCCAGAGCATCACCGCGTCTGTCCACACACAGACACGTACACACACATTGGCATCATTAGCCAAGGCTTGTGTCCACTTCCTGAGTCAGGGGTCATGACGACAATTCGCCAGTACCGTATTTAGGAACATTACCGCCATCACTCACAGCAGTAATGAGGGAGCAGCAGATGGATGCCATTCTAGAAACCGCTTTTAATGACCGAGCAGGGGATTGGGGGCTCCTGTCTCCAATTGGACCCTGCAGACTCTCACTCTTAAAGGGCAACTGCCAGATATCCAAGCCAAAAATGGAAGCAAGAGGGCTCATTTATACCCTTTTGACTTATTTTTGGTCCTTTTCTTGCTCTGGCGATTATGCATTCCCTTATGTTTGTAGTGAAAGGAAATAGTAGATGAGAGGCAGAGCAGCATTATCCTCGCTTTTCTATTTTCTGTCTGCACAGGCTCAGTGAAGCTGGCTTTGGTTTGATCCAGTGTCAGCCATTTGGGAGCACCTTGTCTACCACCACTCCACCACCCTTCCTTCCCCTTCACCAATCCCTCATTCCCACACAATCCTCTGTTTTGTAAATGGATGCCTGTGATGGCCAATCAATACTGGCAGATTAGGAATGGGATTTAGCATTACAAAGGTGGTCCCACTACATTGTAATCCCCCACCCCCTTTTCCACCCTCATACTTTTGTTAGGAGACAGAAAATACAGTGTATAAATAGCTTTTATCAACATACACAAGCATAAGAGCTCTTTTCTGTCTCCTTTTTTTGTTGTTGCTTTCGCCTCTCTGCTGGCACATTGATCATTAATGCAGCCATTCTGCAGACTAATATTTCAGGTTTTAATTGCAGTGCAGCGTGGCTGAGAGCTAGCAAGAATAACAATGTGCCCATTTCCTTCCTACTTGCTCACCCCTGTGCGTTTTCAACTAAACCTCACAACAGCGAGAGGACAGGGAAAAAAATGCAGTTTAGAAACTTGTTGCGAATCTCCTGGGAGAATGGAAAGGTGAGGGGGTTGCAGCAGGCAAGGGAATACAGTCAGGGGTGCATATCTCATCCCCGTGAGGCATTTGTGATGTTACCTCATTTCCCCTGTTTGTAATTAGCGTAGTGTATTAGCAGTTAGCCCGTGCAGACAAAAGGCCTTCCAGGACATCCAGGAGACCACTTGGGGACGACCACAACAGGATATCAGGTCGTCGCTGTGTCTCCGGTCCCAGAGGGCAGAGCCAGGAAAACAGCTTAAGCAAACAGCCTCCCAGGTAGCGTCCTCATTAGCGCTATCATCGCTATTAACGGCATTAGTGCCAATGTTTTGATTGCCATCATTATCATTAGCAGCTTGAGCGGCGCAGCTACCCTACCAGGATGGGGGGGGGTTTGGCAGTGGGGTACGACAGGTGTTTTAACTCAGCGCTTGTTGACAACCCCGAGCCAACAGGTTGTTGTTTATTTGAAGAAAAAAAAACTGCTGCATTTTCTCACTTTGTCATATTTTTCCCCAGAAACTGTACATCTATTATCTATTATGGAGCTTCTTGACCCACAGCAGAACTTCAATAACCAACGAAACCTGTTGAGTTAAACCTGTTTGCAGATTGCAACGAGACAACACAAAAGGGCATAAACCTGTAGGCTGAAATACTAAAGTGTAAAGTAATGAAGTGTGATACTTTTTTTTTTTTTTTGCTTTTTGCTTTTGGAACCGAACAGCATTAAGTGAAATCTCCAGGCGCCGTGTACTGGTCTCTTAACTGCTCTCGCCTTGTCCATATTGGCTTGATTCATGAGGCCATTGAGCCTTGCCGCAGCAAATTGCTTTTTCTCCCATAATGCCCTGCTGGTAACTGCATGGCATTATGGTCAGCGAAATCTCATGCAGCCCTGATGTTCAAATATATCTAATGAGATTCAGGCTACACATGTCACCAGCTCGCCTTCACCCGACCCTGCGTCTTGAGTTTTAAATCTCAACTAAAACGGCAATGTGTCTTCTAAACAATTATCTGCTGGCACCCAATATAGTAGGTACATAAGGAAACAAGTGCCTGCTTGTGAAAGAGGGATTATGGTTTGTTTCGAATAGGAGGATGAACAAGGAGACAGGACAGGATGTCTGGTAGAGGCAAAGGCAGAAAGGATTGGAAAGCAGTGGAGGGAGGAGAGAGAAGGAGATAGCGGAGGGAAGGGGTGTCTGTATTATTTCCAGCTCGTTGCTGTACTGAAGCACACATTTCCCGGGCTCCCTTCGTGATTGACAGCCCCGGTATCAGCGAGGGAATGTGTGCACGGGGGAACGGGCATGCTCGCACACATGGGCGAGTGTGCATTCCCCTGTTAATGCCGTCCGTTTTGTTGCTGACCCCAATGTGCTGCGCGCACGGTTGGTCAGAGACAGCCACCTGGGGAGAAGCAGGGGAAGGAAGGAGGGAAGGAAGAAAGAAACAAAACAAAAGAAACAGGCAGGCCTGTTACATGTTCCCTTTTAGCCAATGCACACACAGAGGGACTGAAAGCGGTGGTACTGTGAAGCGATTCATGTGATCTACAAGCAGAGAGAGGCATTTATTTGAAGGAACCATTTAAAATTAATGCACAAGTAACACTGTGAATTAGTGCTGCTGCTTCGCCAAAGTTCCACGTGTCGCTCTTTATCTTCTTGTATTATTGCATCTCGGAAAATTACATAACTCACGCTGAAAAAAATTACAGGGAGCTGAAACAAGACAGATAAAAGAATGCATCAAAGATGGCAGCTGTTCTCCAGCTCATCTCTTGTCTATTCTCTCTCATTTCAAATGATGCTTTTGTGCACATCGAGGTCCCACCGATCAGGTGTTTTTTTTTTTTTTTGACGATGACACACAACTGCGAGATGCCACACCCGGAATATTAAATTACAGCTGCTTACATGTGACATTAAGAAACCTGCCAGTAATAGACGCATCAACAAAAGAGTCAGAGCAAAAAAAAAAAAAAAAAAGAAGAAGGGAGGGGAGACGGGCGCTGGATGTGATGTCAGAAGAAATTAAAGCCTTTCAAATACTTATTGACTATTATTCTAGACTTAGAGATGGAAGTTGGAGAAAGAGGGGGCAGTAGATAACAGCGGCTGCTTCTAGCTTCTTATTTTTCATAAGGAAATACAGGCACAAATGTAGCACTTGACAACTAAATGTCCAATCATATCCACCTTTTCTGAAGATCAGTTGCTGACATTTTGTCGCCCTGTCAGACCCACTCGGGGAGTGGGTCTGAAAATAACTATTGGCTTCAACCCAGGCTACCAGCATCTTTACAGTCTAATCCTTCACTGAGGCCATTGTCAAAGCCATGGGGGTGACATTGATTGTAATCTGAAAAGAGAAATCTATGGTTTTTACACACTCAATGGCTGCCTCCCTGGTGCCTAACATTGGAGATGAATCACGCTCCCCTTAAGGCCCATTATTCAGCCATTATTGGCAAGTGCTTGTGCTCACTTAATTGGACAACTTGTCTGCAACTGCCAACCCCCTGGGCTGGCCAAGACAGAGCCTAAGCCAATCAGCCTAATTGATCTCAGCAAATGGTATTAGTCACCACTCATGGTCGCTGATAGTGGAATCATTTTTGGAGAGTTGTACGATGAGTTGAAGTTCCGTTTCTTGTAGATCTGTTTGAGCATGTTGGCATTTTTTTTTTGAATTATGTTTTAATACCAACAGAAATTAAAGAAATTGTTTATTTACTTTATTTATTTGGCAACTCGCTCCTGAAGGAAACTTGCCAGTCGTTGCTGGTTTTTATGCCACGCTCAGCTCACAGAGGAACAAATCCTCAAATTGATTTGTAAAATTCTGGATAAATGTCAGGTTTGTGAGGCAAAGATGATGAGATATCTAATCAGGAAACGGTTAGATGAAACAACACTGGTAAGATTAAAACCTTAATCCCAAGGGCACTGTAGACCACCTACTACAAACGTGTCCACCTCTTGGCAACAAAACAGGACTCCTCCAAAGTGATTTAGTTTGGTCTCTGTCAGCAAACATCATTCCATGTCAGTAGTTTCCAAAGCTAATACGCCTCAATTGTTTGGAGAATTACAATGTTCAGATGCAGTGCCAAAGACAGAGCAGTTATTTCCAACTCATTTCATTTCTGTAGTGCAAAAAGAAAAGGGGTTGGAGTCTGGGGTGAACTTGGTGGGAGGCTTGGTGGAAGTCAAACTTAGACTTCCAAAGCTCCTCGTGTTTCCTCGTAAAAGCGCTCACAGCAAAAACCAACGCACTATTCCCGGGTCCTGAAGGAGAACAAAGGCTTTCGTCCAAATAAAAATAAACAGCGCATGGAATGAAATGCATTAAGAGCATGAGGATTCACATCAAACGAGCTCATCTCCTTTTGGGAGATTTAAAAGAGGTACAGGCGAACTGTTGAGCGATAAGGTATTATCTAATGGGTGTGGGGGATAAAGGCAAAGAGTCTGCAGCAAATGAGTTCAATCAACTGAACCAGAATCCAAAATGTTGCATCTTGTGCATATACATCAGCAACAAAAGTCAGAGGGAAGAAAGAGGAGCAGGGAGGGAGCGGGGCACTCAGTGGGCATTTTAAACACTTTGGTGTCAAGTAGACACATACTGATTCTGGTCCTATCGCTCCAGCCGGAGCCAAAGACACATTTACATTCAGCTACTGATTAGAAACATGAAGAAGAATGTCGGGACATTCTGTGGAGTTTGAGATTTCTAATCACACGCTTGTGTGCTGCTAACCTCTTCAAGTTTTTGATAGAGTACAAGAGTGGACCTTTTGAATTCACCGTAGTTTTGATCCAATCTGGCAACTCCTGAGTATGTGACGATGGGAGGAAAGGGAGGGTGGGGGCATGGCATGGAGATAAATAAATAAAATAAAAAATAAAAACGGGAGAAGAGGAGACAGGCTTGTGCGTGGACGCCTGCTGTCAGGTCCTTCTGTCAGTGTGAAATATTGCTGATCCCACCACACTTCCAGCAGGGAGGTGCTTGTAATGATTCAGTCCTTGCAGGGGTTCAAAATGTCATCTGTCTCACCTACCTCTGAGTGTACTGGTGTCCTCTAAGTGCAGACTTCTACAGTATTGGGATGGTTATTTAGAGCAATGCGGCCACGGGGATTTATTTAGGGAGGTATTTAAAGCTTAAGCTATTATTAGCGCCGCTCGTGAGCTAGCAAGGTAGCGCATCAAAATGCTGCATTTTAGTCATAAATGGTGACGCTGCAGGCTGCTTTGGTAGATTGGCTCGGGCAGGGATGTATTAATTCTCTAAGTGCTCGTGGATGTGAAGCCATTCTCTTTACACAAGCCAAATGTTGACTTTGCAACAGCTCCCATTTTCCCATCCGAGGAGAAATCGAATGCATCTCACGCGTTAATTACCGGTGTCATGGATCACGGCTGTACTTCACCGTTTTTTTTTTTTTTTCTTTCACAAACGGGACGCATTCCAACTATTTTCACTTTACGTGCCGGCCACGACCCCCTGCCGCTGCTCCACCTCAGCTAATCGATAACCTGCCCTGATGAGTGGAGACTCCCTGTCACCAGCTCCTCAGCTGTTGGAAATCAATAAAAAACAATACCAATCTACATCCATGAGCTCAGAGCTCCCATTTGTTTCTCCTGTTTACAGGCGGCGGGTGCTATTCTGTCGAAAAATGGCTTAGGAAGGGGAAAAAAGTACAAGGGCAATGAGGGGACAATGTAAGCAAGGATGAAGACACGGTGATACGTTCTGCTAAGTCAAGAAATCAATCAACCTATCAGCATCGAGGATCAATCGCCACGCTTTCGAAATACACGAAAATCATCAAACACACTTGCGGTGACCACGAGATCAACTAAAATCTTTAACTTACACGCCACGTTATTGTGCATGCTGCCTGTTTGAAACAAATGCCACTGCCACGGCCATTCTCCGCATCCATATACTCAAATTTAACATTCATATGCTGAGCACTGAACTCAATATGTATCTGGGTAATATGCTTCCTAGCTTGTTTGTGTCAGTAAATATGCGCTCACTTTCAGGAAAATGGCCTAATCCATACTCAGCTGTTAGTAGCTGATATGTTTGTTGTGTATTAAATATTTGGTAGGTTTTTTCCTTGCCTTTGCACCGATATCCGCAGCTCCAATCGATTGGTGAGAGATTTAAGGGATGCATCTGTGCGTTGAAATTGCATAATCGGCGCACGGTGTTGAAGATTGGTTGGCAAGGTTCGTCTGTCATCGCACTCCTACCACTCATGCAAAACACACAAATGAGGAAGAAGAGACAGAGAGAGAAAGTGTTGTTTCAGGCAATTTAAAGGAAGATACAATATGCTCCATATAATGCACTGAGGAAAATAAAGAAACAGATAAATGAGTTGGTACTGTAAGTACTGTCACTGGCATCTATAAGTAGTGTACTTGGGCTCTGTTGAGCTTTATACCGGGAGGAAATGCTTATGCTTGTCCCCCTCCTCCTTTTGATTTATTTATTTCTTTATTTTGTCTTTTTTTGTTTTAACCATGGACACTGAGGCCTTTTATATGACACAAAATCATTTCGAAAGAACACTATAGCATTTTTATTTATGCTATGCAGCAAACACAGTAACCCCCCAAAAAAAAATATATAGGACAAACACAATCCAAGAATAGATGGCGTTTCATAGCCTAAGCTCATTCCTTTGATTCTCGCCGAGGCTCCCTCACTACTAAATCCAATGAAAATGTGATTTATTCTCCCCTTCCCTTTTCTAATTTATTTCACAAGCGTCATAGCAGACAAGTTGTCTCAGAGCTTGGTCAGCTTAAAGCAAGGTACGGGGATGAAAATCAAGTTGCATGGAATATTTAGTGAAGAGAGAGAGAGAGAGAGAGAGAGGAAGTAGAAGAGGAAGAGGAGTGAGGGGGGGGGATAAATAGCTTGGACACATCAATGACTACACCTTCTTTAGTCGTGCAATGGTCAGGCTGACCCGCAGCAACAAACCAGGCTATCATTATCTCCCGAGACCAGAGTTGGCTTCTCCCTCCACCACCCCCCCTCCCCTTTGGACTGTGTCGGATTCACATCAATTTAATACGCTACCGCTGGTGCCCCCCCTCTCCCTCCCTGTTTCTTCTGGACAGATTTGAAGACTAATCTCATACTTTAGGCCTAATACAATTAAATGGTATTGAACCGATGCGTCGTTCATACATCAGGTCCCCCCACCCCCCTTCTTCGTCCAGTGAGTGATGGAGCCCGCTGTTTGCTGCAGGCCTGTGGAAAGACATATGAGCTGGGGTGAAAAGGTTTGATTGTGGCTTGGGGTGGGGCCAAGAAATGAATCCTGTGGTACTCCGACGCAAGAAACTGTAGACTGTTATAGAACATGTATATATTACATTCATCTACTGGTAACAATCTTATATTTTCTTGTCTCATGTGGTAATTTGAGCTGGAGTGATGTCACTATTCAAAGACAGATCATTGTATGGGTATGAAGCACAATCACAACACCAACTATCCAGTGAAAAGTCTGCTATCGTTGCTTTTATGTTGGTCATGTAGCTCAGGTGATAGTTTATTCTTCTACTGTCCTTAGTTAGAAAGATGTGGCCTTGTCCTCAGCTGAGTAGCAAAGCAGCTATTCATAGATGACCATTCACAGTTTGTGTTGAGAGGTTTAAAGTATGACTTCGAAAGTAGAAAAGTGGTCTAAAATCTGTTTTTCAAGGTCTGGCCGCGGGTTCCAGCAGGTGATTTTCAGCCGTTGGCAACGCCACGCGTAGACCCTCCATCATTTTGTGCCTGCTGTCGGTGAGAGGCTGCACACTGTGCCCTGACAAGACAGAGAACATTCATAAAGTTCCCGTAACATCTCAGCAACCTTGACAGAACGTGGCGTGTTTGTGTGTTCATCTCTCTCTCTCTCTCTCTCGCTAAACTTATCTCTAGAGGCAGGAGTTGTGGGGAGTTCCTCCGTTCACAAGTAGCCTAAGAGCACCTGCCACATTCATGGTGCAAAGACGTCAATAAATCTGGCCGCTAATGTAGCGCAGAATCTTTTTTCTCTCACTCACTCTCACTCTTACTCTCTCTCTCTCTTCCTCTGCCTCTAATATTAATGAATGCCAGCTGAACACTGCCACGGGCAAAGATAGAAACATGTTCTTTCCACTATGCTAACAAGAACAAGGTTACAGCCTTATTCTTCTTTCTTTTTCTTCTTCTTCTTCCTCTGAGTGGAATTGGGGGGAAAAAAAAAGAGCGGACTTGGCTAGCAAAGGTTTATTGCCGAGCCATGTGTAAGCATTAGCCAAGTGATAGGCAGGAATTAATGACTTTATCCATCCACAATGGTTATTACTGAAAGCTGAGCCAATGAACTTCCCAGCACCAGGCAAGTAATTTCGGCCCTAAATGATTAAAAGCTGTAATGAGGAGAAATAGTTCTATATAGCGGTTGAATAATAATGAGCCAGTGTAAAAAGATAGGAAAAAAAAAAAAAAAAACACCACACACTTTCCCCACTTCTTCCACAGTGTGAGAAGACACAAGCGGGTTTAAGGCTCGTGAAACCTTGAGGCTATTTTTAGAGGCCGCCTTTGCCTGCAACTCAGCAGTTGTAGCAATGAAAGAAATTTCTCTATTCTCTATTCTTTTCCCCCTGAAGAAATTGTGATAATGAGGCTTCAACTAGTGACCACGCGCCCATTAATTTTTGATGCACACACACATTCGCAGTCACACTCATCCTCTTATAAGATACCGCACAACATATAGCACACGTGTGCGAGGAAAATCCTACGAGTATGAGTCGTCACGCGTTTGAGATGTTTTATGCGAGCGTTGCTCGTCTCTCTTTTCCCGCTGCTCCGTCTCTCTTCAAAAAACGGACGTCAAATCATCAGGGATGGTGTGTGTGTGTGTGCGTGTGCGTCTTGATATACTTGGCCTATATCCTGTTGTGATAGTCACATGGCTTCTCGGAGACAGCAGCCATTTGTTACTGTCCTTTTAATCATGCTAATGCAACCTCTCTCGCACTTTCTGCTCGCACATTAGAGAGAAGGAAAAAAAAGAAAAGAAAAGAAAGAAAGAATGGGCTCAAATTCCCCTAAGGGTGTATGAATATCTTAAAGTGTAGAATTCTATAACTCTGTGTGTCTTCTCAGGGACCGTGGATTCGCTTTTTCTTTTTTTTTTTATCTTTAACAGGCGTTCACGTAAACGGACACGAGACACGAGATGAGTAGAAAAACAATATTGAATCAAATTAAGTGGTAATTTTGTAGCATCAGAACGCTGCTGCCACTGTCCCCTCTATCCACCCCCCCGCCTTTTCCACTCACTCCTTTTCTTTTTTTTTTTCTCGAGTGCTTCACTTTATTAGTATTCCACTCAGACGTTACTCTGCTTTCTTCTCTATCTCTCGTAGCTTCTCTCTCTCTCCTCACGGGAGTTAAACCCAGTGCATGTTAAGTGATGGGGCTTCGGAGTCGTATGGGTAAAAAAAAAAAAAAAAGGGGGCCTGTGGGTGTCACACAGAAACCTGTGTAAGAGCTATGTATTGGTGGAAGATGGAGAGGAGAGAAGAGAAGAGCAGAGGAGAGGGGTCCTTTTAGTAAATCCACCCACCCGTGTAAAAATGATCAATCTCATGAATTTACCAATAGGGAGTCGTTGGCCGATCAGCGCAGACAGAGGCAGATAATGATAGGAATTGGGGGGTGGAGGGGAAGGGAGGGGTATGGGCTACAGAGACAACAAGGGAGAGAAATATTCAAAGGTACTGAAGGAAGAAGAAGAAGAGGAAGAAGAAAAATGGAGGAAGATCGAGCGAACAGCGCACGTACGAGGGAGAAAGAGCAGATTAGTGAAGACAAAAGAGCAGGTGAGCCTTGATAGACAGAGATGCAATGAAAGGAAGAACGTGAACATCAATGTCCGCTCAGATGGGGAAAGAGAGGCAGTGAGGATGAAATGGAGGAAGGAAAGAAGGGAGGAAGGAAGGAAGGGAGGAAAGTGAGAAATGGGCCATGTTTTTTTTTTTTCCTTCCCCTTTTCACGCTTTGTGTCCCCGGTCTGAAAGCCAGCAGCCCTTTTTTTTTTTTTTTTTCCTTGAACAAGGTACATGTTTGAGGTTCTTTTTGTCAAGGGTGAGCAGGTAGTGACAAGAGAGGTGGCGACTAGGAGGAAGGAAAAAAAAAAAAAAAAAAAGTAGCTCCTGTCCTAAAATTCGAGGCCTCGGCTGGTGCAGACGCCTAAGGGGCGACGATCCCTACGCTACCAGGCAGCACGGTATGTAAATGTCATAGGACTCAACAGAGCGAGAGGCTGTCTTTCTCTGTTCGTTTTGACAGGACATGACAAGTCGCCGGGTGCATTTCTCGCTCGTGTTGGTGTCAACATGAACACGCTAGGTTTGACATAAGTAGGGTTGCACTTAAATGCAACTCAGGGGAGGAAAAAAGTCTGGGGGAAGTAAAGACGAGGGAATTTAAAGATATATATTCAAATGTAAATTGTTTCTTTCTTTCTTTTTTTTTTAAAGTTTTGTAAATGGATGTTTAGAGACAAATGAAAACAAAATGGCAGCTACCCATGAGCACGGGCTACACTTCGGAGTCTCGCCCGTGCTCAGCTGGCTAAAAAAGAACCAGGCGCAGTCATAATGTGAGTCTAATAATATGAGATGACTACTCAGCCTAACGCTGGGCCCCTTAATTCCACTTAAGGGAAAAATATCCACGCTACAGTTTGAGTAATCCTCGCCTCTTATTGTGAAAAGTACTTCCTGCTACTTCGGTCAAGTTTATCATTCACAAAAGGGCCAAAGCCGTGGCACTGTGACAAATCACAACACAGTTTTTGTACATTCTACACAAACAGGGACGCGATTAAATCCGAGTCCATCGACTGGATAAGTCCTCAGCACTTGTGACCTTAAAGTGGAGTTTTTTTTTTTTTTTTGGGAAGAATAGCAGCATAAGTAGAAGAAAGTGAGTAATTCTTTAAAGTGTAGCCTGGGGCACATTTGCATGTGCGCTAGCTGTGGTGGCAGCGTGTGGCTCCTTCTTCTCCTTCTTCTCCTTCTTCTTCTTCTTCTTCTTCTTCTTCTTCTCCTTCTTCTTCTTCTTCTTTTCCCCCTCCTTATTCCTACAGCATTTTAGCACACCCCGTTTGTCAGAGGGAGGCATCATCCTTTATCGGCACATTTCATGTTTCCCAGAGGACTCTGTGAAGCGGGTGATATTATTGAGGAGCGCTGAGCCTTATTAAATTCCCAAGCATATTACCAGTCTCTCTCTCTCTCTCTCTTTCTCTCTCACACGCTCACACTTGCATCTCTCAATCTCTCTCCCACTCACTGATTATATTTCTTCCTCTCTCTTAATTTGGTTGCACACTCCACTGTAGCTCAATGAGCCCTCCCATTCCTCTCTCAAGAGGAAACAAAGGAAGTAAATACATATTATTGCTTTTTTTTTTATTATTATTATTTTATTTTTTAACGACACTCATCAGGTACAAACACGCCGTGCCCTTTCTATAACACCAGACCTTCCTATTACTCATGCACTCACCGCTTCACTCTCGTCACTAGCATATGATGCTATAGTATCCTCCGTCCTATTCTTGCTTGAGACAATGCGAATGTGTAAAAAAAAAAAAAGAAAAAAAGAAAAAGAAAGAAACCAGTAAAAACGGGCAAGTTTTCCCTCAAGATCAGCTCGAAAAGAGAGTGACGGTTCTTGAATAGTTCTTGAAAGTTGTTTGAATTGAGGATAAAGTGAGTGAAACTTCTTCAGCTCTCCATCTCCACATATACTATTTGCTTGGGTGCAACTACAAAGCGAGAGTATTCATCAATTCACTGTTTTTGCCTCTTTTTTATGACGCTGACACGGATGGTGATGCCTCTGTCTGCCCCGTTCTGCAAGCAGAAGCCTATTTACATGTGACCTTGCATGCAGCAATTGGCGGAACAGGGTGTTTGTGTGTGTATATATATATATATTTATATATATATATATAGTATGTATAAATGCAGAGTTTTATTTGGCTGGGAATGATGTGCTTTTAGCTTGGATGTGACAGCAGAATATGAATATGAAAATATGAAAAGAGCGAGTTGAGTCAGCACGGGTCGTGATATTCATGAGGATTAGACATAATGTGTTTACTAGTTCAGCTGCCGACTGTACTGTAGATTACGTCAATGGAGTGTACAGTATGTGTGGGCCACTGAGTGTTTAAACGTACATGTGTGTCACTGCTTTCCATACGGCACAAACACATATCTAGATGGCTAAGAGATTTTTTCTTTTTTTGTCTGTCAGTATTGGGAAAATAATAATTCAGCCTCACTGGGACACGGCTTGTGATCATATATGCTTTAGGTGTATGTGTAAACAGTGAAGTTGTACATCTGGGGGATAGCACGAATATGCTAACAAAGCCCCTTTGGGAATACCACTTCAGATGAACTGTGGCACAATACCATGTCTGCATCCCTTGCACGTAGCCTTGCACGTAAAGCCAGGCTGTGTACATTCATTCATTCACTTAGAGATACATGGGCATTAAGAAGTTCATCATTGTTACGCGCGAGTGTGTAACATGGAGTGGGGGCTGTCGAGACTGCTCCAATGCTATGAAAATTTGATGTGGAAAATATCCTGTCGGCTTGTTGCATTTTTAATAGGGACCACGCAGATGCTGGAATTATCATCGGATCATTCCCTCCAGCCTTCGGTACCACGTCATGCGCGGCAATCAAATGACTTTGCACCTCCAGGCTGAACTTGTCTGGATCAACGTCAGGCATTTCAATCATTTGCCGGAAAAACAAAAACTATTTGTCTCTTAAAACACTGTCTATGAGCGCTGACACAAACACTCCATCTCAGGTCAGACTAATGGTGTCTAGTGTATATTTTTTCTGTTCTCTGTTCTCTTGTAAGAAAATGAGTCTGGCCTTTGGGGGCTTTATTGCCCCTAATCTGCAGTCCGGCCTGCACTTCTCCCACTGGTGATTGATATTTGGAGACGTCGGTGGGACAAAAACAGTTTGAGTTCTGACGCTCATGAAAGACCCATCAGCTCTGTCGTCGATCAATGTGAATAAATATTTCCCACAACCCAGAAGCATTACAATCAAGAGCGGGGGAGCGGGAAGGAGGGGTGATGGGGGAGAGAGAGAGAGAGAGAGAGAGAGGGAGGAAAGAGGAAAAATCAATTGGTTGAGAGCTTTGCTAAAAAGTGGGTGTTGGAGGTGGTGGAGGTAAAAAAGCAAAGGGAAGAAACAGGCCTGTCAAGCTGGGTGAATAATGACAAATGTTTTGCCAGGCGGGGAAAAAAAAAAAAAAAAAGAAAAAACAACAGGGAAGTGAAGTCGTGTTATGTACTCTGTGTCACCTGGCAACAAATTAATTCGGATCATGTAAGAAATTCAGTCCAGGTCCATGAGGCTTTTGGACTCCTCAAGTATTAATTTGCCATCCTCAAGTGTCTCTTCAAGGTGCAATCAGTTATATTTGCACAAAACACCAGCAGGGATTCTTAAGTATTGCTGATCATCAGTGCCAGGTTAGAGTCATGTTAAAGTTTTAGCTGCTGAGAATCATCTGAAACAGGCAGACTTAATCAGCTCTGTGTATGTACTGGAATCTCTTGCCCCCTTCTAGCTTATGACGAGATGCTACTGTAAGACGTTAGTTATCTAAGTTAACGCCTAATGAAGTGTTTATCATTACAGTGTAGGATTGTAGCATTTGATAGATCTGTTGTTTTCCTCATTGTAATGAAACTCTGATATGATGTAGCTTGAACTGTTCAGGTAAATACAGAAACTTGTAACATCGGCTCTGTGTATGTACTGGAAAGACTCACTTTATAACCAGGTGCTCCCATCGACCTAAAATGTTGTTAACAAGCCAAGTGAGCGATGTTAGCAACCTTAGCTAACAGCTAATATTCACGGTTGATGCAACCTATATATTTTGCATTTGGTTACATTTATCTGAGTGTTAGTTTAGCTCAAACTGCTAGCTTAACTGTTGTGACATTAGGTGGATACAAACATTTGTAACATCGGCTCTGTGTATGTGCTGGAATGCCTTACTCTTTAGCTAGGTGCTCCCAGCGACCTAAAATGTTGCTAATAAAAGCCAAGCGAGCGAAGTTAGCAACCTAAGCTAACGGCTAATATTCACGGTTAATGCAAGCCATACATTTAGCATTTGGTTACATCTATCTGAGCGTTAGTTTAGCTCAAACTGCTAGCTTAACTGTTGTTATGTTATTTAGCAAAACTGTGAAGATATTTAACGTCAGTGTTAAGTTACTCAACACCTGCAGCTTTAAATTCTTTAATAATTTGCTCAAAAATAAGTGAGAGTTTCTTTTAAAATACGTTGTAGTTCCCTGTACTTGCCACTAGATGATACTAAAGAGTCCTACTTTAATGAGATCAACTATAAGTGAGTGGATCTCTGTCTTGAAAGGACCATAAATAGCACATATACTTATATAACAGCTATCAGTGAAACAACTGAAGAAGAAAACTGTTTCTACTACACAATAAAATAACTATACGTCTGACTATCTACTCCATTTGGCTGAAAACTGACTTGTGATGGCATTTCTGACCCATTTCCAACAATTTCCAGTCAACATAAAATAAGATGAGTGTCCATATTCCCAAGTTACTGCCCACCTGCTCAAACCTCATCCACCCACGCTAAAAATCTCTTTCTCTCCGTCAGTCTTCCCTCCCGTCAGTTGCTCTTGTTATTTTGATAGGGGATCCATTTGGTTTAAATTGACTCATTTTGTCAGTGGGAATCAGAGTAGGGAAACTGAAGAGGGAGAAACCCGCATGGCTGCTGCTCTGCTTTGATCCCTCCGACAGGCAGCGTGAAAAGTGCATTTCATAAAGGATGTTCGCCTGTGATGAGCCCGCCAGAGTGACAAATTGGGCCCCTGGTGCTTTAAATAATACACTGTGTATGGCTCCAGCCATGGTGCTGTAGTTCTATATTGCTAAACTGGCCTGTTAAGAAGGATGTGTGTTGTGGGTTGAAAGAGGGGCATGGTTAGTGACTCGAATCCAGAGACGATTTCACTTCCAATCATCTCCCTTTCTTGTTCATCCGTGTGATACATGCGAATGTTAATGGGAAACTTGCTTTCAAGTGTCCACTTGCATTCAAATCTAGATTCGGTGCTTCAAAGATAGGAAGCGACTTTTGAGTGATGAGTGAAAAGAGCCTTGTTGTCTCCCCGTGGCGTTTGTTGCTGGAAACAGAATCAGGCGCTGATGAGTGTTTAAGATGTGGCGTGCTGCTGTCATTCACCCTCCTCCTCCACCTCCCCCACCTCGCCCTTTAGCTGGTAAAGCAAAGTAAAGAGCAGAGCATAGTGGGACTGACTTTCTTCTTTTTTTCTGCATCATTTCACTCTACACAGCTCGTGCGCTCACAGCTCGAACGTCCTTGTTTCAACGAATGCGTCCATACGTGCGTCCAACAAAAAAGAAGAAAAACACAACTACATTTCAAATCAAAGTCCTATCGCTAACTCTCCACCATCACATCTTCCCGCCAGACTCGCGTGTATCACGTCCTCTCGAGCCACGGTCTTTGGATCCCATCATGGAGGAATCATCAGAGAAAAATCTGGAGGTGGCGTGACCCACCGTAGAGTCTCGAGTCAAAGATAGAGAGCGAATAAGAAAAGTGACAGCGCAGCGGCGGCTCTCTGCAGCAGCAAATTCAATATACTGCTCCAGGAGGGAACAAACTAAGGTCTATCTGAGAGATAGTCTATAATCCAGGACACCTTGGCGTTATCAGGCTGTATCTCTCTGAGCTTCTGCGTGAGCAAGAGTGGCTGGCTACTGGTTAAGGCAACAGAGAAAAAAAAAAATCAAAGATCATGATTCTCGCCGAGCCACTGAGCTTGGTAACATTTCCATTTTGTGTTTGTACATATGCGAACTATGCAAATTGAGCTGATTGAGACTCCTTGTGTCTTCTCTTGGAAGTCATTGCTTCCATTCTTGAAGCACTCAAATGCCGCGGGAGGTTTTACACAACAGAGACACCCTGGTTAGTCTTAAGGATACATTAAAGAGGTGCTGGGGGAACCTATTTGCTGACTGGCACATCCATTTAGCACTTTCATCAGTGGCTCTGCACTGTGCAGAGCCATTTGATGCAGTTTGTTTTTAACCTTCCCGGTAGGTGTTCTATCTGTCCTGAGGGGAAAACTCTTTAAAACCTGGTTGATTGCTTGTTTGGTTTCTCTTATCGTTCTATAGTAAAAGTGTGTCTAAGAGCTTTGGCACATTCCTATATGATAATAATTACACTTGTGAGTTGAAAATCATCATCATTACAGAGAAGACAAATGGCCAAAAGCAGAAACAAAAAGTAAACGGTTAAAAACAGCTTTTTGTAATAGATACCGCAACAAATGTCTCATCTCAATTCACAGCTCAACCACTGCAGATTGTTATGGCAGTTTTAGTCCTATATTGAAAATGGGATTTTTAATTGCTCATTATTTTTACTCCAACAAACTTCAACTAAATGAAAAAGGTGGAATTTGCAGACAAAGCGAGAGGTTTTATTTCTTCTTTTTTTTTCTTTTTCAACCCGTATCACACTCCAAACTCGATTGGTTTCCCCTCAATGCTTTTTTTTTTTTTTTGGTGGGGGGGCTTGACCACAAAAAAGTCCATCAAGCTCTCTTGAACCTGCTGAAACGAGGAAAGTTAATCCTTCTGGAAAAAATAAAAAAAACATGGGCCCAGGATAATTTTCCTGGCCCCCCCCCTTTTTTTTTTGCCCTGGAGTGGAACTCACTGTGGCTGTTTATGAGTCTACATGCTGTACAAAAAATAAAAATCTGAAAGCCTGTCCCTTGAGGTCAGTATAATTACCCCTTCCTACTGTACCACCACCTCGTTTCTACCACCAGCTTCCATTAAGGTCGTGACTCACACGCCGGCCTAGGACGCGCTAGCAGCTGAGAGCTAATTGCTACACTGAGGATGACAAGCGTGGTACATAGTGGGCGTCATTCGACACTGACTCACCAGCTAACTAGCTATGCCGCCGCTGCTGCTAACTGCAAAACTGGTGGAGTGGAATTCACATTTTGGTGCTGAGATTACCGGGGTAGTCGCTGTTTTTATCTTTCTTTTTTCTGAAATAATAATTATGCAATCCTTGGAACATGATTCCTAATAGTATGTAGGTCACACACACACGGTGATGCAAATTTTTTTTGCCGTTGTTATGACTCGTTTTTGCCAACTCCTACAATGCTTTTTTCTTTTTTTGTCGCAGCGTCACAGTTCATGCACCACTCAGGGCTGAGAGTGATGTACGTTCCGAGCGGCGCATCAGATACAAAAGCCTCAGTCGTCGTCTTACTTTTGAAAACGTTCAAAACACAACCAGTGTTTACCTGTTTCCTCAACCAGACCTACAGTAGAGTACAGCAGCGGAGTGATGATTTAGATGTTTGCTGTTATTACTACGATCAGTAAAAGGGGAAATAAAAAGCAGAAATCAGACTTTTTTTCCCCTCTTTTTTATTTTAGGGAGGATTTAATTGAAATTGTATTTTGACAAATAACCATTTAATGGTGTAAAACAGGCTATTGTGTGAGTGCGCCTGGGAGTGTGCGATAAGAGTAACAGTGGAGGAGAAGCAATGACACTTCTTTTTCTAAAGACTGGAGAGAGAGAAGCTGAGGGATGTGTGTGTGTGTGTGTGTGTGTCTGTATGAGAGAGAGAGAGAAAGAATTTAGAGGAATAATAAACAATAAAACACACACACACTTCACACACTTTTTTCTTTCTTTTTTTTTTCTTTTTAAAAAACTGATTTAACCCTTCGCTCGTACACGCACAGTAGCTCAGTAAGCCTCTACCATTTTCTACACACCCACCGCCCCTTTCATCCGTATTCTGTGTTTGTCTTATCAAATAATACTGCGTGCTTGTCTTCTTGTCTGTGGCCGGGAACGCCGAGTGTTGACACACACACACACACACACACACTCATGCACACAGACACACACATGCTGCATGGTTGATGTAAGGTTCTGCCCCGACGTAAAAGTGGCAATGTTTGCGTTGTGGCGTGAAAACAAGCTAAGGCTGCTATATTGTTGTTGTTTTTTTTTTCTTCTTCCTTTCTTTCTTTTCTTTCTTTTTTTTTTTTTTATCGGTTGCTAGCAGTGTTGCATGTGCGCACCACAGCAGAGCAGCTAAAGCTAATCCTTGCGGGGCCTTGTGGAGTATTTTGTATAAGCTCGGGAGTGCCATGCTGCAGAAAACACACACTAACATGTGTGTGTGAGTGTGTGTGTTTCTGTGTTTGTGTTTGTGTTCGAGTGGGTTGAGAGAGAGTGTAGAGGGGGTTGATGTCGGCTATTTATTTTAATTAGAACTGAATTACACACACAAAAGATGCGAGTTGCGGCTTTGAAGGTGATTATAGGTGTTGTAATATGAAAGGCTGATGAGAAAATCCTTTTGTTTAAAGATTTCGTGGGTTTTAGAACATAGTTATGAGTTTGTTTGTTTGTTGTTGTTGTTTTTTTCCTTCTTTGCTTTAAGTGTTGTTTCGCTAGTTTAGTGTGTGCGTGTGGCAGGACGCCAGCGCCATCATTCTCATTAGCCGAGTGGATGAGTCACTCTGCCTCTCTCCTCTCTACAGCATCCCACCGTTGTTCCACTTATAGATGAGGTCAGAGGTCAGAAGTGCTCTGAGGACACACTCTGTGCCGCCTGCATTTATGTACCTCAGAGAGAAAGTGAGAGAGCTAGGGGGAGAGAGAAGGGGAAGGCGGGTGTGTGTGTGTGTGTGTGTGTCTACAGTAAACATAACAACCACCTGCTGTATGCCGAGCTTCCTCTGTGCATATATGTTCCCTTCCTGAACATGCCCATGCAAGATGAATGAGGGAGCGCGACATTGCGGGAGCGCTTTATTTATGGGGGTCTGAGTGCCGACGGCTCAAATGGGCAGAGGGAGGTAGAGACCAATAGAGAGAGAGAGGGAGAGAGGACATGTGCAGAGGGGAGCGAGAGTGCAAGCCGCATTTGATAATTGGCTGAGAGATCGTCGCCAGAATGAAATTATGCTAGTTAATCTCTCTTCAATTAATTACCTCAGGAGCAGGCCGCAGTACATTCATTATTCCAGAAAGAGTATTGACCCCGCTGAAAGAGAAAAAGCAGCCATATCATACCCATAATGCCTCTCTGTGCAGTGTTTAAAAAAAAAAAAGAGGAAAAAGGAAGAATGTAAAGGAAGTGATGTCGTCATCATCTACCCCGATGTCGATAAGAACAAAAACATCATCTCTCTGTGACTTAATGTCTGCAAGTTAAATCCACTTCCTGTTTCAAATTAAAAGCACTTTGCGAGGTTGTGTAATTTCAACTTAATGACATTCAGTGGTTTGATGCTGTACAACATTTACAGCAAAAATACTGTATCTACATATACGCACATGCACACACACACACACATACACAAATATATATATTCATGGTTTACTTTTGTTCTGCACAGATGTTGGGTTATGTTGAAAAAAGCAAGGCAAATGGAGGCGACAGCTCATTACAAAAACACCATCAGGGCTCTATATCTTTTCCTCTCCCTCACTCCCTCTTTTTCCTCTCTGGGTTTTTCTTTTCTTTGTGCCCGGCCAGCACCTCTCAGCGTGATGGCAGTGGCGGTGGCGATAGGAGGGTGAGGTGGAGGTAGGGGAGGGCTGGGGGGGGGGGCGTCTAGATTATTCCCTTAGTTGCCCTTCTCAGGCAGTAAATACTTCAAGAAGCTCAGGAGGCAGAGAATAGATCACCTGCTGCCACTTTTAGCAGCATTCTTCCATTAGTTCAACAGCTACAGCAAAAAATAATAAAAAAAAAGAAAGAAAAAGAAGAAGACGAAGGTTAGCGCCATCTGCAAGACATGTCGGTTATGAAAAAAGGAGCAAATGTGGGTCAAGCAGACTCAGGGATTGGACATTATTTGCATTAAGGCGCTTAAAGATAAACGGCTATTTCTTATGCGGAGAAGACGCAATTAAGAGGGATGGGAGGAGGAAAAAAAAAAAGTGTTATTTTCTACTTGTTTAGTTTAGTCAGATTGGGCCTTCACCCCCCACCCGCTTACAAGATCATAACCAGACTGAGAGTTGTACACGTCTGAGGTCTGGATTTAGGTTAATGTGCAACTGGAAAAATCTCCCGCTGCTGACGTTAATGCCGTCAATTAATGCCGTTGCTAGCGGTGCGCGCCACAACATGCGTTTTTTACTCAAAAGGTCACCAGGACTCCCCTTGTGTTCCTATTCCCCACCTCCTGCACCACTCTCTCATCCTCATCCATTCTTTCCTTCTTGTCCTTAATTGTCTGGCAAACATCTCAGCGAGTGAAAGACAAATATCACTTTTTCCTGTGGATATTGTTCCGTCTGAACCCGCCGTCACCGCCTTTAATATTTTAGCACCTATTCGTTTTTCTCGACGCGCTTCTACCCCTCACCTCGTTTTCCTCTTTGGTCTCTTTGATGCCGATGACCTCTCGGGCCCCTCCGCAATGATACCAATGAATGGAAAAGGCCTCAAACGAAAGAAATGAGACGACGAACGCCAGCATCATCTCCTAATTAAATGGGACCTTATTAGAGACGAGAACCGGCAGGAAGAAAGAAAACAAAACCAAAAAATAATAAATAAAAGATGACTGCAGAGCGACTGCAGCTCTCTTCTGTGTTTTTTTTTTTTTTTTTCCTTTGGTTTGAGTTTCATCCCAGTCTCATTCTCTTGTTGTTGCTGTCTCCTCATATCACTTTTCATTTGTCTCCTCTTTTTCCTTCTCCTCCTCCTGTTTTTCTCTCTTGCGAGCGAAGGCCCGAGCGTTATCCAACAGCTGGTTTTTCACAATAAATATTTCACCCCCTCACTCCGGCTCAGCCGCACGGAGTAATCTGTGTGACACCCGGCAATGTACACTGTCATCTTCACGCTGATTGCTCCGCCGTGCGAAATAGATCTGTCTGTGCAGGGAGGTCTTTGATGAGGGCTGCGAGGCAATCACACACATACATAAAAAAAAAAAACACACACTCGCTGTTCTCATACAAGCATCTTCTCATTCCTGTTTTTTTTTTTTTTAATTTATTTCTTCTCACCCAAACCCCTTGAAAACTTTCTTTATCTTTTTACTCTTGTTTAAAACAACAAAATCAAAACAAGACATTCCACTCAACCTCAAATTGGAGCCATGTGAATGAGCCGAGTGTTAATGACATTTGGAGGTTAAAGTGTCTATTTTAGCTTTTCCTTAATGCGCAGAATGTGACGGGTAATAGATTAGATGAAGTTAACAGGAGAGGTGAGGTGGGGTCTGGTATCTTCTCACACACTGGACTTTATTGTTAAGAGATAATTTGAAACCTTAAAACGAGGCTAAATCCAGATCTGTGCATTAGGCAGATTAATGTGTGTGAGCATGAGAGAGAATAGGGGCTGAGGACCGAGCTGACGGGTTAGGAGTTATTTACAGTTACGGAACGTCTTCCGTTATCAAAGTTTCTTATATCATCGCTCTTTTTCTCCTACCTTGATCTTCTTATTGTCCTCTCTTCCTCCTCCTCCTCTTCGTACTTTTCGTCCTGTCTTTGCGAATGTCCTCAATTCTTTCTCCTCTCGTCCCTGTCTTCCCGACTCGTTTCTTCACTGCTCTCTTTGGCAGTGTGTTTGGCCTGTGACGGCCCAGAGGCAGCCATGCTGTCTTCTCCACTCAATCTGCTTTTTTTTTTTTCCTTTCTCCCAGACCCTGACCCTGCTATACTCAGCACACATACACACACACACAAATAAACTCTCCCTCCATCATCTATCTTCATTCATCCATTCACTCATCATCCATTTCCATTCTATCTATCCCTTCACCCTCTATCCATTGTTATCTGCTGCCCGGTCGCCCGTGATGTCCGTCAAAGCCGGCGTAGACACATCACCTCTGTTTTCTTTCCTTCCTTTTTTATTATTTCCCCTTCCGTCCCCCTTCCTCCCGATGTCTCAGCTGTTCGAGGGTCGAATCTCCCGGCCGGAAAAAGAGAGGCTAAAAGGTCACGGAGCTTCAAGTCAGTGTGGCAGTGGTTCACAGTGAAGCATAGAGGAGGAAGGAGCTGATGATACAGATCAAAAGTGAAAGAGTTGCTGACGTAGATGAATGCGCGCTGGCAAGTGGACTTACTGACCTTCTACACTGCGTAGAGTACTACGACACTAAACAAACACGCTAAACTGTAACTGCCCAGAAATGCCCACGCAGCAGACATTAGTGGGCATATGGCCGGTAGCGTTCACAGTCTAACTCTCTGTTTTTTCCTTCTTCTTCTTCGTCTCTGCCACTGCGACATCTTAGCGAGGGGCTAAAGACACCGCGTCGAATTGCCACTGTACCCGAGCGGCCGAGGTTCTTTGAAATATCCCCACGGTGTAAGCTAGTCAGCTGATAGGGTGGCTGACTAAAAGCCAGCTAAGAAAAGCCACAGCTCAAGTAGTGCAGCTACTGTCCCACTTTTCAGCGCCGCTGTGCCTTTTTTTTTTCTTGCACAAATGAAGAAAGTCGCCTTCGCTACATACGGACTCCTTAAAGTCAAAAAAACAGAATGCAATGCACAGCATGGGGCGCTAATATCTCAGAGGGTCCTCGATGGGTAATCACCACTTCGGTAGTGTACGGCTTTGTTGTTTTGCTTTTTTTTTTTTTTTTTGCTTTTTCCGGCCATGTGGAATAACATCTCAGCTTCCCTTTTCTCTCTCTCTCTATCTGCTCCAACATCGCTAACGAAAGCCTCTTTTGAGTAAAAAAAAAAAAAAAAAAAAAAAAAAATGCAAAACAAGGGCTAATGGTTGGCGTTGCGGGGCCATTAGCAACAGAGATGGCGGTCACTTTCCCCCTGTGGCCCCCCCTCCCTTCCCTGTTTTCTGGCCTCTACAAATAAAGCCTGCGCCATCCTCCCCTTGGGGGACGTAACCTGGGACAGAGAAGCGTCCTCATCGGGCTCTTAGCGTCTCAGGGAGGCTTTTTAACGCAGCCGAGTGACCCACTTGTATTGTGTTATGTTGCGGTTGATAGTTGTGGCTAGCGGGATGTTTGTGAATATGTAACAAAAGTCTGCTCCTGAGGGTTTTTCTTCTTTCAAGATATTTTCTACATCCTGATTCTGAATCAGATCAGATTAAAATGGGCCTATAGATACATATGGAAGCAACGACCCATGTCCTCGCTTTAGAAATCCTCGAAACTATTGCTATTGATTTATTTTTTCTACAGTGTAAGATTTTTTTTTTTTTTAGATATAAATTAAGTAAAGTTTGAATCAAATGAGGCAGGTAGGGTTTATAAGGTAATGGGGAAGAGTAATGTTTCTTGCACTTCTTACTAAAATAATCTCTTGAGTGGACATTAAAATTAATTTAGCATTACCTCCAGCTACTCCCCGAGCCTCCAGGTTAAAATACTAGTTCAGGCTGAAGCAGAGAGACACAGAGAGAGAGAGATTGACTGAAGTGGTTTGAAAGTACTTGTATCAATGGTCAGGAGGAGGTGACACTTGAAGAGCGAAAGACAGGGCGAAGAAAAATTAATAAAAAGAGCATTTTTTTATTTTATTATTTTTTCTTTCATAAAGCAAACTAAATTCATTAGCTCAGTGGGAAACATCTTCATTTTCAGCAAGCCTGCAGAGTCAGTGGACCATGGTTAGGAAATAATCATCCTGCTTTCGGCGAGCGCTACACACAGAGGGACCACGGCGAACTACCTCAACACTTCGACGCGTATAGGCCGGCGGAGACGTGACGTAGAGGGTTTTTATAAATACATCTAGGCCCCGGGGTGAGGACGCCGCTCTAAGTCCTCCAGAGAGTGGAGCGGGACGCTAGTTGCTAGTGCATTGTGGGTAGTGTGACGGCTCAATGGTAGATCCAAACGAGCCGATCATTTGTCTTCAACTGCTGCGTTTGTTGTGAAAGAAAAAAAAAAGCCAAAAACAAAAAGGAAGGAGGCCCGTGTGATCCACGACCACAGCAATCATTTTCATCACATCAGCTGGCATGTTAAGTGTTTGTGATTGCCATCGCCATCTCTCGATTCGGTTTAATTTTCTCGCCTTTCTTCTCATTTATTTAGCTATTTACATTTCATTAAACAGAACAGTTTGGTTGTTGGGGTTCGCTAATGACAAAAAGTTATTTGATTTTTTTTTTTTTTTTTAATCGAGTGGCAGTTACTCCCTGAGGCATTGGCTATACATTGACTTGATGCTTTTACAGAGGTAATTTGTGTCACAACGGCAAAAAAAAAAAAAAAAAAAAAAAAAGAAAAAGATGGATCCCACAAGGTATTTAGCAGAAAATAAGAAGTCTAGCGGCGTAGGAATGGCACTCTTTGAAGTAATATCGAATATGTTGCTGAGAGGCATTTGTAGTGAAACGTAGTGAGTCATTTGTTTATTAAAGATAAACACAAAAAAAAAAAAATCATTTTGGTTCATTTTTTTATTTATCTTTTCCTGTCTCTTCTTTCTTTGCCTTGTCCTTGTCTCAGCTGCATTGTGTCCTCAGTCATGTGTCTGCTCTGCATACAACACTTACTTTTTCGGTGCTGTTTGTCAATGTGACTTTTTGTTTTGTTTTTGTTTTTTTTTTTGTTTGTTGAAAGCTACAATTTCAATGCTACTCAAGGTTTCCTCATACAGTAGAGTATTAAAATCTATCTATATATAATATATACTTTTATTGCAAGTGCAGAACGTAAAGAGTGATTTGTGTTCTATTTTTTTCTTTTACAGGAGAAAAAGAGCATTAAAAGTAAGCCATGGTCCAAACTCTTTTGTTTTTCTTTTTTTATTTGTTTTTTTTTAGGTATATGGGCAAAAAGGCATGCTTGGCTTGGTTTGCACTCACCCTCGCTTCTGCTTGATTTTAGTTTTTCTTCCATATTTCGCATCAGGTCATGGATAAATTACATCTAACATAGCATCATAGCATCTATAACACTGGCACTCTTATTAACTCTCGCACCGTGTTTGAGCACTCGGTAAAAGTCAGTGGAGCAGACCCTCACCCACCTTAACCCCACCACCACCACTACTTTGGTTTTCGCTGCACATGTGGATAATTATCTCTCACATATCGCACCGTGTGAAGAGCGGTCGCCGAAGACAGTGTATTCGTCCAAAAAGAAAACGAAAAACAAAAAAACAAACAAAAAAAACCTTGTTGTCCTGGTGTAGCATCGTAAGCACATAATTTGCTTTCCACAATAATACAGCAGACGTAGTTAATCTAAAGGCCGGCGCCTGGTGAGGTAATTGGTTAAGACCCCTATTAGTGGATTTAAGAGGATATTGGGGCGCTTGAGCCACGCAAAGCTATTAAGCTACTTAGATCGGACTGTGATTGCCGTCTGTCAATCACCAGATAAGAAAACAGAGCATTGTTGGTGCTTTTTTTCGTTTTCGCAAATATATACCCACCCGTAATTCCTTTCTCTCTCTCTTTTTCTTTCACACACACAAACACACACGAATAGATCATTTTTTTAATTGTGCAACTTGAATTTTAGATCTGAAAAAAAAAAAAACCACTCCCTATATACTCTTTCCATCGCTGCTGCCCCCTCCTTCCCCATTCCTTTACTACCCCCTCCTCTTTGAGCACAAACACGTCTCGAAGCATGACATTATTTCAACTCTGATTCACGCCACTGTGTTTTTTTTTTTTTTTTTTTGAGTTTTTTTTTGGAGGCTGTTGTTGTCGTAGCTCAGCGGAATCCTTCTTTCCATTGTTTCCTTTATTTTTAAATGACTATTTCTGTTTGTTTTCCCTCCGCTGCTGTGCTCATGTGGTATGGGTTCTGCATGAAAACACACAAAAAAAAAAAAAAAAAATTAATTAACTATTACAGATTAATGCTATTCACTGGTGATAACATTCAAAGATGTGGCAATATTATAGGTGCCTGGTTACCATTGTTATTAGTTTTCTTGATTTAAATTTTTTTTAACTTTTTTCCATTAACATTCAGATGCGGTGATGACCTCATTAGGGAGAAAATGCCAATTCACGCATCTAACAAACAAAATCATGACACATACCACAAACAGACACTTAGTTAGGATTATTTTTTGTTTGTTTCAGTCAAAAACATTAGTTTTTCATTAAATATCCCATATTTAGTGAAACAAACAGTTATCATTCAACAGTTTTTTTCTCTCCTCTGCTTCCTCTAGACTCCCGGCCCTTGCCTGACGTAGCCATGACTGGCAAGTGCACCCGGGAATGCGACGAGTACGGCCACTCGGACTCCTGCTGGATGCCTGTGCGCACGTCGCCCGAGCGACGGCCATCCAAGTCAACCACCACCCCCCAACAACCAAAGCTTTCCACTTTCATGAGCGGCAACGGCAGCGGCAGCAGCAGCAGCGCCGAGCAGCCCGGCAGCCAAGAGACCCTCGCCATGGCCGCCATGGCCAACGGAGACCCCTCCGCCGCCGCTCACATGATGGGCGACCGCAATCGCAACCTGCTCAACAAGAAGATGGCCTCCTCCTCCTCCTCCTATGAGCCCTTTGGCTCGCCTTCCTACGGCTCGCCGGGAGGCGGGAGGAGGCGTTGGGCCACCCCACTGAGGAGATCCCTCTGGCGCCTACCGGGGAGTACAAGCCCACGTCCTGTGGCACCCTGACGCGACGGGAGGTGTACCTGTGAGCTGGGAGGGTTAGATACACCTGCTGTGCCACAACATATGGCATTAAAAGTACAACACTTAAGCGTAGCTGCTTACCCCACCACCGTTACAGCTCTAGAAGCTTTTTTTAGCTGTCCTTGTTCCGCACGAGGTAGGACTAAAACTTTCTCCAAAGACTTTTACGACAGCTCCTTAATGAAAAATCTAAGTGGATAGATAAACGTAGTACCATTTTTTTTGGTTTTGTTTTTAAAAAGTGCTAATTCCGGCCATGACCTGGAAGAAAAAGGAGGAGGAGGAAGAACTGTTGCGGGATTTGACTTTGGGATCAGGATGTTCTACTGGCGAGTCGGGCTCTTGGGACACAATCTGCTGCCTGACAGTCAATCTGTACAATAATCAACTCATTTTACATAATACAATACATGCATGCATTACCCCCCCCCGTCCACAACCCCTCGTCCTCCATGAAGGCCCAGTTCCCTGAAGTTGACACTATATAAAAAAAGACCACTTGTTTTTCTTCTGTTTATGTTTTTTCTAGAAACAAAAGCTGTACATGTGGACTATTTTGACTTAACAGTGCGTCTGGTTATGCCTTTTTTTATTATTATTATTATTATAATGATTATGTTATTATTTTCGACCAGGGCAACACTCTGGCTGTTACACTCTGTGGCTGCAACAATATATTGGACGTAATCACGCCGAACTGTCCATTGATTCTGTCGTCTTGACTGTTTGATAGCAGAACAAAAGAAAAAAGAAAAAAGAAAAAAAAAAACTTGGCTGCATCGGAATCTCACAAGGACGGGAAATAGACTAAGCTTTAAGTACTCGGCAAACCCCGGAAAAAAAAAAAAAAAAAAAAAAAAAAAAACGAAACTAAAAAAACATGCATTCGCTTCGGTACCTTCCAGAAATTGGAAGGAAAATAGGAGTTGATGGAATTTGCTGCAACAACAACAACAAAAACAACAACAACAACAACAACAACAACAACCTTGGATTATACCACAACGCAACTGGTACACTACAACGAACATAATATAACGAATTAAAAACGGGAGCGTACCGGCGCGTACGCTCTTCACAGGTTCACTCATTTGTACATAAACATCGGACCACGGCAACAAGGCTAACTGCTCTCATTTCCCTTTTGTCTCGCTACCTTCCCTCTAGTCTCTTGTTCTTTGTCTTTGATTGGCGACACGGAGACCAAAACCTACCCCTCTTTTTGTTTTTTGTTTTTTTTTTGTTTTTTTTCATTTTGGTTTTTTTAAAGAGATGCAAGATCTTAGAGCCATGACCTATCATCGCATTGGCTGGAAAAAGCATGCGTGTACATGGTTGTGCATATTCGGACCACGTCATTGGGGATGCTGCTGTTTCTATCGATACTTAACCCTTTTTTTTTTTTTTTTTTTTTGGTATGATTTCTCTCAAACACACACATATACGGACGTAGGCAAAGCAGATTTACTTAACTTGAGGCCAGTGGCATTGCTGTATTGACTGAAAATCCTGCAAGCACAGTATGTGGCATGACAAGATTAAAAATATGAAGGTGCAATTGAAACTGTATGTGTGTATGGGCCAGATATGCAGTATATAGTATGTGTGTATAGGCCATATGTAGTGTACTGTATACCATAGATGTACACCAATAATTAGGCTTAGGAGGGCGTTTATATGGCCGAGCTGGTCCTGAAACAGCTGCAAGGACAGCTTTTTTTATTATTATTATTATTATTCCTTTTTATTTTATTTTATTTTTGTTGTGTAATAGACTGAGCAATAAATATCATAATGTACATGTGACCAACCAGCATCAACTTCTTTTTCCACTTCTTCTCTCAAGGCTTCAAGGTGACATGAACCCATTTTACTTTTGGTTTTTTTTTTTTTTTGTTTGTTTCGTTTTGTTTATTAAAGCACGAGTAGATGTCGCTTTCCATTCTACACCGGTGACGATGGCATCTTTGAGCACGAATGTAAGAATCAGCTCAATGGAGAACAATCAGAGAAAAAAACAAAAAACAAAAAAAGAAGGAAATTAAGAAAGCAACGCAATGAACAAGCAGATACCAGGAAGTTGTTTTGTTTCTTTTTCTTTTTTGATAACAGGCTGAGTAAATAAGTAAGTAAATGGTGTCAAAGTGAAACCAAAGCTTTGCAAGCAGGATGAAGCATCCACACACATCCATTACATATTATACATACATAATAACAAAATAATAATAGCTTTCTGGGTAAACTTTGCTTTAACTACACCTTACATGAAGAAATGATTATTATTATAATTTTTTTTATAATGAAGGATTGAGCTTGAATGATTGAACGAATGTGATGTCCAGACAAAAAATAAAAAAAAAACATATTCACGCCTGATGCTTAACCACCAATTACACACATACATACAGCACATAACGTTGAGATGTTGTGCCTCCTTGTCTACAATGACTTTCTTTCCTCCTTTTTTTTTTTTTTTTTTTATATACATATGTAAAATTTGGTTTCTGCAGCTACAGAGGCGTTAAATCTCGTGACTATGACAAAAGCAAAAGATGCAGTGGAACTTTTTTGTATGTTAGCAAAAATTGAATTATTTTTTTATTTTTCATTTTTTTTTATTTTTGGTTTGACCGGAGATGCTTTTCTTTTTTTTCTTTTTTTCTTTTTTTACTATCCCAGCGCGCCGGCAATCTATAGTCTGTAAGTAACTACTCGTTGTTCGAAAGAAAGTGCTCCTATACTTATCAACTGTATACATAAATATTTACTTTTTACTGCACGTTTAATGGGTAACTTACTTCACTTACTGAGAAGGAAGACGAAAAAAAAAACTGTAAAAAAAAAAAAAAATGTACAAAAAAAAAAAAAATTGTTATCCCTGTAAACATGGAAATCCACCTTGTTGCTTGCTTTCGTTATACCTGAAGAAACATTAGCCATGTATTAACCAACTTAGTACAGTTAAGACTACTACATTACCGTTGGGTTTTTATTTTTTGAAAACAAATCTTTATATCTGTTTGTCTGTCGTATCACCACACACACACACCTTTCATATGTTTCATTCATATCAACTTTATATCATGGATTTTGCAAATTTTTTACCTTTCACCTTGTTATTTTATTTGGTTTTGTTTTTTTTGTTTGTTTTTTTTTTAAAATCCCACACGCGTCTACAAGACAGAACCGTGGAAATGATCATAACAATGTATTATGTGTTTTCCTTAATTTTTTACTTTTCTTTTTCTTTTTTTTCCTATTATCTGGTGCCACTTTGTATATTTAGAGTGCTACTGAGGAAAGACAAAAAAATAGAAAAAGTACAAAAAAAAAAAAATTACAAAAAAAAAAATTACAAAAAAAAAAAAAAAAAAGATTAAAAAAAAATTACTAGAGTGAATGCAAATATGCAATTGTGCCTTTTTATACCAATTGGTATGATTAAACGTTGGTTTTTCGGAATGGTGCATAAACAATGACATGCTTACAAAAAAAAAAAACGTTGATTTGGTGGCATTTATGAACGGACTGAAATACATTTGCATATCCTTAGATGAAGATCCCATGATGTCAAAGGCTTCTTGGAGGACGATCAGTCAAATGTCAGAGAGCCTATCGGTCTTATATTCAATTCAATGACAACTGCCCACTGGGTTCAATTATCCTGTTGAAGTAACCATAATTAGCATAGAGCATTACCGAATGAATACAGGTCCATTCAAAAGTTGCTTGTTGGTAGTAATAATAATGATATAATGGATTTTATTTGTCGTGTTCCATTCATGTACA
The DNA here is from genome assembly GCA_016801845.1 of Polydactylus sextarius. Classification (NCBI taxonomy): domain Eukaryota; kingdom Metazoa; phylum Chordata; class Actinopteri; family Polynemidae; genus Polydactylus; species Polydactylus sextarius. Next base: position 10,832,237 of record CM028929.1, read on the forward strand.
TGTATGACATCAGAGGTCAAGTAACCTTCTTTGTGCATGAAACAGCTCTAGGGGTGAATATAGAATCATAGAGAGATAGAGGGAGGGAGGGAGGAATGAGGGGGTGAGAGGAAAAAAAAAGAAATGCTTGGAGACATTTGACTGCTCAGAGTTGAGGGAGCCCAGAGATAAAAATGCTAATGTGACGGTTTACTAGGAAGAGTGGAAGCCAGAGGGCGGGGGGAGAAAAAGGGGAAGAGGGAAAAAAAAAAAAAAAAAAAAAAAAAAGCTGCAAGGGAGAGTAGCTGACAGAGCACACACCTCAGGATGTGCCAAGCAACACAAAATACACACACACACACACACGCACACACACACAAACACATAAGCACACAGATTTACAATATATGCATATCAGTGGATGATGAAACCCCTACTGCAAGGTGACGCTTTGAATTTCGACATCAGATGAAGCGAGCGTGAGCATCAGACTCAAAAAAAAAAAAAAAAAAAAGAACGGTTGGTAATGAAAGAAAATGTGCCGTATATTGGTACCAACACTGAACACGGTGCATGCTAGTTTATTTCTGAGCGCTGATAGACTCAATAAATTGACTTTCTTCTCCTTCTTCTTCTCCCTGACATTCACTGTGGTAGACGCTACAGAAATCTGGACGTTAGCAGATGGCATTATGTTGTGATTTTTTTTTTTCTTTTCTTTTTTCCTTCTTCTCCTTCTTCAACATTTGACAGAACATGAAGTACGCAACACCTGCCATCGAAAAATGTCTGTATCCTGTTGCTGCCCGAGGTGTGTGTTCGGTCTGTGCTCGCCTCTTATCCGTATAGCATTCACAGTGTGTAATGAGATTTGTAATATTAACCATTACTATTTGTCCTGCGACTTGGATGTTGATATAGAAATTTGAGGAACAAAAATTTATCATCGTTTAATATGAGTCACTATGCACGCAGCTTAGCTGAACATGGCAAAGTGTATTGAACGCAAGTCCACTTCTATTTATGAGATATTTTACATAATTTAATTTGCTTTTGTACAGGTTTGTGTAAATAAATTGCTTGTCATTTTTGTCTCTGCAGAAATTAAAATATAACATGTCAAAACAAAATCTGTCCTGTAAGTGTATTTGGTTTAACTGTTTTTTATTTTTTTATTTTATGGGGGGTGAGGGGTGACTTTAATAAGAGGCTTTAATTGTTTTAAGAACGATACCAACAGTTTGATAGTCAACAGTCTAAGTGGCATATGTTCTGAATATGCCAGTTTAGTTTAGTATGACAGGGTGAAACAATTTTGGGTGATGCAAATACATTAATGATTTAAGACGTCACGCAACGTTTTCCAACCGTGATCTTTGTAGACAAGTTTTGGCTGAAGGTTAGCACTAAATGCTAAACTCACTGACAAAAACACTGCATCTCCTGGGACTTATTAAAGGTCAACTCAAGTTTTACGAGTCAGTTAAATGTTTTTTTTTTTTGTTTTTTACATGTGAAAGTACAACAGTAGTTGTAGTAATAGTTAATGCAGTGTTCCAGTTCATAATACTTCAAATACATAAGGTAACATAAGTTACAAATTTAGTATCAGTCACTTTGGTATTATCTCATTCTGTCATCAGTAGTGACTTAATATATATTTATTTGAATAACAATCTAAGATTACCACTGTGGATAGTTGCCACCCAGTTTGCAAAGATTCTAGCTGGAGTCTGGCAGACATTCAGCCTTTTTGGATTAATTTTGTCATAGAGGAAGCAGAGTGGAGGTCTTTGGTTTGACTATGGCATAGTTATGGTTTACCACACTGCTTAAAAAGTAGAAGTAAACAAGGTAAAGGCATGTGGCTTGACTGTGGGGGTTTTGGACTCTTTTTGGGGCAGTTATGTCTATGTTTTGGAGTTCCATAATCGGTTTTTGGTTAGTTTTGGCATCCTTTTGTTGTAAATTAGTAGGGTGTACATTCATTAAATGTACATCCTTCCAAAACTTTGCAGAAATTGGGCCAAATTTGGCCCATAATGTTTTTGCTATCTGGGTGGTCATCATTCTGAACTACAATGTTAACAGGATGGTTCCAGTAATCTCAATAATGGTGCAAATCGAGAAGGTTTATTTACAAACCTTCGGACATTCATGTCCGTATGGTTATTGAAGTGTCTTGAAGAGTGCATTTTAAGAAGAAACAATGGTAAAACCTAACATTAATTAAACTAAACATAAGAAAGGATATGAGTAGTTAAGGTTACATTGAATGATTTTGGTCAAAACAAGCTAAAAACACAAAATTAGACAAATCAAGCTGATTATGGCCAACATGTTATATGAATACAGCTAGCACAGACATAACACAACATTAACACGTATTTGGCATCTTGTTTCTTTCCAAGTCAGATATTACCTCTGTTTTTAGGCCAGTCTTGGTCTCAAATATACAAAGAGAGTAGTATATACACAGGCTTGGGGAGTAATGGAATGTGACGGCAGTAACGGAATAAATGTAACGGCAGTAACAGAGTAATGGAATAAATGCAACGGCATTACGTATCAGGATACAAAAAATAGGTAACTGTATTCCCTTACAGTTACAGAAAAAAGACATGCTCAGATTACAGTCACATTTAGTGAAAATGGGGATTATTTAGCAGGATTACAATTTTAACCTCTTGTTCCCTGATGCCTCTGGGACTGGGGGCAAAGTAGATCATATTTGATTTCACGGCGTATACAGCATAAACATTGACATTTGTTATATCCTCAGAAACGTCAGAATCTCAGCTAAAAGCCGATACAAACCATTTCTATAACCACCATGTAGCTAAAACAAAAAACAAGTAAAGCGCAAGTAAACAACCTTCACAAAAAGACATCAACCCAAACCCCACCTCCACATGGCACTTTGTAAACAAACAAGCAACGTCTCCACTAAGAGCGGAGGTCTCACAGATTCTAAAACAACAAATTTAATCAAAATCTGTCAAAAACTGACTGAACCAGCAGCGACAGAATGATCAGCAATGTTCAAACGCTCCATATACATGATCATGAATCCTGTCTTACCTTTGCTGTTTTGTTTACAGGACGTAAATCCACAGCGATAACGGCATATTTCCTAAACAACTACAAAGGTCAAAGGTCAGAAAGTTCAAAGGTCAAAAGTCCTGTTCCTGCCTGGTAACAGGGTGTCATTGGACAGATGGGAATAGCATAGACATAGGATACTAAAACTAGAATAATGATGATAGTAATATAATAATAGGAAAATATAATAAATAAAGTTAAATAAGTTCTGATATTCAATAACTAAGAAATGTCAACTTTACAGATGGTGACAAACTGTACCACATTACAAATAGCCTGAGTGTTTCCTCAGACCTCTGTAGTTTTCCTATGTACCTGATTTCTTTCTTAATAAACTGTACTATGTGGTCAAGACTTGTGCACTTTCGTTGCTGGACTATAAGCTACTGCCTAAATTTGCTTTTTTCAATGTACTTTACAAGGTTACGTTGTTCTGTTTTCTTACAGAATGCACAAAAGTTTGTCATTTTATTCATATTTTTTTCTTTTGTCGTAATTAGAATAGTCAAGTAATCCAAAAGTAATTGAAAGTAATCAAGTTAAATTACCTTAATATTATGGTTCTTGGATTATGTTACTGAATACATTTTCTAACAGGTAACTAGTAACTGTATCAGAATACATTTTTAAAATAACCCTCCCAACCTTGTATATACAGTATATACAAGTTCTGATGATCTGATCTGATCTGTTCCCACCTGATGAATTTAAAGTCTGATATCCATTCCTATTTTCACTCTTCACTAATTTTACCAAATGTTTTACCATGTTCACAAGCTAACTGCAAATTTTATCATTTAGCATTTTGCTTAGAGGAAGTCCAGAGTTTGGTAATAACTTTCTATGATTTCATCACTATGTGCAATACTTTTAAATGGCACACGGTCATTAGGACATTGATAGTGTAAAAAAAATATAGTCCAAACCTGATTAAAAAAAATAACTGATTTGATCCAATTATACTGTCAGCTGTACATGTCAATGTAAATACTATTTGCATATGTGCGCAGTTGCTGGCATATGTTAACACTGTGTGTCTTTGCGTCTCATCTCGTCTGTACAGTACATCTGAGATGATGTATGAGACGATTACGCTGTAGGTGATTAGAGATCCATTCCACTGCTTTCCCTACGCTCTGATTAGCAGCGTGCCGCAGCATCTTCTGCACATAAAACCGCTAATGGCGCCATAATAGAAAAGTACAGTGTGCTGCAAAAACTGCAACTCCAAAGTGCAATAATTTGAAGAGTTTTCATTTCAAGTGTCAAAGGAATATTAGAGGGCGTGCGACAAGAACACGACACGCGGCAATGTTGTGTCACATCATCCTCCAAATTATTAACTGGAAAAAAAAAAAAAAAACATTGTTTTTTTCCTCTTTTTCTACTTTCTCTTTTTCCACAAGGCAGAGAAGTTTTGCTTATGTACAATTTCAATTGGAAAATCAAATGTGTGACAATTATGTTTTTTTTTCTTTCTTTCTTTCGTTCTTTCTCATCTTCTTCTTCCACGTTTCTCTTCAAAAGATGCCACTTCGAAGAAAATACTAGGTTTGAATCACGTTGATATGCAAATGATCTCGCTCATTTTCTTGTCCTCTCTGAAGCATTTTGAATTGCCTGGCATGGAATAATCAGCGGGTAGTATTAATTTTTCTGTTGAGAGAGAGAGAAAGAGGGGAAATTAAGACAAATTAGAATGAATTTAAATGTAATTAATGTTTAGGCAGCGCATACCAATGAATTGTTGTGAGGATGTTTTTTTTTTTTTGGGGTGGGTGGGGGGGGGGGGGGGGGTGTAATGAATAAAACAGTGACTGAATATGATGAATACCATAAATAAGAATAAGTTGTGCAAAAATAACAAGCTGCTTTGATATCACCAGATAGTTCAGCAACAGGAAATAATATAAATGATTAATTCTTAAATAGAATATTTAGCTATTATGGTATTTACTTCCTGAATATGCTCTGAGACAGGTCTCGTCAGATCAGGTTACCATCATGGTTGTAATCACGGAGGTGTTTTTTCTGACTGTACAACAAAAAAACAACAACAACAATAACAAAAATAAAAATCGACAGGTGCACAAGCATCAGAAGCTTTTTCATTCGCAGCAACAAACATCCACTGGCAGACATCAACTGCAATCATATCTGACATCACATCGCCCCATTCCCCTCGGTCTCCATGCAGAAGTTACAAACCCAACAACTGGTCTGGTTGCGCCTAACAACTGACCTCCCACACGGGAGCGGGGGCCCCAGATATAGGCGTATTATAGGCGAAGGCCTTGATAATAATCAGGCGTTCACCGGAATCAAAGGTCCACCCTGCAGTGGTGTCGTGTTCAACCAGCCTATGTGGAGAAGATAGCGTGGTGGCGGACAGGCAGATAAAACTGCAGGCGCAGCAGGATAAGGAAAAGAATAGCATTAGTACACCACGGGTGCGAGAGAGAGAGAGAAAGATAGAGGCAAAAATCAAAGGCACTATTCCTCCACTCATATATGTAAAGCTAATTAATGAAATCATTGATCACTTCTCCAACATCAAACGTGAGGTATACCATTTTAATATAAATCCCATTCCCATTTATGCTCACTGGTGCGAAATAACGACTCAAAATCACATCAGCAAGGGGAATTGGACCATAAACCTTAGAGGAAGCTATTTGATATCCACAATTTATGACTTTTTTATTGTCTTTAAATTTTATTTTTCTGGCGCAGCCACGGGAAATGGCATCAGAGGAACAGCAGTTAGGGCTTTGTTAAATTGATTTCTATTTCATATTTATTTTACGAACGCACCGAGGGATCATCGCAGGGAATGGGGGTGGGGGACAAACTTTTTTATGTTTCGTGGATAGAACAAATAAACAAGTTCATGAGGAAACTATGGCAATAACTTTGATTTGATTGTGATCGCATAAATTCTATCAGCGTTTTTTTTTTCTTTTTTTTCCTTCCGCCCTCACCTCGGCCCCAGGGGGAGATGATGTCATTACAGTTAATTTTATCACTCTTCAAAGAGATGGGCAAAACATGTAAAAAAAAAAAAAAAAAAAAAAAAACAGCAGCCGCCACTTTGCTCTTCAACTGCCAGAGTCGATATTCTCCAATGTGTGTCCATTTATTTGGACCTATTTTTATTGTCTGTACAATTGTTTTAGCTGATTTAAAATGTGCTAATCAATTTTTACTTTATTTATTTTTTTTGTAGAAAGCGAGAGCTCAGCAGTTTTTGAAGTTCTTGTGCCCCGTCCTTTTAATTTAGTACATGAAGACGAAGAGTTTTCACCTGCAAACTGGGACGCGAAAGAAGGCAGGAAGTGGACCGGGCAGAGTGGAGGCATGACTGATATCTTTCCAGTGTGTAGAGGTCACTCGTTATTACCCACAAGACTCAGCGTGACCCTCCTTCTCCTACTGTCACGATAGATTTTAACCCCCACCCCCTCCAATGACCAATAGCTACTCACATAATCACGTGATCTCCCTTCGATGATGAAATACGAACGCCACTTGTTGTGAGGCCAAAACAAAACGAAAAAAGTAAAACACAACAACTGTGGTGGAACTAGGCAAATGTACTCCCACCCATTAATCACACATCAGTTGTGAGTTGAATGCACACAAATTTATATGTGCTAGATTTATGTGGCAGAAGCAATTTGACAAAAATCCATACTGAGTAAGTCGCAGCCGAGGCCGTGATTAATGAGAACTACTTACATAAGAGAAAGTGAGCGCGGGTGAGAAAGAAAAAAAAAAAAAAAAAAAAAAAAAACAGGGGGGCAGAGACAGAGCTGGAGGAGGCAGAGAAATGACAAATAGATGGCAGTAGACTGTGGGGAGAAAGGGATTGAGAAAAAGGTGACAATTTGATTGACTATGTGACACCCTCGCCCCCACCCTCCTGACGCCTTACATCCAGGCTTCATGTTCTAAAAAATAAGCCTTGACAAACAGATTTATTTATGGAAGGAAAAAAAAAAAAAAAAAAAAAAAAAAAAAAAAAAAAAAAAACTAAACTCCCACTTTTCTCTTCACTTCAAAATTTGCTTACTTCTTGAAGTTGGTGGAACAGAAAACTGCTCATCAGAGAATCTGAATTCCCCCGGATTCTTTTCTCTCTCTCTCTCTCTTTTTTTTTTTTTTTTTTTGACAAAACACCTCATAAAAAAACACCACAAAGATTTGCACCACAAAGGAACAAAATTCACACAAAACTCTATAATACCTTCACCTTTGACACGTGGCAGAACATTATAAATTTAAAGTTCTGTGACAAAAGTTGAATATAGTCATAACGAGCAGCAGGTACGCTTAAAAAATAAAATAATAATAATAAGAAATATTCAGTGGAAAATAGTAAGTGACAAAAACCTTTTCTTCTTACTGCTGGTTGTTCTGAAAATCTCTTGTTACTTTTTTTTTTTATAAAGGAGAATTAAAAATTGAATTCAAAGCTTCTGAGTCATGCAGATTCCCCAATCACAAGAGCCAGAAGTTAGAGTGTTTGTAATCCAAAGAGTCATGTTCAAATGACTGACTGCAAAATAACTAAAGTAATTATGCAGGTAGAGCCCTTGACTGTAAAGGCCGCCAAGAAAGCTTTGTTCTTTTTTTTATTTTTTTTTTGTTTGTTTTTTAATTATTTTCCTGTCCTTTTAGGTTTTTGAAACACAGTGATTCTACTGCGACTTCTTTGATTTGACATCTTGTGTAATTACAGTCAGTTGTTGTTCAAAAGTGCAAATGTTTTACCACTCAAGCCAAGTCACAGGCTTCTCCGTTATTCTATTTTCCTAAATGTGTTTGTCATTGTGATGCAATTTAAATCAAGTTCAGAGTAATTTATGCCCCAATTAACCTTCAACACGTTAAATGCCACAGTAAGAAAATCACGACTGTATCTTCATCTTGCCTGATTATTATCATACATGTTTGTTAGCCGGTGGTCTTCTTCTTCATTGACTTTTTTGGTGTTTACATAATTTAATAACATTCTAGTTTCTGAACCTTTAACTTTTATGCCTTGAACACGAGGATTAAAGGTGACAGAGAATCAAAAAGCGTTTTTACCTCGTGTTTGTTGAAGAACGGTCGTCCTACATTCAGGAACATGTGACAAGTGCTAGAAATTCTGAACATTTCCTTTTCATAGAAATTCCTCTTTAAGAAATGTCCACTAGAAAATGGGTCAATTTTAAAAATGGTTGTTTATGATGTAACATGTATCTCACTGCCTCCCACTCTGACTCCATTCCCTCCCCTTTAAAGGCGATTAGCTGTAAAAAGATGGTCTGTCTGTGTTACATTCATTTGAGTGACGGCAGCCAATCAGTGTCAAGTTCTTGCATTTCATAATGAGATTGCCAGTTAAGCCTGAAAAGATGCCAAATAGGTGCAAAACCATGCGTTTAAAATCCCTCATCCTAAAATATCTTTCTGAGAGAGGTTTTTAGGAAGCTTCTGAGGTGTTACACATCCAATTAACAATATTGTGTATATGTCACATCACAGAAGAAGGACCAAAACCCTGTTCAACCGTTCTCTGTAACCTTAAACTGATTGGATGAGTCATTAGTCATTGTGACCTCATAAAACACATTTATGAACTCATGAACGTGATATCTCAGGAACAATACAAAGGAATCCTTTCAAATTTTGGTATAAACGTTCACTTCATCAACTTATTAAGTTTTCGCTGTTAAAAGTCAAAGGTCAATGAGACATTTTTTTTCTTTTTTTGCATTTGTGATATATCACAAATACCAAGATAAAAACCTTCAAATTAGAGAAAACTTCACTGGGACTCAAAAGTTCAGAGACAGAGTTTGGTGGCAAAAAATGAAAAGTCACCCAGATAACAAAGATTATGGCTATAGTTTGGAAAATGGATGTATGGACCACATAGACTATACATCCATACATGGCCTGTACATCTTTCCAAAATTTGGGCCCAAATCGGCTCATAATGACTTTGTTATCTGGGTATGACCTCACATAACATGTTCCTGGCCTGTTGAATGTGACATCTCAAATTCACGTTGATAAAATCACCATAAATTTGACAGAAGCATTCACTTTGACTCAATGATTAACTGATTAGATTAGAGCAGTAAAAGGTCAGTGTGACCTCATACAACATGTTTGTGACCATAACTCATAGTTTCAAGTTACCATTTACCTACAAGTGGACTGGTGGGAAGAAGTACAAAACTGCCTTTTCCGTCTATCTTGGCTGCATAAGTGATTCATAATCCTAGCAATCAACTCAGTTACACTCAGTTGCCAGTTTATTAAGAACATTTAGCTCAATATTTAAGATTAATGTGGTATTTGGAGAGACATTGATTCAATACTTCAATATCATATTCAATATTTGATCTTGAAAGATCTTTGAAATTGTGTTGAAAACGGCCCAGAAAGTCTCTTTTTAAAGCTAAAAATCACGTGCGCAACTCTACAGCCCTTATGTGCCTTTTTAGGAGGCAGCGGGGAGCTAGAGCCTGTTACAGCACAAATAATAAATGCGCTAATAAATGTTTGGATTGAGTCCTAATATTTAGACGGAAATTATGACTCTGAGACTCTAATTACTTTTTTCTTTTTTTGTTTTTCCTGCAAAAGCAACAGATGGATATTCTGTGTCATTACACTGTATATCTCTGAAGGTTGGTGGTTATTATGCGTTATGGGACAATAAAACAGTTCTTGTACTTTTTAATAGTTCAATAAATCTGTTTGTAGTGCTGCCGCATGCAAGATTTTGTCTTGTTCTGCAGTGTCATGTGAAGAAACACTTGCCCTTCATTTTATACTGTACATATTAGATTCCAAATCTCTCTTGCTCTTTAGTTTTGGGGCAAAAAAGTGCTTGCATTTATGCTCTAGATTCACAAAGATCCTACTGTTCGGTGGGAATGTTTCACCACAATTGCATCTGCCCACATTTAGCCTCTACTCAAGTCTGACAATGATACAAGCGCCCCCAGACTGAACGACTGCATGCTGACCCCGCTGTCAAACTGGCACGACTATAGTCACATCTGGTCATTTTCCTTTAACCCTTCTTTATTTTGTCTATCCCCTTATTCCCGTCTGTGGGGTTCTGCATTTTCCACACATGCCCTGATTCTTTTCTTTTTTTTTTCTCCTTCTTCTTGCACTGAGCGATGCCAGAGGGAAAGAAAGTGAGCAAGAGAGAGAGAGATATTACAAGGAAAAAAAAAAGAACAACAACAAAGTGAAGGAAGCGCGAGGAGGGAGAGACATTTTCGCTCTTCGCCTCACGCTGTATAAAAATGCAACAAATTCTTTTCTTTTTTTTTTTTTTCCCTTAGAAAATGATCTCGCTGATCTTGTTATTTCCCACGTGGATTAATGTATAATGTACGGAGCATCTGTGTGCGTGTGTCTGTGAAGGCCGGAGCACACACACAAACACACATGTGAGTGCACTCGCCTTGTGCATCTTAAGAGCCCTTTAGTTCAAGTATTAACACCGTTCTTGAGTTGTTTCTGATGTCTTTCTCATTGTATCTCTTAGTTTCTCTCGCACACGCACGCATGCACACACACACACACACACACACAGAATTCACTGCCACATCATGAATACAGTAGTTGACTCGGCGGCAGTTGTATTGACCTTACGGCGTAGGTGTGTGTGTGTCAGTGTGTGTGTCCAATCCCTGACTCACCCCGTGGCTCGAGGCCAGAGTGCAGCACAGCTATATTCCATTTTGACACTTTGATAGACACAAAGCCATTTCCATCCCACTGTGCCCGACTAGCTCTGCCACTCTGCTGCACTTCTCATTACTGTTGGACCAAAAGGAAATCACCGAGCAGGCATAAGAGTTGTGGAAATGAGAAATATATATATATATATATATATATATATATATGTATATATATATATATACACACACACACACACACACACACACACACACACACTACTCTAGAGTATAACACCACCACCCCTCCTAAAAACAAAAAAATAATCATTAGCTGTGTGTCAAACATCAAAAATAATAGGTGTTATCCAACTTTCTACTTTATTACACGATCATTCTCCACGGACAGAGTTGTCTTCTCCTTCAAGGTATTAAGAAACACACATCTGAGCATCAGCAAAAGCCAATTACAAGCTGGTGAACTTGAAGATGGTGTGATTTAATCAAAGCCTTCAGAACACCTACTATTACCATGGCACCTTAATAATAAGTTATGCACCAAATATCAGCAGCATAGGAAACAAGTTGTAGTTTTAGGCTGTGAGCTAATTTTAATTTCTTAAGCGCAAGTCCAAATAATGTAAATGTCATTCTTTAAGCCTGAAATTTAATGAATAAAAAAGGTGAAGGTGTCACAAATGTTTGTACATACAAGCTGTTCTGGGCTCATTTTTGAGTTGAACGTCATAAACGGTTGTTTTGAGGGAATGTTGGATCTGTAATACTGCTGGTGTCACGTGTCTGTGCATTTCTAATGGGACTGTAGCAACACTAGCAAGTTCAAACCTGCCCTTGACACCGTCACTGTGGCGAGCACTGCCGCCGCCTGCCCTCGGGACATTCACCTGATGGTCATTGATGTGTCGTTGGGGGGGATTTTCAGAAATGGTACAACGGTGAGAGTAGGAAAGGCGTGGCCACGTATGATCATATGGCGCGCAGAAGGAACACAGGTCACAAGGTCACGTATCGACTCGACACTGACGGGAGATCTGCGCCACCTGCAGTGACACAAAATAATCAAATAAAAGCCATCAACCCCCTCCTACCACCACCACTGCTTTGAATCCAAAGACTAGTTTGCAGAGTTAGAAACGCCACAGTTCCTGCAAAACGATCTATTTTCAGCTGTCATAAAATGTATTCAAATCATTATATTTATGCTGTGAAACTTAAAAATACATTCTCTCTCTACTCACTCGAAACACTAATTAATTAAAGATTAATCACCCATTTGTTAGTGTCCAATAAGTTTATACATTATACACAGATCTGTGGTTCAAAATAGACATTTAGAATTCTTGTGAGGAAAAAAAAAAAAAAACAATCAGAAATATGTCAATCAAATACAAAGTGTTTGTCACACTGTCCAGTAAATGTAAAGCAAAGCAAGTGAAGTCACAGTGTGTGTTTTTTTTCTTCTTCCTTTTGGCTTTTAAGAGCTTTAACTTTGAAAATCCTATTTAAAACTTGGTGCATCTTCTTCTTCTTTTATTTATTTTTTTTTCTTTACCCAGAAAAAAAAAAAATACAAATTGTTTACTAACGAAGACAGAAAGGAGTTTTTTTTTTAAACAACCAAACATTTGAATAGAAATGACTTCACGATGTCTAGCAGCCAAATTATTCTTGTTAACGCGTGTGGTCAAAACATCATTTTTATTCTGTCTGTATAAATACATTTCCAACCACAGTCCTAGTGTTGACTATTTTATTTTATTATTATTATTCATTTTTTTTACTAGCTTTATTATTTTTACACACCAGTCTACATCACTAAATCCATCCTTACAAATATACTATCTGACACCAACATGTGTACATACATAAGTAAACACACTCCGGTCCAACCTGTTCAACTATTGATCCCTCAGTGATCTCTTAAACCGACCGGCGGTCCAAACATGCTGCCGTCTATTTACATATATCTCATTAGCATACCAAAGTAACACTGCCCACTGACACTCGCTCATGAATAATTCACAGGAGGTGTATTTACATAAAGTAGAGAGCCAAGCCTCAACCTGAAGAAAGTCCACAGGCTGGGACTTTGTATCAGTTTCTGTTTGCTATTTCTTTTGGGCTTTTGTTTTTTTTTTTTTTTTTTTTTTGCATCAAACTTCCTTCTTGTCTGCTCATCTCACTAATTAATTAGCTAATTAGCTCATTTCAACTACAGTGCAGATCAATAGGTTTGAGTATGAGTTCATGGAAATAAGAGGTCAGGAGCAAGAAAAAGAAAACAGATCTGTTGGCTAGTTCTCTGGAGACAGTGGCCTCTTGCCTTTTTTTTTTTTTTTTGTTGTTTTCATGCGTCGTTCGTATATAATCACAAGCAAAACAAAATACTCTTGTGATGTATATGAATTATCTGTTTATGCATGCATTATTCTCACAAGGACGGTGCTTTGTCTTTGATGTTTTATGGCGGATGGGGTTCCTTGTATGCACATTTTTCATGCATGTTTTTTTTTTTTTGCATAATTATCCAACATATCTGATTGTGATGAGACACTGTAGCAAAATAATAATAATAATTTAAAAAAAAAAAAAAAAAAAACAAAACATAATCAGTCAAGCATGTACGCACGCATGTTTTTATTTACTCATTTGCATAAATATGACGCCTCTGTGAAAAGACTCCCTCGTTTGGGTTGAAGTATTTAGGTTAGAAGCTGCGTATGAGGAAGAAGAAGAAGAAAAAAAACAGAATACGGAGAGTGGGGGATTTGCATGTGCCACATCAAAGACGGCAGTTGCACGACAATCACAGCTCGCCGGTTTTTTAGTTATTGATTGATGCATTGGGGTTGCAGAACTCCCGTGCATTAGAAACATGACACTATATGTTAAATCTTTGCATATACGTGAACTAAATTTCACTCTTGAGGCAGGGTGGTTCGTTTAAGGTAGGAAAGTGGGAGGTCGGATTTAAAAAAAAATAATTAAAAAAAAAAAAAGGCAGCTTCCTCCCTTTAGATCTGACTTTTTGAATCCTTTCTTCTCTCGCACACAGTGCAAGCGTGAACTGTGTGGTCCCTGTGGCCACCTTGTTTACTTCCTTGCCTCTTTCCCTCTTTTGCTGAACCCAGCGAGACGAGGAGAACGAGAGAGAAAGAGAGTGGGAGCTACAGTGTGTATCCCACGAGAGGCCGTATGTCTGGACCCCTTCGCTAAAACCTCTGCCGGCTGCTTTCATCCCTCAAGGAGAAAATATGTGTGTGTGTGTGTTGTGCAGGAGCTACAGTTAATTAGCCCATTGCACATGAGCGCAAGCAAGTGCCCAAGCCGCGCATACAAATTCATTCTTGCGTGTACTGCAATGTAACACACATACAGATAGATATGCACACACACATACACTCACGGTAAAATCCACATGGATTTGATGATGCTGAGCAGCCGGAACCCCAGGGAGCAGCCTGTCTTGACAAAACAAAACAGATGTTTATGTGCACAATGTCATCCTAATGTCATCAGCCGTGGCTCCTGCCCTCGTTTTTTTTTTTTTATATATATTTTTATTATTATTAATCACACTCTTCTACTCGGCACTCCTCTGTCTCTCTCTCAGTTTCTAGTTTTTGATTTAAGGTTTCTATCTGACTGCGACTGGGGCATGTGTGATAAAAACCACCTGTGTCACCCACTGTGAGGTGTTTCAGGATTTATGCTGTCAGGTTTAATCATCTATTTCACATTCCTGTTCATAAAGCAGGGAGGATCTGCTACTCCGTTGACAAATGCTGCCAGTGTGCCCTTGAGCAGGACCTTTAACCTCCTCCGCTGCATTATTACCGAGGTGACGCTCTGTGTTTGAGTTTGAGCGACTGTGTGGCATTGACTGACTGGATTTTGAAGGATAATGGTGCTGCAAAAACTAAATAAAATAAAAAAAGTAAAAGAAGAAAGAATATTATATAAGTGTGCAAAGCTTTTTCTGTATGAATAAAAAAGTGTCTTGTAGTGACTTCTAAATGATTAGGAAGGAATAAAGGAGGAGGGATGGGGTGAAGGTGGTAGGCATGACTGTGATGGTGAGTGAGACTGCACTGACTTTAAAAACTGAGGCTGTTCATACCAAAGTGCTGTGGTAGCGGTGGAAATGACTGTGGAAAAAAAATATTTAATTCATGTGTCGATGTTTTTTTTGCAACTCAGAAAAATCACCAAGCTCCCTCTTGTGTGTGAAGGGTGACTGCCATATTACCAGGCAACACAGGCAAACACAGCGTTTCTCTAATGCAAACCGTTGACAGCAGTTTGTTTCTCATCGCGGTCGCAGCAGGATAGAACGCCGATAACGTCAGCTACGGTGTTTTTGATTATTTAGCTCTGTGATATTTGCACAGTCAAACAAAAAGTATGGTTTTAAAGTTATGTTAATACAAACGCCACATGGAAAACTAGCAGCAGCCTTGAGAAAAGAGATTCCCTTACAATAGTATTACAAAGGAAATCTAGTTAATCGTGCATAATCTCAATTTGTATCATTTACATAATAAGGAAACCCTTGTAAAATGTTCATATTTTCTGTGTTCCTGAAAATTTACACAGTATATAACAGGTCTAATGTTTGCTGTTATGTTTTTGGCCACTAAAGGAGGGGGAAGTGAGTTTTGCACCAAAACGGCAGCAGTTTCTCAAGTTTCCAGTGACTTCTCCGTATTGTGCAAAATCCTGTTTCTAAGATGTTTGATTATGCTATTATTAACAACTGACGGCGAATAAACTTAGCTCTCAGGTTAGTTTTATGGGAGGTAGCTGATATGGATAACGGCCCTTTCTAACACTACGCTGGTTAAAGCTACAAGTGTGTTGCATCCTTCAACCAGAAGTCTACAATATAGGACATTTATGAGGCTGAATGTTGATTTTATTGATGTTGATTGCAATAAAGTCCCGATTTGGGTGAAAAGCACTCAAACGTGTCATCATCGTTCTCAATCAGTGGTATCCAGACTGAAGCTAGTTACCAGCTAAGCGAACAAGCCATGTAAAAATGGACATGCAGTGGCTGGTGCATTATTAACTACTGTTTCACCTTTATTATTGTTATTATTGTTATATACATAGTAAAAACAATGTAAACAGAAGAGCAGGATAATTCTTCTTCATTGGAGCTTCATAGCTGAACCACGTAGACGGGTATGGCTCTTCTTTTGTCAGCTTTTTATCAAAAGTTCAGTAAAATGAACACAAATTTGGATTTTTGAAGTAAAAACCGTTTAACCAGAGTCTGTGTCCTGTTTCAGTGGTAGATGCAGGTTATGTGGGGCTCACTAGCCGTGAACAATTGTGCGTTAACTAAAACAATAGCCGGCTTCACACTGTTGGGCCAGGCCAGCCCAGGGCCATTTGGGGACCAGCTAGGTGCTAGTGTCCCAGGTCTAGCCTCAAGTCTTTTGTGTTCAGATTGTTGGGCCACTAGCCTCTCCAGATTACCCTTTGGCCAGCCCCTGTATGTATAAATGACACCAACACCAGCCATTTTCAAACAGGATAGGAGGTTCAAACATGCAAAAACTAACGACTAGCGGGAAGTGTTTCTAATTCTGTAAAGCTCTGGGGTGATGTGTTTCATGACCTCCTCGTTCTGAGAGCAAAGCACGAGCATTATCATGAGACCATAAATGTCGATCCATCATTCTCCGTAGCAGCTAAATTGTAAATATGTTTCTGTACTGCCATCTTCAGTGCCTCTACCTGCTGTCTCTACACCTACTACAACGGGTTGACCGGGCTCTGGCCCGCGTGGCCGAATGTTTTGGTTGGGCCAGAAATCTGGGGCTAGTGGCCCCGAGACAGCCCCAACGTGGCACCAGTCAGCACCAGTTCGAGACGGTGTGAAATCAATTAGCCCCGGCCCCGTTATCAACATCCAACTTCAAGATGTATAGTTTGGTGACGTCACGGTGTGATCTGGAGCTCAATCAGTGAGAAGTCTTGTAGTGTGAACACTACAGATCAGTTGTTGAGACTCCAGATCATGGGAACACAAGTCACTAAGTGTGAACACTACAACGATCACAGCGGTGTCTGCAACTAACAAATCTTTGGTAAAGTCGGCTGGTGTGAACTAGACTCTTTTAGCCCTATTTATTTGGCGTCACCAGCTAGCTACTAACTTTGATAAACAGTAAAGTTTCTGACTGCGCCGACTTGGATCAAAATAAAGGTGGAAAGTAAACAGTTTTACCTTCACCTTCACTCTAACATGTCATTTCCAGGTTCCCTTGAGCTGGTGATGAACTTGTGACCCTTTGCTCTGACAGACCACTGCCTCTTTGGTTTAAGGCTCCTGCATAAAACAGCCAGTCTTCTCAGAGTCTGTGTCATTTATTGGGTTTACTGATTTACTTCGGGCGCATTACTTCTGTGGAAGTGATAGGAGCCCGTGCAATGCCTCCAACCTGGCACATGAGATTAGTGTCTCACTCTCACTGCTGCCATGCCAATCAGTTCAACAAAGACGGAGGGATGGCAGCCCACCCACAAACACATATGCAAACACTGCGCAGGCACACACACACAGAGACACCACTCCTCTCCGAGGAGCCAGATGATGGCACAGGACTGGAGCGCTGGTGACAGTTTTTCTTGCGAGTCAACACGAGGAATACAATGGAGCGTGTTTAGCTGGAGGCTTGAGGAGACAGACGCGAGGGGAAGGGGGGATGAGACAGAGAAAGTTAGAGATGTATTGTACACACAGTACGCACCGCAGATGTCTCTTCTATCCATCTGCTGTGGTGTAGTAGAAACAGAACTTAAATTCCCTTCTTTTTCCCCCCTTCTTTTACACGCCGTCAGTCAGGTTGTGTGCAGAGAAGCATTTAGACGACTGACTTGGAGCGCTGGTATGTGGGCCATTAGGGTATAAGAACATCTTACGCATGGTGAACATGTTGCACTATATGCACATTACTTACAGCATTCATATTTCATAATCACTTCATGTAAACAGCATGTTTGTATGCAAAGTGTAGCAAATCTGTGCATCAGCAGTGCTTTTTATTTGTCTAGAGATAACTCTAGTTTTCTCTGAGATTAATTATTTTCAGCGTAAGGTACTAATATTATAATATCCCTAAAGAAAAAAAATTCTGCTATATTTCAATATGCAAGTCTATTTTTTGTAAATGAGGCCATTGTGCCTTAAGCCATAATAGTTATTTCAGTTGGCTGCTCTGTTTTTACTTTCAGATGGACAGAGACAAGCATTTAAAAATCATAATCATATACATGGGCATAGTTTTACATGAGTCTTTGAATTTGAACAACAGGCCTCTGTGCTGATGACAAATGTCAGAGGTCAAAGTCAATGGGACCTCAGAAAACACGTTTACTTTGTGAATATGATTTCTCAAATGCTGTGAGGGAGTATTTTAAACTTTCACTTAGTCTCAAGGATGAACTGAATGTCAAGATGATTACTGTAACCTCACAAAACACCTTTTTTTTGGCACTTTGAAAATGCTCTTGAGCAAACAGGTAAGACCTCGCATTTGTGAGAACACGTTATATTCTGGTCACAAATATTCTCTTAAACTTATTAAAATTTGGTGGTGAAAGACCAAAGGTCATTTTGACCTCACAAAACATATTTTTGACATTGTGAATGTGATATCCCAAGACCGCTTTGAGAGAATCACCACAAATTTGGCAGAAACATTCACTTAAACTCAAGCATGAACTGCTTTGATTTTGGCAGCCAAAGGTCGCTGTGACCTCACAAAACACATTCTTGACCATACGTAATTAACTTAAGCTCTAATAGCCTGCTATTAAACTGGCTGACAGAGACATACAAGAAGAAGGTAATTCCAACTTGTTTTAAGAGTAAGTCTAGAATTAATGTATTAGTGCTTTCATGTATTCTATAATCAATCATAATTTTAGATGGAGTAAAGTCCTGATGGTGAGAAACAATGCGGGAGCCCATGTTTACATGTTTCCATTGACAGTGGAAAATATCTCCTAGTATCCTGAGGTGAAACCCTGTTGGCCGGAGATATTTTGCAATTGTCTGCTTAATAGATAGTTCTGACATTTCATGAGAAAACATATGTATTCATTCTCATTTTGTGTTTCTGGTGCAGTTAGATAAGATCAATACATCCATTTTAAACTTTGTTTTGTGGTAAAACTCTATGAAGCACTCAGCTAGCTTGTCAAACAATGAAAGGAGTGACTTTTAGCTGACTGCTTTTTCTGCACTCTCTGTTTGTGTATTTACACCCAGCACAGTAGGTCTGGAAATATCTGTTTGGACGTCTGGGGCTTCTGTATTGCTCACCATCAGCATTCTGGTGCCACTTATCAGGTTATTTGTCATCTCATTGACCACTGTGATCACATAGAAAAGGTCAGCAGTCTATCATATTATATTATATTTCTCTCCTTCCTCGTATTGACAGGAGCTATGGCTTTTTTTTTTTGGTGGGGGTGTAGTGTCTTGTTTGCAATGCATCTCCTAATGGAGTGCAGTTGAAATATTTGCATTTTTCACTCAGTGGGCCAAGCAGACAGTTAGTCACTAGAGGTATGAACTAATGATAAAACAACACGGCGAGATGTGATGATGTGCAGAAACAATGAAGAGATAGAGACAGATAGACAGATAGATAGATAGATAGATAGATAGATAGATAGATAGATAGATAGATAGATAGATAGATAGATAGATAGATAGATAGATAGATAGATAGATAGATAGATAGATAGATAGATAGATAGATAGATAGATAGATAGATAGATAGATAGATAGATAGATAGATAGATAGATAGATAGATAGATAGATAGATAGATAGATAGATAGATAGATAGATAGACAGACAGACAGACAGACAGACAGACAGACAGACAGACAGACAGACAGACAGACAGACAGACAGACAGACAGACAGACAGACAGACAGACAGACAGACAGACAGACAGACAGACAGACAGAGAGGAGAGTGTGTTTTGTTTGTCTTTTTGGCTTGAGATGTGTTCGGCTAAAATCCTCCTACGCACATTAACAGACAGATGGAGGCCTTTCTGGATGTATAACACAAAGATTTGTGCAAATATTCCTCACCACTTCCTTGTCCCCTTTTCCCTTCTCTTTTCCTTCCTTCCTCCCAGCAGGTCTTCTTCCCCTTCACCCCGGTCCGACACTGTAAAACACAGTGATGATAATGAGTGTTCGTCGGTATTCCCATGGTGCCCGCTGCTCTACCATGCTACCGCACTCTGCCCCGCTTCCTCTCTGACATTTATGTTTTCAATTAGGCACTCTGCTGACGAGCCCCCCATGCCCCGTCCACCTTAACCATCTACACCTTACAAAAAAAAAAAAAAATTAGCATCCCCTTGGAAGCTACTTTTTTGTGAGGCACAGCCAGGGGATGTTGGCAGCAAATCCACGCATTTAATTTAAAGTGGTATAGATGTCTCCTGCTGAATTTTTTATTTTTTTTAATGGCACATCCTTCATAAAATGACTTTGACATTCACAGTCAATTGGGGTAAATATAAGCTGCAAACTCCCACGGATTTTCCATTTTGCAGAATATGTTTATTCTTTTTTTTTTTTTTTTTTTTTTTTGCAGTTCAGGTTTCATCTGCTCTACATTTCCATGTCTTTACATAATGTTGTCTATTGTCAGAGAGCAGTGTAAATGTTTATTTTTAGGGGCTTGGCATTGGTCAATCCTCTTCTGCTGTCAGTTTTTTTTGAGGGCTGGGAAATATTTCCTCAGGAGTTCTGTAATCCACTCTGGATTAATCCACACTCGAGTCCTGCTGCGTTTGTGACAGACCCCCCACCCTGTGGTCCCCACAACAGGTTCCCCACTCTGCTCACTTATCTAACAGCCTGGATGTGTGCACGTGTGTGTGTTATTCACACATATATTTTCCTTGTCTCCCTCAACGCACGCTGTGCGCAAGTGATGACGACTGGAAGGAAAATGGAGGAGGAGAGAGGGTTGGCTGACTATTTGACTTTCCTGTCTTGTCCCCCTGTCTTCAGGCATGGGGGAGTTGGAGGTTAGTGGGGTGTAAGGGTTGAGCCTGCAATTAAGATTCTGCTCAGCCGGCCTACTCCAATGGCTCAATGGGGCGAGAATAAGCAAGCCCACCGGTGATAAATGGCCCACATCGCTGTCCATGTCCTTCCAATATAACCTGGGCATTAATTACACCAATTGGTATTGCACTGTCATCAATATCCATCTGTGCTGCAGCCTATATATGCATGAAAGTGTGTGTATATGCACGTGTGTGTGTGGGTGTGTGAATGTGTAGAATGCATCACTCTGAGCAGGCAGATAGTGAAGTGCTTGCTCTGCACAGAAACACAGAGGAATGATTTCATCTTTAAAGCAAACTTTGCCAATAAAATGCACTTAGCTTAGTTTGAAAGGGTGAGAGTGTTCAATACTGATATGCACAGTGAGTTTTCACTGTGGCCATTTGCTTTAAAGACACTGCCCACCCTCCCTCCCTCCTCTCCCCCATTTACTGCATCTTAAGCACCTTGCCAACATGATTATGGGTTTTCGCAACTTGTCTAGACTGTCCTTGTCTGCATTATCACTTGTGGGTGTGTGTATATTTTCTCCTGTAGTTAAGACAACCCGGGCCGCATTGCTTCTTAACAGTCAAGGGAAAAAAAACAACACACAAACACACGGACAAAAAAAAAAATGAGAAATTTAAACAAAATTTGTTTTTTGGCAATTCCTCACAGTAGGCACTACGCATTTGATTATCCTTGTCTTATAAAAGCGTCCTCAGCCGTCAATCAAAACACATCAGAGGAGGGAAACAACAGCGATAAATCTGCACGGAAAAATATTCCTGGAAAACGGGGCCAGTGTTTCTGACGCTCCGAGCAATCATGATTCATAATCAGTGGCTTCTCTGCTGGTTAAACCTGCAGGGGTTCGGGCTTCGGTTATTAGCTTAATGTTTGCGTCTAAAACTCGGAAAATCAAATAAATGTTGCAAAAAAAAAATTAACAGACATGCTGGAAAATAGCTTAGAATCATCTAGATCTTATTTAAGTCATTTATACTCTTGTCAAATGAGAAATTGCAATAATGAGACAGGATGTGAAGAGCAGCTATTTTTACTAGGACAAGCACCAATTACCGCTAATTCACTGCAGTTCAGGAATATTATACTTTTTTACTTCACTACAATTATCTGACAGATATAGTTACAACTGACTGTAGGGTTTTTCCCCAAAAAATGATGCGTTATGGCTCCAAACCTTTCTGCCTTATGACAAGGATTGTCTAGTTGGGACCTCTTGTTATAATACAGTTTGGATGTCTACGAGTTATTAGCAGCTTTAGCAGCAAAGTGAGATTTCCTGTCTAAAATATCTTAAATGGTTTTAATTCACCGACTCTTTAAGGCCCAAAGGGTCAACTATTTCACAATAAGAGTAAAGATATACATTCATAAATTCATCTTTCCTTTGTTCATACCTCATTAATTATGTTATTATTCCTTAGATTTATGCATTTAGGAATGTGAATACTTCAGATTTATCTTATCTCGACCCTCTTAAGTTGGCCTGACCCCAAAATTTGGATCTGATGTACAAAACTTCCTAATAGAAAGTAGAAAGCACCTTTGGTATGACTGAAATTCTGATTACACATTGTTGTAAGCACCATATAATTAATGTCATATACAACATTAGGGTGCACAATGATTAGCAAAACAATTACATTAGGCTAAAATTAGCTTACCAATACACAGAACATTAACTCAATTTCAGTTTGAATGCTATATTATTTGCATTTGCATAAAAGCAAAAAATAGTAGCTAATCGGCTACCCCTAGAGGGGTGCCAGCTTGCTAGCTAGCTAGCGATAACTCAAATTCAGTCAAATACAAAAACCAAAGATGCACATACATTTGCTCAGTTCAACTAAATATCACTGGAAAACAAATATCAACAAAACATAACACATATGAATATGAATAAAATATATTTACATCTACTCTATCAAAGGGGCTAACAAAAGAAATCAATCTGACATGAGCTAGTGCACAAAACCTAAATATAATATCTATCTAGTTATCGATGTATGGCTGCTACATTATGTTGGCAATTCACACAATCTATAAATACGTGATAATATAAACTTTAAGCTTTTTCAAATAAGTTTTCCTACAACTTAACCTATAAATATCTAAACATCGAGAAGTAACATCCAATGATCCCGCTTAAAATTACAGTGATTCTCAACCGGGGGTCTGTGAACCCCTAGTGGTCTATGGTGTAATTCTAAGGGGTACGCGAAAATAAAATACTTTTTTTAAAAAGAGATCCTGTGACATTTATAGAAATTGCATTATTTTATTCAAATGTGACTGAGACCTTTATCTAGCTAAACTACAGAGGGTAACATGACTTTTTTTTCTAATTCCATCTGTTTCATGTAATTAATTGTATTATTTATAAGAGATCTTGCGCCCGTTTGCATTGTTAAAGTTACTGCATGACAATGTTAATACAAATTTAACAGGATCTGCATCCTTTTCAAATTATGAACCCCCTAGGTGGGCAGTGGGCATATACCATTCACTTCTAAATAATGCTTTTACTGTGAAATATTTGTAGGAAGCTGATGTAGTAAAATTCATTAACTTACAAGGTTCAGGTTCGCACTTGAAATTAAGCTAATGTTACAATGTTACAAACAAACGAAGACGATGATAAGCAGTTACACAAAGAAGAAGAAGTTTTTGCTCCTTCTATCAAATTGCAGCCCAAGTCCCCAGATCGGGTAGGGGGTCCTCAGGGTCGATCAAAAATATGCAGGGGGTCCAGGACCCCAAAAAGGTTGAGAACCACTGCTGTAGTACACCGGAAGTGACCATGATCCTTTGCAGATCTACGGCAACTTACAAGCAAGTAAGCATTTTATTCACACCACAGTAACAATGCTGTGAAAACAGCAGAATCTTGTGATAAATAATAATCTATCAGTCAAGAGCCATTTGTTCTGTATAAAACAACTTTCACTTACAGAGTCTTTTTATGTTCTTTTACCACTACTTGTATTCAACTAAAGAATCAGTTTTCACCTCAAATGCTGCCCACCCGAATGGAGTTGCAGTGTTCTGATGTTCATGTTAAATCTTGTGTTAACACGAAGAGTTCAAGTATTATCATTTTCACATCCAGTCACACCAGGAATGACCCTAAAAAGTGGAAAATCCAGTGTGTGCACATCATCATTTGGCGCATTTGCCTATTCAGCAACTGCAGTACGGTATAGACAGAGGAAGGTGAAAAGAGTGCAACTAGGTAAAGTGACTTTGGATGGGAGCTCACACCATCTGGCCTGTCACTTAACCTGCACCTTTATGTTTGCTCCTTGTCTCTTGGAAAAAAAAAAAAACCTTTAATGTAGTGGCTCTGTCGTCCTTTCTTAATTAACAGAAAAAGATGTTGAGATGGAGTTGTGGTTGGCATCTAAGTTATCGTGCCAGCTACGATGGACTTGAAACTTTTGAGAAGCATATGGTGAGTGAGGTTGATGCTGTTCTAAAGTCTTGGGGTTGTTGACTTATAGAGGGCAAGGCTAAGCTGATGCTTGCTGCATTCTGATTCAGAGTCTAGTTCAAACTGGTAATTTATTACATAATAATCGCATAAAAAGATGTGTTATTTTATGCTTGTATTAAATCAATATTAATTTATATGTGCTGTTATATCTCTCATATCTGGTAAATCTAATTTTAATTTCAATACTTGTCTACAAAACACATTTCTCCCAGTGGAAAGTTGAATTGTGGGGTGAAATTAAACTCAAAATGTCAGCTGCATGCCTTGACTTTTGCACCATTTGTGCATGTAGTGCTCTGGGAGTGAGGATAGTGATAGTGTATTTATAAACCGATTGGTTTTTGTGATTGGATTTTGCAAAGGTAGAAGCAATTTGGTGTGTATAAATATGTCTAGATGTTGTCAGAGAGCTGGTAGACACAATGTAATTTCACCTGCTTTTTAACAGCTGTATCTTTTCTGCCATTTTACGAGTTACTCAGTCAACATTCAAGTTTACTAAAGTCAGACAAAGCAAGCTAATCAGCAAGCTCTGTGGCCACAGAGCTGTGAAATGTGTGTGTACTACATCATGCATATTGTGGCGAGCCAAGAGGCCATTTGTCAAGATTTATGCTTGACAGAAATGCACACAAAAGCACGAGCTCAACAAACTGCTAATCAACCTTAATAAGGTTTCAGAGTTATGAGTCGTCAAGATCAGGGAAAACACAATCCACTGACATCATCAAATTTCAACGGCTGGGCCGGCTCACAGAAAGTTTGGGAACAGTCATTAAACACAGAAAGTCATCAAGAAGGGCAGATGTTTGTTTAAAAAAGGGGGCTGTTAAATTTTTTAATTGACTATTTGGCGAACAAATGAAGAACTCCACCAAATCAGTTGATGTCAGTGTTCAGCTGGAGTATCCAAACATGCAACTGGGTGTAGAAGATTGAAAAACAAAAGTATTTTTATGAATTCTACTGAAGTCGTCAGTACAGCAATGGATGCAGTTATATGAAAGCTGGTAGACATATACCGTCCCCAGAGGATGAAGCCAACTGACTTTACATGTAGTTATCTAAAGCGACTTACAGATGAGGATTAACAATCAAGCTACATAGAAGACGTCTTTGAAAGAATACCACAACGGGAAGTAAAGGGTAAGTGCTAGTACAGGAGGTGCTCTCAGAGAGTTGGGTCTTCAAGAGCTTCTTGAAAATAGACAGGGACACTTCTGTTCTGGTAGCGCTGGGTAGGTCATTCCACCAATGACACACGAAAAGTATGGATTGTGTTGTGTGTGGTGTTGGCACTGCCAGAAAACTATGATGATCTCTTGATTTCCAGAAGTGGAGATTTAAGATTTGTATTGAAATCGCTCAACAGCTGCTGGTTTAACCAATAATTGTGTGTGGTACAACTATTACTTGTGCTCAAAGTATGAATCCTGATGATTATGGTGATCAAAGCATCTGTGGTTCTTAAAAAAGTTTGAATGAATCCCCATGATCCCCAGTCAATGATTCCTAAATACACTGATGATTCCCTGCCTTTTTCCTACGGTACATTCATTTTTCCCTTAAATACATTTAAAAAAAAAAAAAATCAACATTCAATTAAAACAAGTTTCCCTGTATTTTGCCGATCCACATAACTTTCATTTAGAGCAATCAACAAGCTGGAATTATATTAGCTTGTGTTGTCTGAAAACATTAGAAATGTGCATCATGCTAATATTTTTGACTTGTAAAGTGCCTCAGAAAAAATTGATATATTGTGTGAATGTCATGTTGTCAGTTTTGGCAAGTTCAGAGAGGGTTGGGTGGGTGGTTCTGAAGATGTTCGACTGAGCGACAAGCAGTTGTGACAGAGTATATTGGTGCCATTACTCTTGTTTTTCTGCCCTGTCCAATGTTGTAGATGGTCCCTCATTAAAAAACACTACACTGTGAGCTCAACTCATCTTTTTCAGTGAATCTCCTATTTGGCTGTTTGGATTTTCTTTTTCTTTTTTTGAAAGCCACAGCTTGAGATAGATGTTACACGTCAGTCTGCCCCTCAACATAACCTTCACAAACATAAGCAACAGAAGCAGACACAGTTTTGTCTTTCATACTCATGTGCAAATACACAAATCTGCTCGCTCCTTTTTTTCCAACTACCTCTGCACCTTGGAGGTCACTGAAATTAGGCCTGCAGACAGAAATATCTCCTTTTTCTCTGAGCAGCAGTGGACAGTTTGTCTTCCAAACTATATTTATGAGATCTCATTATTTTCATTTCCTATCCTGTCACTTAGTGTTAGGTTTCTTCCGTTCAGTGCACACAGGAATAGCTCCAGTCTTGATACAAAGCCAGGGTTCTCTCAAAGAGATGCATTTCAATAACAAAGGGATATATCACTAAGGATTGGCAGTTTAGTACCGTAAAATATCATTGATTTTGCTCAAATGCTTCAATCTTTTTACTATGCTGGGATGTACTCGGCTGAACTGGAATGGAAATCAACATAAAATGGGCCACTTATTACAAGCGGGATGGGTCTCTTTTTTAGGCCCTCCCTTGTAATATCGCAAATGAAATTACAAACCGTTGTGTTCCCTAGCACCATGTAAAAATGGAAATGCAGAGCATTAATTCATGCATGAAAGCATTGTTGGTGCTGTTGAAAAATTCCACTGATTCCAGACGCTGGAATCCACCATGGTATTATTCATTAAGACAAGTGAAACGTTGGGAGTCTGCAAGTGTATCTCAAAACAGGGCCGACCATATGTTTAGTGTCAATATGACTTCACGGTTGCCCATGTGGAAAATAGCTCCGGGCCACAGAATGCACACTCGCACAGTGCTGTGTTTAGATAAATAATCTTGAAATGTGAAAAGCAAAATAGGAAACGAGTGCCATGTCTAAAAATAATGTGTATCTGGTGCTTTTTAATTGCAACAGAGAGGAAGGTAAATGGTTGATTATGAAGAAACTCAGGTCTGTTTTTTTTTTGGATGAGGGAAGAGTCGTCTGATTGTTTCCAATGCCCTTGGTGATTCTCCAAGGACTGGCCTGGCATGAAATTGGCAGAAGCAGGGACCGGAGCGAGGAGAGAAGAAGAAAGCAAGAAAATAATGTGCAAGCGAGAACAGATATAACTGTGGGTAAAATGTCCAAGAGTAAAGGAATGGTGTGCAAGAGAGCTGAAATGATGAAAAGACCCTGAAAAAGGAGGAGGATAATTTGAGGTCTGCTGGGTTTCTTCCCAGCCATATACACTCCAGAAACTTTATGGTAAAAAAAATAAATAAATAAATAAATAATAAAATAGAAAAAAAAAAAAAAAAAAAACAAAACCTCAAAGAGCCGTTAGTCGGACACGGTGGAGTTTCTCATTAGTGGAAAGGTTTGCACCAAACATATACCACATACACTGTGTTCCCATTAATCACCATCATCATTTTCATTTCTAGAGAAAAAAACTAAGGTTGTACTCAACAAGTTAAATTTTACACATGGTCGGTTGAAAACTTTCCAGCCTCTGAAATCAGTTGTGTAATGTCATCTGTTGCTTTAGCAGAGCTTTATAAAAAGTTTGAAAAAAGTAACCCTGATGGTATCATGTTCTTGTCCTTGTAAACTAAACATGTTTTGAGAAAAAGCAAAGGTTACAAACTGAGTGACTAAAGTTTGAAAAATGTGGTTATTCATCAGGGACAGAGGTTAGTGAAAGATGTTATGCAACGTTTTGGATCATGGTGACATTGCTAATTAGAAAATGGAGATGAGACATGAACAGGCTCAAAAGGTTTTAAACGGACTTCCAGCTCAGCTAAACTTACTATAAACAGGAAAGTAGTGAAGTAAAAACCCAAACTTCCCATTACATTAATCACCCTGAAATTTAAAATGAAATGTAACAGGAGGTTCTCTGTTCATGGGATGGGTGTGTTCTTTTGGGGTTTCTCAATTTCAGCACCAATCATGAGGGTAATTATCAACAATCAATACTGTTGGTCCTTTAAAGCACCACCTCTCCCCGCGGACACAGATCTTCCTTTCTTTCAGTTTCTCCTTCCCCCGGAGACCCTGTGCCACTGTCAGCTTGTGTTCCACATGGCCTCCCCCACGGCTCTGCTGCTTTTATGGACCCGTTTCATTAGCCACCTAGCTCGAGTTGTCCCAGAGGAAAGCCCGAGGGCTGTGCTGTTTACTAAATGTGCCTTTTTACTAGCACATCATCCTTGTAAAAAGATGCAAACGCCTCCATTGAGGAAGAGCGAGCTAAACGAGAACGAGCTAATTGGATTGGCATTTCACAAAAGGCAGATTTGACTTCATGCTAATGTGATTGTGCGTTTTCTCTCTCTCTTGACGCTCGCAGGACCAGAATGAGGTGGGTGAGAATTGAAAGAACACAAGTGTGTGGTTTGTGCTGAGTTGAGTTTAAAAGATTTTTTGTGTGTGTGTTTGTAGAGGACAGATGTGCTTAACTTGCTTTTCAAAGCACTGGGCAGTCTTTAGTGTTTGTCTTTTAAAACCGTTTACAAAAGACTCAATGTCTTTTTCTTAAGCTACAAAACAACTGTTGCATAATGTGCCTTCATCGCAGATCTTCTTGTTCCGTTTCTAATAACACTATTTTATTGCTTTACTGATTTAACTATGTCGTTGCCCTTGGTTTACTGAAGTGATTTGAGGTAAACACTTGGGTTATTGTTGTAAAACTGACACCGAGTGACTTGGTGTCATGACCAGATCAACTTTGGATCCTCTTGTGGAGTTTGTGAATCTTGCAAAGCCGCTCCTCTGCCCCCTCAACCCCTGAACACCCCACCCTCCCCGGACACTATTGGACTAATCAACCTTATCAGTTGTTTGAGTCTTGAGCACTACCCAATTACAAGCTCAGTGGATCCTCAAGATGCTGACGAGTGTGAGGGTATTACTGTCCAATCACATACGCAGCACTGACACTTGGCATCGAGCTCATCGACCTGGCCTCCTAATCCTGCTCCAAGAATCAGTCTGAGATGCAGATAGAGTTGATTTCAAGTGTCTTCATTTGTTTTTCCTGCAGTGGTTGATGTATAGACCCAGGCTCTCCGCCTTTCTCTCCCCCGTGCTGATTAAGACTGATCCTCCGGCAGGCCACACAAAAGCTAAATTAATCATCCCAGAAATGGGTTACATGTCAGTTTTGTGGTGATAAGTGTTGAGCTGGATAATGGTTGTCACGTTATGTTGGATGAGGGGGAAAACAGAGAAGGTAAGGGATGACTTTTCTGCTGATGCAACCGATATGGATTTCAAAAGTATGGATTGTGCACTGTGTTATTTATCTAAAAGAATATGGCAAGCAATTTTAGATGTTTTGAAGTAAAAAAAAAAAAAAGATTGCTTTGTAGCTAGATAGGTTTTCCAATGAGCTGAATAACAACCTTGTAATACACGAGATAAAATCTCTATTTCAACTGGTTCTTGGCATCTGAAACTCAACCAGAGCAGGAGGAGAAATGTGGTTTTGCACATAAACAACCCCAAAAGGAAAAGTGAGGGCAAGAGAGTTGTTTTCATCTTGTAGTAAACAAAACATTCCCCTGCGGGGGTGAAATCTCCTCCAACATCTGGCTCCATTATAGGCCCCTGTCCAGTCTGCACTTGCTGTAGAAGCTAATTAGAAAGAGAGCAGATGAGGGGAAAGAGTGAGGGCAGAAAGACGAAGACCCAAGATAGAGCTCCAGATTTTTTCTTTACTTTTTTGGCCTGTAATACATGACCTACATTTTCTATAAATCTACTTAAAAATCTACTTAAAAATCTATATATATATATATATATATATATATATATATATATATATATATATATATATATCAGAGACTTCATACAAGCTACAAGCCAACAGATGAAACAGATAAGAGGAAAGCGAGTAAAGAGTACAGATCTTCTGCTGTCATATGCTCTTATGTTTGTTATACTACTCTTCATTTTTCATTCAACTGCTGTCAAGGGTATTTTGTATTGTAAATATTCCAAAGCCCTTTAATTTCCCTTAAAAAAAAGTATTATCAGTACTTTTGGCTTAATGTGACTTTCCGTTAATGTGAAGACTTTGCAATTGCTGACTTCTTGGATTGTTCCCATGACCTGGTAGTTCATTGTTTTAAGTGAAATGCTTTGACAACTGTGTTAAGGGATTGTCATGGCGTTTGCTTGCAAACGTTCATATCCCTGTCACAATTCATCTTCTAACGTGACATCATCAGGTGTCCGAGTTAGATTTGTGTTTTGTGTCTGGATAGCTGAAATATTATGGCGTACCATGTTGGCGTATATATGCCCTGCAGCCGTTTGCCAGTTTGAATCCAGACAAAATTGAGTTTTCCTGCGTGTCTCAATTGCACTTTCCTTCCAGTTTCGTGTCTCTTTACATTGTCTCTATCATAAAAGGCAAAACCATTTCGATCAGCCTCGTCTGTACCTTGTGTTTTAGTGCTAAAGTGTTAGCATTCTAGCATGATATATCCATGTGCTTAATGGAAAGTAGCACTGTGATTTTAAGCATTTTGCAGTGCGGGTATTAGCATTTAGTTGTTACTTTGTTACCCTGCAGCACATCCATTAAAAAAAAAGACTCACTACTGTAATTTCATTTAACAGACACTTCAAGCTCTAAAGGAACTCTATACCTCTACAGAGAAAATAATCCAATACTGTAACCCCTGCCATCATACTCTTGTAAACAACTCCACTAAAGGCATCTGCAGTTTCCTGCCTGTCATTCCTAGGTAAGCAGAGTATGGACTGAACTCTAAGACTATAATCAGTGCCACAAAATCATAGTTCAGGAAGCTGACATGAAAACACAAAGACACGAGTATGTGGCTGGACAGGTATAGCAGTCAGGAAATAATAGACTCAACGGAAGATATATATGTGTGTGAGGTGATGTTTGGCATAGGAATGTGTATTTGAGTCTGTTTTGTATAGTTCACAGTTGGGTCTAGTGCTAACAATCCACCCAGAGTAGTATCAAAAAGAACACAACTGGTTTTGAGTGAGTCACCGCTCATCACGTCATCCTCTAAAGAAAAAAAGAGAGAGGGAGAAAAATAAACCTGTTGAATGATCAGAGCTTTGTGCACACAAATCTCCATTCTGACTTTAAACATGCTCCACTTGCTTAGACTGAGCGTGAGCAACAAAGACAGGGCCCGTCCCTTTGCCAGCGTAGACAATTGTCACATGTTATCATGCAGGAGCGGCTGAGTCTGTGGGGATTTGCCCTCTCCACATAACAGACAGCAAGCTGCAATGTGTACTCAAGCCATGTGTTTCACAATAACATGTCATCACATGTCAACACAAACACAGAAGACAAATGATGGCTCTTCTCTTTTCCCCTCCACGTCCTCCTTCCCTGTGGGAGGAGGATTGAATGCCTCGAGCTGAAATGCTGTTAGGGCGTAAAGGCTCCCTCGTGAGAATGTGGCACCCATTCTGATAAGAGTGGACCGAGAGTGCACACAAATACGACAGCAAAGCTTCAACTGCGTCTTAATTGACAAGAACCTGCTAGAGAACTGCCCACTGGGCCCGAGCTGCTCCTTTGAAAGAGCTTTTGACGGAATTGGAGGCCGTTCTGTCCCCCTCCCTCCCTCGCTCCTTTCCTCCCTCCCTCCCTCCTGCTGTGGAGCAGAGAAGCGCATCACCACACATTTCCGCCTCACGCCTTGTTGGAAATATTTCAGCGGAGGATGTTAGAAACCAATCTCTCCCCAAAGCCCTCATGACAAGCAGAGATTGCTGACGCATACACTACACTTTGATAGTTGGATGTGACAGAGGCCGAGCTTTTGGCAGAGAAGCTGCGGGAAAAAGAGAGCGCTGCTGTTGAGCAACTCCAACCAAAAAATAAAAAATAAAATAAAAAAATCTGCTTCCCTCTCGCTCTTACCACATTTGAAAGATCAACAATTTACCTTGTAAGCAGAACTGCTGCAGTGCGCATGTCTATCCGTGCATCATAAAATCCTAGAATCATAATGGGCTCGGCTGAAACTTTGTAATTCCAAAAAATGTCACGAGACTTTCACATGAGCAGCTGAGGTATTTCATCTTGGGGATACTTAAGTGAATAGCATTCCCTCATGTAAGTGTCAAAAATCTCCCTGTGTGACTGAAAAAAAGAGAAAATCTAATATCATATTATTTTGAAACCAACTCCCTTTGAGCCGGCATGGTGGCAAAGTTATGTGACAAATCAAAGCTGATCTCAAGATGGGGATATATTCACTTTAAAGCCTTATGTGTAGAGAAAAGGTGTGCATAACATAAAAATAGCTACAACCACATTAGCATTAAATATATATATATATATATATATATATACTTTTTTTGCATTTGACAGATTGTACAGCTAAGCAAATGTCACCGCACTGTTGCAACAGAACGGTCTATTTATCTATTGCAGCAGCTCAACAGTAACAGTAACTTCTGGTCAGCACGGTTGAAATTAATTGCTTAAAAACTCGAGCATATATTTGAAGAATTAACATCACTTGTGCGATGTCATTTTCAAAACTTTAAATGAAGGAAATAGTCATTAGGAAAACTGCTCAGGTGAAAACAGACTTAAAGCTTTTCTTGCATACAATATGCATGAAGTAAGTCGTCCCAATTAGCGGCACGCTTCTAAATCTGGGTTCGCCTAAGAATGTGGAGCAAAAAAAAGAAAATTTTGGAGGTGCAAATGTATATGACAACATCACCGCAGAGAAAAGGTGACTGCAGAGAAACGGATTCGGAGTTTTCCTGACGTGAGGTGAAAATGCATGAAGCTTCCTGGCAGATTTGTTAAGACGCTAAAAAAAATAAAATAAATAAAACTAATCACTCAGAATGCTGAACGCTTGGTTTAGTTTTTTAAAATGATTTTTTAATGTGTCCAAGTATGCAGTGTGTTAATTAGTAAATCCAGTGAATGGATAAATCAAAGAAACACCTCATACACACCTCGTAACCTTCATCAAAAGTAGGATTTGCTGTAGAACGGTGGCATTAGATGTCAGTTTGTTTTTTTTTTTTTTTAATCAGTTTAAAAATTGTTGGTAGTCAGTTGGGAGCCATATTGCCGTCGCTGAGTCATTTCTATGCGATCTGCTGTTGACGATACACTTCTCGCTGACCTCCTACAGCAATACCGCACGCCGACTCGCAGCTTGGATCCATCCCGTGGCCCTAACCTTTCCCTTTCGCCGCGGAGAGAGCAATTTGCCTGATTCTGTCGCCGCCGTGGGTGGCTCTCCTCCCGATGACATCTCCCGCTGCGGGCCCGGCGTCAGAGGGCCGACTCACCCCACCATCACCACTACCACCACCACCCCGAGGGTGGGGAGTGATCGAGAAGCCAGAGAGGAAAAACAGAAAGAGCTCACCAACACCTGCCACAGAGAGCGTTACGCTGATTAAGGAAGAACTTTGACTCTCAGCCGACAAGAGCAGAAGGAGAGGGGGAGTGAGAAAAAAAAGGAAGATAGCGAGGGAGGTCGGAAGCTAGCGAGCTAGTGGTGTTGGGAGGTTAGGGGCAATGGTCTTGTTATGCTGACAGGATCTCCAGGAGTCACGACATTCCGTTGCTTCATTCAAGCACTCGATTTACATGAAAACTCTAAAATAAAACGTTTTCGGCTCATATCAATGGACATGGCCTGTCACGAAAACTCCTCTTGAAACAACTCGATCGGAGGCCCATGTGCATGAGCTGCTCTAGTTCACACTCTGTAAATTGGCCCATAATCCCGGTGAGAACATGCTTCAACTGCTCATACACCCAGACACTGTCTTTTATTCGCTTTTAAGGGAGTCTCCACCACATGATATTCTTAATGAGCCCTGGAGGAAGCCCTTGTCATCATTAGAAGGCGCCAGGGGAATAAAAAAAGCAGATGATTGCCTCCAAGTCGACCCCGCCCTTCTGTTTGACAGACGTCGAGGGATGAAATGTGGTGGCCAATGAGGCTGCAGAGGGGGAGAGCAGCTCTGCCTTTTTGAGGTCAAGAGATGTGGCATTGACCCTGTCAGCAGTGACCAACTGTAATTGACCACATGCAGAGAGAACCTGTTGACCCCAGAGTGGCCTTGGATGATGAAGATGGGAAAGGAGAGGAAGGAGCCACTGACATAACCTGAATGGCATTATTTGTTCAAGGCTATCTTTTCTCCCTTGCTTTTATCCTTCTTTTAGCACATTGTCGATTGATATTCTAGCAGAGAAAAAGTAAAAAAAAAGAAAAGTCTTCAAATAGTCCATTGCGAGTCGTTAGTAGAGTCATTGTAACGAGAAAATAATTCCATTTGATTAGCTTAGTCAATTTCTGCATAGTTAGAAAGGGCAGTTATTTACAGAAAATAAAAATGCAATGAATATTAAGTATTTCTTGCACTTTGCCGACTGTGACGTAACTCTCCATGCTTCCCTGTTCTTAAGTAACCCTTTCCTCTACTGATTCAACAATAGGAGATTCCCCCTTTTTTTCCTTTTACACGATTACAATTACATGCTAATCACTGTTTGCAGCCTTTTCTCTGTTTGTCTAAGCTTCTAATCACTGTGTTCTGCTTTTTGGGGGATTCCATGCTGGGTTTCATTAAGGAATAGCACTCCCCCACCTCCAACCTCTGAACCAAACAGGGCTCCCAGGATGCAACAGGGAGGCAAGATCTTGTTGATTGTAAGTCATTAAGTGGAGGTAATTAGAGGCCTAGAAGATAAGTTTATCAGGATTTGGTGACTTTTTTTTTTTTTTGCTTGCGTTGTAGTTTCAAAGACGCCACCATTTCAGATAACCATTAACTTTAATTACACCATCATGCCAAACACAAAAAAAGGCCTATACCAAGATGATGTTATGGAGCTAGCGCAAAGACTTCAAGCAATGTCCCCTCTTTCAACAGCACGAACGAAGCTATTGTAGGCTATGTAGTTGGACAATGGAAGAATTTGTAATTATACTTTCACAAAGACTCCAAAGCAAATTAATATGCTTGAAGTCAAGGATGAGAACTAGACCATGACCGGAAACTAATATTGCGTGTTTAACAGTCTGATTAGACCTTGGTGTATGTTACCAGACATCATATTGGCTTATATTCATGAAACCAACCTGGATTTTTACTGTGCACAGTAAAAATCACAATAATTCAGTCACAATAATTAATCCAAAAATAGCCTACTTTTGTCTTTCCCTAAGAGAAAGCATAAATGAAATGAAACAAAGTCTCCTACCATCTAAACAGACTCGGTTATGATAATACTGCAAAGTGGCAAGCATTTTTGTTCTTCAGTAATTTGAATTCTGCAGTTTTTAGGCTATACATGGTCAGGGAAGGTTGCAGGGGGGAAAACATAATTACAAAAGCTAGTCAAGCCCAACAAAACAGCGCTTAGAGCCTGTACTACTATTGCTGCCGAGCGACCCTTTTTTGTCACTCCCATTATTCACAGTCTGTGCGAAACGGGCAGGAATTAGTTTATTGTAATCCTAGAACAGAGTAATGCAGATGGGTGGGTGGGTTGTGTGGGGATGTCGGGGTGTGTGTGATGGCTATAAGAGGACAAAACCGCAACTGAGACAAGAAAATTTGTGTACGCGGCCCTTAATTGAGAAAGAGCAAGGTTAGAATGTGCAGTAACCTCCTCTGCTCATTTTGTTCCAGTTGGCTAAGAGTCGAGTCGTACCTCTCAACCTTATAAAGATCATTACAACTTAAGTATGCCTTGAGCATCAAGCAGTCATCCATCACACAAAGGTGTGTTTTCATAGTGTGTATAGGCACAGTGGGGCCATACACCTACTGCAGATAATATACTATTTCAATCACTGTTGAACTTAATGGGTGTGACACCTGCTGAGGTGACATTCAACTTAAATGGCTGCTTCAACTTACATTATTCGTTTAATCCATGGTGTGTTATTGTGATTGGCAGAGGTAATATTAGATGAATGTAATTTAAATCTCTATTACCCCTAATGTCCTAATTTCCAAGATTAGAAAGAGTTTAGGACTCCAGATGGAATACAGGTACCACCTGGTTAGATGCTCTCTCTCTCTCACAGACACACACTTATATTTGACTTTATCTTTTTTTTTTTTTTTTTTAACTGAAACACAAAACTTTAGCTTGTATAAGGACAAAACACTCAAAAAAACTTAATGGAATGCATTGGAGACAAAGAAAACTGGCATCATTATTGAACAGAAGAAAAACTGCCCATCTTGGGTACACGCCATCTGTCCATGGTAATCAATCAATCACCCCCAACTATATTACACTGTTCAAATGAATGTAGAGAGACAGAAGGGAGGCTGTGAAGACAATTTCAGCCTCCGCTTTACCAACTTTACACAGCTTAGCATCTTTTAGAATCTCTAAAATTTATCATCATTCAACTCATTGCAACATCCAGCCTGTAGTTTATGAGGAAACAACAAACTTGATCTCAAATGGAGGTCCAATACGATCCATCAACTATATGCCAATCACACAAATCTTATTTATTATCTCTCAGTTCACCACCATAAATCCCATCTGAACCAAAACACCAAAGCTGTAAATTCACAGGATCTAGGTTTAATTGAAACACCACTATACTGCACTTACACATCCGTTACACTGACCTGAACTGATAGATAACAAATGCTTTAATTTAGGAGCCCACACAACTATAGGTACGGAGCAGATTTATTGTGGTGATGGCCCAGTAATATGTGGGAAGCACCCAAGTGGGAAAATGAACTTGAGAGTGGAGTAAAGACAGGTAGAATTAAAAAGCTGTTTACTCAATAATCACTCAGGCTTAATGGGCAGTCTGGACTGATTATCAAGAACAGGTTGCAGGAAGTGGGGAAGGTGACACTTGTTGTTTAAATGCAGAAACATGCAAAGAGGCAATCTTAACAATGCATCTGGCTTTATTGTTAATCACGTACTGCTCCTTTACAGTATTTACTGGCATAGTTTAGAAGTTGTTGACACTTAATAACCAAATGAAATAACTTAAATGATTGGATGGACAGACAGATAGATCAGCAGTAAATATATCTATATTTATTGCTGTAAACCTACTAAATATACCTAAAGATTTCTTATAGTTGAAATATTATAACAAATACAATACAAAATATGATCATGCCAGATTTAGAAATTACTTTCATCATTCATGGACAGTTCTAATGTCTGATTGAAAGCATTTTACAAAGACTTTAGTCTGTTTGGGATTATTCATTTGCATGTTTTTATTTAGTAAAAGTTCTCAGAAACTAAATTGAGGAACTTTAAAGACAAAACAACACACTGCAGTATTTTAAGAGCTAACAAAACTTCTACCAAGAGCCACATTGAGAGCCACAAAGATATTACAGTTTTTTAAAAAAAACATACACTATGGGTATGGATAGTCAGAGACAGAGACAGTGTACTGTGCGTACAAGTGTGTCCACTTCAATGGATAAGGCACTCATCAAACCACACGACAAGTGCGCTCACACTGAGTTAATTGAAGAAGAAAAATCTGCCTCAAGCTGATAAACAACAACATTAATTGCCGTCACTTCCTTCAGACCTCTCTGTGTATTTCTGTCTTTTTTTTTTTTTTTTTTTATTTTCTTGAGAAAATCATCTGGCTGACTTCGTTCAGTAAACAGGACCTGGATGTTTCCTCCTCCAGGCCAGAAGTTTTCATGTGAGGAGCAGGAGTTGATGGCCCACAACATTTATTGTCTAAATGGTAGAAATAACTGTAATTTACCATGCCACAGCATTGACCTTATTAGGCGGTGAACAATGGTGCTGCCATTTTTTTAACTTCCTCTGGGGCCAATGTCAAGCCCTTGATGATATATAATACCACTTGGCAGGCAAGTTAATTATAAGCTGGCCCCTAACACTTGGCTTCGGAGGAGCCCGCCATCTGAAGGCAATGTGACTGTGGTGGTGTGTGTGTGTGTGTGTGTGTGTGTGTATGTGGGCAGTGAGGAAGCAGGGTATAGCTCTGTTATCCAAACTGTCAGAGTCACTTTCAAAAGAGTTGCTGAGACACGATCGGTGTCCACACCTCTAACGCATACACACTCGTGCGCTCGTACGCTTCGCTCTACACACCCCTGCAGATGCTACCGTAAGACTGCAAGTGAAAACACAAGCCAGAACAGGAAGCCACTCACTGAAACATTCAGCGATCCCGACTTAAACATCACATCGTTTTATGGAGAACTAAAAAGCATTCATGTATAAAACAGACAGAGTTGTATTTGTTAATTAAACACATAGATTTAAAAGTGAGCTGCTAACCTGAGGTCAAGAAACTAATGCATGAATGAAAATTTTCATGGACATAGTGTCCAAATTACATTTTATTGTAACTATTTTCATGCATGAATTATTATCATGTTAGGCAGTTTGTTTCTTTTCATCATTTTTTCATCAAGTTAATTTCTATATGTATTCATCACATTTCCACCCACAGCATGCACTTGTCTTCAGCTAAAAGAATATGTATCTAAAAGAGATGAAGAACATGATATAATGTGTGTTCAGTGCGATGAAAACATGATGAACCTTGTTCCTGACTCTTCAGTTCTTGTCTATTGCCCCTCCCTATTTCTGATTGTTGAACTATAGATTTTTTTTCCCCATATCTGTATATTTGGCACAGACAAATCTATTGGCTCTGTTCCCTTAACATTTACTTTCACCTCTCTTGAGAAAGCAGGCAAGTCTCCTTCAAACCGATTGTTGTTGATTTTCCAACCACTTTGGCTTTTGTCGATCCTTGAGCTCAAAAAAATACAAAGATAGAAGATGATATTATTCATTTTCTGATATGAACTATAAGATACATTCTAATTACATATATGAAATTGCTTACTAATGTATCAAAGTATTTTCGAGAACATTAAAGTCACAGTAATCATAAGAATTCTAGTTGAAAAATAGCCATTGTTGCATGATGTCCACTACATTGGACTATATTGATTGATCACAATTTTCTCCCAATATAAAATCTAAACTGGAACTATATCTCTCCTTAGTAGTTAGCATGTTTATTTTTACAGAAAGGGTCTTTTTACTACAAAGTAATTTGGCATGTCTGACTTTCTGTCGGCCATCTTGGTTTTGAAAGATTTTTGTTACATTTGTACTTCCTGTCCAGTAGGTGGCATTGTATAGCGTGATACACTAAAGTCCAATGTTACGCTATTTCAACTATGATATTCCAACTGTTTATGCAATTACACCACACACATCCATGCATACACAAGAATAAAGGTCTTGAAACATTAACTTCGACATCAACTTTAGTAATCACTATGTATCAAAGGTTTAGTCATTTAACTAATAACTACGGGACAATAGGATTGTTCCCAAAATGCAAAATAATAAGAGAAAACACAATAAGAATGCAAAAGCAAAGCAAATAGTTTGACTACATGCGGTCTAACTCACTACATCCCCGTGTTTGTTTTCCGGCCAGCTTCACTCCCAAGCTAACACCGTATTTATGTCCTCAGAATTACAACTAATCTCCCCATCAAACAGACAAGATTTACTGCAGCTTACAGACAGAGAATCCAGTTTGGCTTTGCCTGTAACAAGCCAAGCCATCTCCCCCTTGTCTTCCATCAATCTGACAGTCGACATCGCTTCAATAAACCTGGCCCTCGTCTAGACTCGCTCTTGCAGATTTAATTCAAACAGCTGTTCAGTCCGTACTCCAGAAGCCCTGAGCACTTCCACTGAGGATGGGGAAGTAGGGAGGTAAGGGGGTTAGGGGTCTCGTTCATATCTGGAGAATGCAGTCTGGAGGCGTGGGAGGACATGACCTAAAGGGATATGTAGATGTCATCTGCTGGTTAGCTACACATTTGGCTGTTTTGTTTCTAAGTGTCTTACTAATTGCTAGGGCCTGAACACCTTCTCAGAGCACTGAAACGATCTATTCATGTTAGTCAAGAAATGAATTTGTTCATTTTCACCTGTATGTTTCATATACCTGCATAGAGATCATTTTGTCTGGCAGATTCCCACATCCTTGTCCAGTGAAATCCAACACAACATGATCTACACCACACATCAACAATTTCCAGTTCAAAGTGAATGTCAGTGGCCTCTAACTGCATTCTTCACAGTTCAGCCGTCATAATTAAGGTTGTTGATTCAACTATTTATTCATTACATGTTGCCAACTGTTTATTAATAAGGTACATCATTTCAGCTTTTTATTAGTTGCTTTAAACACTATTGCCTCATGTCACTGTTAACAATTTGCTATAAGTGTAATCTGATCTAAACCTTTCTAGTAATCTAATCCAACTGTGTGTTGATACTACCATTTTAGTTCACTATTCATTATTTTTTAATGCTAACTATTTATTTCAACCATTACTATTAGTTTATAACTTTTTGATAATGATATTCAGCTGTTTGTTACTTTTAGCTTTTAGAGTAGTATGTTCATTACCTTTAAGCCAGCAATTTTTTTTTACCAG
Source organism: Polydactylus sextarius (assembly GCA_016801845.1). Taxonomy (NCBI): domain Eukaryota; kingdom Metazoa; phylum Chordata; class Actinopteri; family Polynemidae; genus Polydactylus; species Polydactylus sextarius. The sequence goes on from CM028929.1 coordinate 10,873,184, forward strand.
CTAAGTTATTAGCTTGTTGCTCGTATTTGAATTTATTAAACTTTAGCTAACTTTTTCCAACTCTTTTAGTTTATTTTGTGATTTTAGCCAGTTGCTCACTGGATTGGACTCATGCAGTCTCTTTTGCGAAACAAAGCTCTCAGCAATTTTATGACTATAAATTTGAATGTTAATTTTTCTCCAACAAATACATTTTTTTTTCTTCCTTCAAGTCAAGTTATGTTTTTTTTTTTTTTTTTTTAATAAGTTGAGCTGCTCTACAAACTTTCCACATATTCCTTGGCAACTGCAGAAACATCTTCTGTGGTACAAATACCCCTGGCTGGGAATCTGTGGTGTATAAGTACATCAGTGAGTATAGGCCGCATGTGCGCATGTGTTTGTTGTGCTCCATCTACCATCTTGCCTCAGCTCTGACCATGCTCCCACAGTGGGTGGGCGGACGTATTGTGTGTGTGTGTATGTATGTGTTCGTCCTCTTCAGCCCAACAGGCAGGCCGGGGCTCACAGAGCAGATTGCCTGGCTGCTAAAGAGGTGCTGAGGCCTGCGGTGCTACTCCCTCCCCCCACCACCCTCATTCTCCTCTCCACCCACCCAGTGGAGCTCCGCAGATGCCCAGGTACAGTAAGCGCTCTTGTGCGCATAAGCCCCTGCCAGTAGACAGGACGGGTGGAGGGAGAAGTGACAAGCACGGCCGCACGCTGGTCTCCAAGCTGTCCTGCAGATCTGCTCCCTTTGCCGGTCTCGATTCGCTTTGTTTTTTTTTCTTTATCTCTCTCTTCTCTCCCTATCACCTCTACAAACTCAATCCTCCTTTGCTCCAAAGAGAATTGAGAATAGAAGGGAGGGCTCAAAAGAGGGAGGGAAGGAGGCCCGGTGTGAAAGAATCGTGTTGACAGTGGGAGAGCCGGAACAGAACGGTGAATGCCCTTCATTATGAACAGTTGGAGGCTGCGCGTGGCAGCCCACATCTGTCTCACTTGTGTATGTGCGTGTTATTTCTTTTTGTCTTTTTTATTTATATATTTATTTTGTGCTCTTTCCTCTTCAAACTTTTCTTGAGACACACTTCCAAATCACCACTGCCTCATCACCATTTCTTTGTTACAATATCCTTAATGGGAATAGCCGTTTTTCATTGTAGCTAAACTAATTTGGTGTGAATACTGATTTTTTTCTTTCCTCCCCTGTTTTTTTTTCCCCCATTGTAGCTATTTCTCAGAAAATGACAAATGGATGGTCGAACTGTGCCTCTGTCTAATGTAATGTAATGAATTCTGATTAGAGTAGAATGGATTGAATTGACTCCTTCACCCATAGCACTGTTTCAAATGTTCACCATAGTCAATCGCATTATCCCGGGGAGTGTCTCGGATGCAGGGAAAGCTAGTCTTCAAAAGGCTGAGAAAACAGCGAGAAAAGGAAATGTCGATTAATAGGGAACAGAGAGAGGAGACTGTGAAAGAGAGACTGGCAGGAGGACAAACGGGAGGAGTGATGGTGGGGGAAAAAAAAACAGGAGAGAAGGTGAAAATGGCAGAAAGGACATGCATAGTGTGAGCGCAAAGGCATTTTTGGCTGCGAATCGCCACTTTTGTTTGGCATGGCATCAGACAGGGAAGGTAGCATGATGGGGTTTATGGTGACAAACCTTATGACAGGAGATGTCAGAGCTCTGTGGTGAAACAGCACATATGGACCGACTGCTACAGCGCGCCAAGTATCACAACGTTAGCAAGTTAACTTGTGTGGAGAAAGACAAAGGCAATGTCAGAGAAAGGTTCAGTGGATATGTACGTGTGACTACTTCCAAGTCAAGTTTTATGATGTTTATTAGTTACATTTGAACTAATAATGACTTGGCTTTGCACATGCTATGTTTTTTGTGCCAATTTAGCTAAGCTAGCAGACTCCAGTAATGGAAACATTGGCCTGTTTGTCAGTCTACGGCCAGACAAACATGGCAGCAAACATTGGGTAGATTGCCATGATATTTCCGTCTAATAGCTCTCCTCTATTTCAGAATTTTTTATTAATTACTACTTTTACTAATTTATTTAAACAGCACATTAATTTAGCTACGTTTTCTGTTACTGTTTTAAGTTTTAACCATAGTTACTAGCTATCTAATTACTACTAACAACTATTTATATTTGTACTATTAGCTAACTTTTGAACTAAACGTTATTGACATATTTTCTAGCTATTTGTTTATTTATTTATCCATTTCTTTTAAATAACAATTGCAATTATTTAGTCTATTTAGAAAGGAAACTTGTTGGCTTGTTTCTATCTATTGCTAACTAACCAGCTTAAGCTAACTTAGCTAAAACTCAGTTTTTTATGCGTCCCTTTAAGCTAGCAAACTCAACTTTGTCTACTACCTTTAACACTTGTAATTTTTTTCAACTACATAGCTGACAACTTTGAATGAATCACTATTTCAACTACTTCAGACTAATTAGTTAAACTTTTTACATATTACTTTTAGCTATCCAAACATTGCATGTTAGTTAGTAATAGTTAAACTTAGGACTCATTTCTTTTGGCCAATAGTTATAATTTATGTTCTCATACACTTTCTAGTAATAATAATAACAGCTATATATGCGCTACATGTTTTGTGCAAATTTAACCATATCCAGTACTTAGTTTAAGCCAAGCTAGCAGACTCTATTGTTGGCAACATTGGCCTGTTGGTTGGTCGATGTCCAGAATAAAACATGGCAACAACCATTGGATGAATTGCCATAAAATTTCCATCCAATATCTCTTGTCCAGTTTGGATGCATTGTGTTCCTTTATCTTTTCATCTAGGACCATTAGCAGGTCCAGCTTTAATGTATTAAATGATTTAATATGCCCAAATACTTTGGTTTATGTCCAAATCTTGGCTAAATTAAATACAATCCCATCAACCTCAGCTGTACTTTGTGTTTAGCACTTCCTGGCAAATGACAGCAAGCTAACATCGAACTAAAATGGTAGATGTGACAAACGTGAATACTAGTAGCCATTCTGTAATATAGTTAATGTGAAGGTTGAGCTATTTTCTTTCTGTCAAATACAGATGTCTTAGTGCTAATGCATAAATACCGTCATCATCTTCAGGTTAACATTCATCATATTTATTTTCCCTTTTAAATTGAAAAAAAAAAAAATAAAATGGAGTGGCGGAAAGCTCTCAAGAGGAAAACAGGAAAAATATGTTGTAACACTACAATCACTGGAGATGGAACTAAATACATGGTATTTAGTTCCATCTCAATGAATCTGAGTGAAGGGATCCTCGCGCAGAACTAATTCCATTAGGTGAAATGTGATCCCCATGCGTGAGAATGAGTGCTACATAAGGTGAAGCGTGCTTGGTGTCAATTGACACCGAATTGAACAATTCATTGAGGATTTTTTTTTTTGTTCAAATGAAAAACATGTTCTCTTGAAAAGTCAAAATGCCTTCATCTTAAATGAAATAGCTGTTGATGAAAATCGCCACTAATGAAAACGAAACCAATGGGTTTTTCATTTCACTTTTTATTTTGAATCAAGTGAAACCGACCCCTTCCCTTCCATTTGCAATCACACACATGCCTTCATTACCATGTACGACCTCGGTGGGAGCTTGAAGAAAATAAAAATGAAAAAACAAAAGCAAAAAAAAAATAAAAAATAGGGCACGAAAGGTCGTCTGCTGACTGGCACTCTAGCCCTCTCCACATCCATTTGGCCAGAGGGACAGTAAATAAAGTGGAGAGCGAGAATAGTAATGGGGCTCTTCATATCTCTAATGACATAATTGAATCTCCAACTAAAAAGTGTTATTCAAATGAACCTTTTGCTGAGACAGACCTGCTATCATGTAAATATATGAGCACCTCCTACGCGTATACATACTGTAAGTGTACATATTCCACACATAGCATAAGAGAATGAGAATTCATACCCTTGGGGGCAATTATACACTCCTCCAACAAACAAAAATGCACAGCGCAGGTACAAACTCAGGACAAATGGACAGATGAACACAGATCGGCACAGACAGGTATACAGAAGGATATTCACACACATGCTGGGAGCCAGTGCTGAGGCGTCCCACAGATTTGGCATTCTCTTGACCCAACCAGAGGGCACTTAAAAGGCTTGAAGACAATCTCCCCCTCCCTCTTTCTGTTCTTCATCACCCCTCCCCCCTCCTCCCTTCTGTCCTCACTTTGGCCTCTGTCCAGACAACCAATCACACTGATGGCTTTGTTTTCAACTCTCTCAACCCCTTTTCCTCTAGCATCACATCACTTCCTCCTGCAGTGTGGGTAACATCCAGGAATCCAGGGCTGACAACCCCAAAGAGATGTTTTGGGAGAAAGCCAGCACTGCCAAGTCATACTAAGACCAAACACACACTGGCCCTAAATCAGGAAAGAAGAACTATAAGCGGATGGTGTGGACATTAGAGCTACGGAGGAGGGCTTATATTTAAGATAATTATAAAACTTTTGTTCTTAAGTTATGTAACAGTAGAACAGAATGTTTGCAAAAGCATACAACATATAGGTATAATAGGAAACTTAATCCTGAAGTCTTACATCTTTAACTCAAAAAAGTCGATTGAAGTTTGGCACAAACTATTCTGATTCATATTTGAATCAGAATATACCCAAAGGGAGTGCAGTTACATTTGGGTAATTTATTGCCCCCTCTCTTTTTTCAAAGAGAAAGACTCTGTTGTGATTTAGGTTGTCTGAAAATGTAGCCTCTAGTGTTCCTTATTGCTCGTTATGTGATCGTTTTAGAGCTGCATAATTCAGTAAAGTGTCCTCACATTCTGATGAGTTCTTCTAGATGAATGACTTCAAGAGACTGTGTTTTTAGTGACAGAGCCTGGGACAGAAAAGCTCTTTATTTGCAATGTACTGTAATTAATATATGTATAGATTAATGTTTCACAACTGCAATGGTATGCTCGTGTTCATTTGGTCATTTTCTGCAGCTATTTATTTTATTTCTCATTTCTCAGCTAAATTTCCATGATAACAGATTAGTATCGTTGAAATATAATTTCAATAATAATAATAAAAAAAGTTTCCCGTAGGTTTTGGGTAAAACTGATGACACATACTTTCAGTCACTTTTGCTGAAAATTCATAAATGTAGCCACTGGTGCTAATTAAGAGCTAATGACACATTAAATTGACCAAACTCTCAAAGACACAGCAAAATATAATTACAGTTTTTAAGGTTTAATTCTGTTTCTTGTGGTAGCTGTTCACATATCTATTGTTGTATGTGACATACAACATTTTAAAAAAGTAAATATCAGTGCATATATATATATATAACATTAGCTTGTGGTCTGTGTTAGAGTTACTTGTTTGGATCGTAGCTTGCAAAGCTTTTACAGTTTTCCACATTATGTCACATTTATGGCAATAAAGATTCTCTAATATCCATTTCAGTGCAACTTCAAGCTAATAATTTTAGCTAGTTGGCTAAATAACTTTAACTGGTAACAGTGTTACCTGACCAGATGCAGATATAAATGTACAAGCAGGAGACCCAATCACCTTGGACAGTAATTGGGGCTGTGTTTGAATAGTGTTTTTTGTTGCAGTAGTTTCTAAGTAAGTGAGATGACCCTGGGGTATTTAAGTGGTAACCTTAACAATAGCTGGATCATCTAAATGCAAAAAAAAAAAAAAAAAAAAAAAAAAAAAGGTGCTTCAGTTCTTCCTTTCTTAAATTAGCCTTTAGTGTAGGACACAATGGACCATCCCTTTTTTGAAAAGATGGGAGCCAATGTTATCTCATAACGCATTATGACAGCACATTCACATCAACAACAGTTGTTGTATAACTCACATCATTCCTTGACCCCATGATGTTTGCCATTGAGGTCAAGGAAAAATAGTTAAGAATGTCTTAGTTAATTCAACTTTTCACAAAAAAAAACAAAAAAACACTGGCTTTGTAATGGTTTATATGCAACATAGTACGTGGAATAAAGGATTATGACGTGCGTCATGGACCAACAATCAGGAAGTAGCACTAAATAAACTGAGCTATATAAACATGTTATGGTGTGACAGACTTCGAGTGAGAAAAAAAAAATCAGATATGTCACCTTTCTCATTCATTGTTTTTTTTTTATATTCCACTATTATGTCTAACCCCTTTTGTCCACATCTTTTCTGCCCATTGCCTTGAACTCCTCTAATCTAGTGAGTTGATGGCCATCATCAGCAGGAAAATTAGCCTGTTTTGTTCAGCGTTAATTCTCACAGACGTGCTTCTTTTGTTCACTCAATTTAGACTCGTTGTCATTTAGTGTTGTGCTTATTTTGAGGGGCAGTATTATCACCAAGAACTCTTGCTGCTGTCTTCACATAATGTTCTTTTTTATTTTTATTTTGGTCTGATAGCTGTTGTTGTAAGTAGCGCTGCAGAACGTTAAACATTTTAGATTTTTTTTTGGTTTAAATATTCTATGAAATATTACCTAGTGGGCTTATTATTGTATATATGCATAAAACTGAACATTAAAGAAATTTTAATGGAAGAACATTGGTGATTTACTGTGATCACACGTAAACACTATTTCAGTTGGGGCAATAAGGGGGAAAATATGAAATAAGCCCATTTTTATGATAGAAACATGCAATTTCATTTGGGATTAACTTCCTTTATGAGGGCGAATATGCAAATGGCACACTAATGAACTTAAAGTATTCTCTTTGTGAGGACTGATTAACCAAGGGGCTCCTCTTGCTGCACATTTCCATTTTTCTCAAGTCAAGTCAGGGTTCTCCAGTCACAAATTACAGTGCTTTTCCAGGCCAATTACATTGAACAAGTGCACCATTATCCAGTTCTGAACATCACACATGTATATTTTGCCCCCTTCATTTTCTCAAGAGTGCTTCAAGGCAAGGGCTCCTCTGGAGAGGTGGGGCGGTGGTGGTGAGGGTTGGGGGGCAAGAGGAAACAGGGAGAAGTCAGAGCATGAGGATGGAGGGAGGAAAAAAGACAGTAGGCAAAAACAGAGAGGGATTTAAAAAGAGTAAGAGGTATTGGAGCAATTTATGATGGTGGGAGTGTTATTAAATAATTATCAAGAAAAAAAAAATAGCCAGGAAGATTGAAGACAGGATCCATTTTATCTTATAAATGAGGCCAGCTTGTTTCCTGAGAAAGTGTGAGCACGTTTTTCACAAATAAGATGGTTTATTGAAAGTGACATGATGGGATCGAGGCCAGCAAGACGCTTAAAACATTTTAGACGTATGGAAATATGTGAACAGATTGTTCAACACATGCTTGACACAGACCTGGACTCTTATTGGCATTCACAAGGGTTGTATGATTGTTGGCTCTCGCTTGTGTTGGTTTTCTGTATTAGCGAGGCCGGTCACAACGTATTGAAGTGGTGCGACTTGATGTGCCAACAGTGAGCAGCCACTTGCCTATTTCTGTCCCCAGAGGAACAATAAGGTTGCGTGACTGCACTGTGGCGCCCCTGCAGAATAGGCTCCAGGATTAGATTGCTTTCGTTCTCTGCTCAAGCATCAAAGCAAAGCAAAAGGGCAGGAATCACAAAATTATTGTTGGAATCTCACAGGATACAGTGACGGGCAAGAAGCCGTTTTCTTTTCCCTGCACCTTGCTACTTGCATGCGAAGCTCTGCTGGCATTCATGCATAGACTGACACCCTCCCTTTTTTTCTTTGCAAAACAACAATAATAAACCAAAATCCAATCTCACAACAGAGACAACTCCTATTGGAGTGACAAATGTTCAGGGGCCATCTCCAGCTAGCTTTCCAACTGTTCTATTCATTACCTTTCCCTCTCTCACTTATTCTCCTCAGCTGCCGCCGCCGTCTCCTCTCCTCTCGGCATGAAATAGACTCTCCAGGAAGTACATTTTGTGCAAACTCTCCTCCCGCTGCTACAGCTGATTTCACAAATGATGGTGAAATGGCCAGGAGAGCGAAGGGGTAAATGGAAAAAGATGGCTGTTGCGCACTAAGACCATATTCCTCCTTTCTCCTTTTTCATAGATAACAGGGGGTGATTAGAAAACAGCAGATGGGAGGGCCAACATTAACCTCCACCGGGGCCGCGGTAAATTTAGTTTGAAGACTCCTCCGCATGAACTCACTTCTAAGGTCACATACACAAGTATACATGCAATCAGACATAGGTGTATGCCAAGATAAACACACATAAAGGTGGGGTCAGCCTTTTCTCCTGAATTCCATTTATTCTGAGAGTACACAACATCTCTGAAAGTCCATTTCAGGTCTTATATCACACATGCTATTGCTCTGTTGAGCCTTTGCCATTTACGTATATCATAGAATAATAAAAACTGTGATTGGGGGCAAGTAAGTTATAAGCTTTATGACTTTATTGATGTTGATAAAATATTTATTTGAACTTAAAGCAGACCAAATCTGTTCTAAATGTCATTAATTCTTTTTTTCAGGTTGTCAGGTTGTGACTCAACCTTTCAGTCCCAGTTTGCTCTTTGCCAATAGCCATCAAGCCTGGATTAAAAATAAAATTAACTCAGAAATAACAATTGCTACATCTTATTAAAAGGTTATACCGGCCATGGCAGTGCTTCCCTGTACAGCTGTAAAACACGGCAGTGATTTGAAATGGTGTGCACGCAGTGATAAAACAATAATGCTCACAAGCTGATGTTAAGCTGCATGAAACAGGTGTGTTTACATCTTGTTAGCTTTGTAGCAGTTGCTAATTGGCACAGGATACAACAACTGCAGATAAACGTCTTTAACTTCGCAATATTAAACACGTTACAATTTTGACGTGATGACGACGCTTGATGAACACCAGTTCACTCCAGTGACCACTGTTCATACTGATGTGGGGTTTATTGTTACTAATTTCACACCAGGACAACATGTTTTATCAAAAGCAAATCATGATTACTGCTATTTGCAACCACTAACTGTTCTGACTGCAGGTAATTGGTGCATGAATTCATAAGTTTTGGCTTATGAATAAAAACATGCAAGTGCTAATCAATTGATCATTGATTTGTTCATGGGTGGTCTTGATATACCACATTCAAGAGGCCAAAAACATGTTTTTTGTTAGGTGACAGTGATCTTTGATGTTTAGCAACCACATTCTAATCAGTTTACACTCAAGTCCAATTGAATGTTTCTGCTATATGTGATACAATAATCAGAGCATTCCTAATATCGCATGTTTTCTAGTTTTGCAAGGTCACAGTGAGCTTTGCTAATTAAACAATGGTGACCAAAATGTAATCAGTTCATTCTTGAGCCTGAGTGAATGTTCTGAATTCAAATTTGAAATAATTTTCTTAATAATAATAATAAGTGCTCAGAAGAAGGTGGATGGACATCCTCAAAACAGAATGCTTCCATCCATGTCTATCACTGCCTAATAGACATAAAAAAAGTACCTCATGGTATCACTGGAAGAAAAAGTCCCGGCAGCATCAGTGTTTCTACAAAATCCTTTGCTGGACGTCAAGATATTTATATCTGAACCTTCAATGTTGCTTCCATCCTGAAAACACTCCCAGATGCAGCCTCTATCTATAAACAGCACTACTACTTCCACTCTCAATGAGATTACCTCAAAGATTGCCCCAGTTGAGGAAGATTTCCATCTCAAATTACATTTCTCCATCTCTTTGGGGCCACTCTATTCTAGAGGAGGATTAACATTCAGTGGGACTCCAATCACTCGCGCAGTCACTCGGAAGCTTCAGAGGATTCCCTAGTTGTATAAGCTCTGGCTATTTAACAAATTCCTCAGATTGTAAGTGACAGGTTATTTGCTGTTTTGGTACAATATGGACAAATGGGAATACTGCACCATTTTTTTCTAACCCCATTGGCCTATTCCAGTTGGAGATTAGTCTACTCTTCAATTGCTAGAGGGATTTCACTAAAACTCTGGGGTATACAGGCAATGTTTTGTTCACATTTTAATTTTTTAGAAAGACATATTTAAAAAAAATAAAAAATATTGGCTTGGTACACATCACTGGATGATTATCATCTAAGCTTTTGCTGAGTCATCCAGGATTAATATTCTGTCTGCCAAATTCGTTGACCAGATGCAAGGGAATGGAAAAGTAACCCATGTTTGAAGTGCTTACCCTCCCTGTTTATCACAGTGGCGTCTGTGTATTGCTTTAATGATCTGCATGATGGATGTAATCTGACCCCGTGGCCTATATGTTACCATGTCTCTAGTGATGTTGTCTTTTGACTACTGCATGCTTGTAATGTCCTTAGTGTCCACACCAACCCAACAGACACCCATGATGAGACAGAGAGGAGAATATTCATTTTTAAACTTGTGCTAAAATCACCTCATAGATTTATAGTATTCTCAATTCTGCTGTTTTCAGAAGTTAACATTAACATTCCTATCTTGTTTCTTTGCTTGAGGGGATGATGCCCATAATCAGTTTCTCTATTTACATTGGGACAGCCTAAACATTTGTGCTGCTACTCTCCATTTATGCAGTTGGATCAGGACTTAAAATTGGACCTGGATTCTCATTACACTTTCTATTGATGTATACACAATAAAAGCTCTTCATTTGATACTGCACCTGTGTCTGCACAATACGGGAAAGAAAATGATCTATCATATCAGAGTCTGATATGGCTGAATAATGTCTTGTGATGAGACAATAAGAAACACGGAGCGGAAGCTGCAAATACTATAATTATTGTCTCTTATGAATACAACCATAAAGACACCTAATGCACAGTATATGTAGCTCAATGGTAAATAATGATCGATTAGAGTAGGAGTAGGTAGGACTGTAAATGTCTGCAGAAAAGATCTAGTAGTATGGCATGCAAAATATTCTTGGCAAATTATTAAAATTATCACAGAACAGTACAAAGTTCAGCTATCATTAAGACAAATCTGAATCACTTGAGTTTAATTTTAGATGCAAAACACAATGCGACTTCAAAGTGTAGCCAGTGCAGCTGTGAAAAAAGACCAGTAACTATGATTAAAACTCATTAAAATCTGATCACAGTCCTCGAAGAGTTGTGTTGTGGGTAATGTAGGCACTAGGAAGCCATCTAAATCTGCTAATTTGCTTTTAATCATTTGAATCAATTGCCCATTGTCAGTCCAATCCAAGAATATCACAGCACTTTTTTGAGTCTTGCGACTGCTAGTAATAGGTATTCCTATATCAAAACATATAAGGCAGCAAAGTATAGCAATAACAATGTCTCTTTGTATGACCATTGATATTTTCTGCTATGTTTTCCTCAGTCTCATTAGTACGGTTGGAGAACACCCAACTCCAGGAATACTGAAATGAAGAAAATGTACTTTTCTCTTCTCTTTTCTCTTCCATTCCTCTCTGCAGTGACATGCATGCTGCCATCATTTACATATAGAATCTAACTTTGAATGTCAGTGAACATTGGTGAATTAAGTTTAATGTTGGAATGAGTTGGTGAAATAAATTAATGTAAGGTAGTGCATGGTAAAGGTAAAGGTAGTGTAAGCATAATTCAGTGCACAGTGTTACAGTTGAGTGTTTCTGTATGAAAGCAACTTGAAGCTTTTACTCCTATACTCTAAGTCTTGTATATGTCACAACAGCAACTTACAGAGGTAATATTATATTGTTACAAACACAATAGACTACATGAATGGGCTGCTGAAGATAAGAACAAGGTCACTCATGCATCTTTAAATATCCAAGAGGGATATATGAAGAGAAACTGTACATATAAGGTCAAAGAGGAAGCAAGGCCCTCTGCAAGAAATCAAATCAATAAGCAATGGAAAGCATCGTAAGCAGTTGTCACTGAGGATCAAAGTGTGCTGATTCCAGTGGCTCGGGTTCGATCTATTGCAGCATGTCTGCGGTTAATGGGGTTCAATCGCTCCAAACTTCCTAAGTAATTCAATGGAAAGGTTAGGTACTATTTTTTTTTTCCCGGCACACTCTTCGCCCAGAGACTCGGCAGCATTATGCATCGAATGTGGAAAGCATTATCAGTAAAATACTAAAAGGCCAGGAGGTGCTGATGCAGTGCCGTTAGCAGACTAGTAAAACAATTAAGGTTGAGCTATAAATACAAACTCAGCTGATTTAAGTTGAATGAAATTCAGTTTTTACTGTCAGCTGCACTTTAGCTGAGGCCCTCTGCTTTATCACATTAAAGTTTTGTTCTGCAATCTCATTGTACATCTTTGCTTACGGTGAGGGCTCGGGTGTGTTAAAACAAAGTTAAAAACTTAAAAGAAATTAAATTAAGACTTTTGTGGCCTTTATATCAGCCGAGGATGAAGGGAAAGATAACCGAAATAGATCATTATGTGTTTCCTTCCAAAGTTAACTCGTGGTGATTCTCGAAAAAATGAGCAATGAGACATCTTTTGTCAGGGCTAATATTACCCAGACCTTCAACCTGTGGCACCAAATTAGTGGCCGCGATCGCACATGTGTGGGATTGTTTTAAATACATACTGGAAAATCAAAAGCGCACACTCTTCCAGCAAGTCGTTGAGTGTGGTCAGGGCAGTCAGCTGGAGTGAGAGAAGAGAGGCAGCGATGCTCACATTATTTGCCCAATCAATACCTAACAGATTATGTGAAATATCAACCTTCTAAAGACAGAAAAAAGGTGGTGTGACCGAAACGTAAAAAGCCCAACATGACTTTACAGGCTTTACAGTTTGTTTAACTGAAAATTCAGCTGCAGGTTTTACTCATATCAACCCAGAGATACTTTTGGAAATTTGCACTGTATATTAAGTTGTTTATAAAAATAAATGGTTTGCACCAACCACTAAGTTACTGTGTTGTTTAATGGCCATTTAAACACCCGGCTTGACACTTAGAAAATGCAATGTAATTAAAACAACAAGCTTGCTCAATATTTTAGCAGCCAAATTACATCAGCTGAATGTCAACTGGGCTGTTACGCCTCAGAGGGGTGGTGGTGGGGTCTCAGATCAGCCCCTGGAAAAGGCTAAACATAGCCGTGTCCTTACCAAAATACCAAAGAAAGTCATCAAAGTTAACAAGGTCTTGTGAATATACACCCCCCTCCCATGGTGATTAAGCAAGGGAGACTATTAAATTAAAAAAAAAAAAAACACGAATAGAAAATGTGCCTCATAAGCAGACCCCTTAGAGCAAATTATTTGGTGAGGCTGAGCGATTTATAGGGGTGCTTGGCCTGTTGGTTCTCTTCTCTACTTCTCTGGGAAGACGTGGTCAGTAAATCTGAGGACTTCATTGTTGTTCAGAGGCAAATAATTATGAATATGTTGTTTTTTTTCTGTTAAAAAAGAGGAAGCTTTGCCGCTCACGGTTTAATTAAAGGCTTCTGGGAATTATAATCAGCGCTGAAAGAGATACCACAGTGATGAAGCATAAATCCATAACCGTGGAGCAGACGGCACGGCCGATCTAATGCGTCTGCGGCATTGCTCATCGTGTAAATAAGCGGGAGTCTATGTGTTTTTTGTTTTTTTGCACGTCACACGTGTGTGTGTTTGTGTGTGTGCGTTTAGGTCGCTGTGCGTTTGCACATTTCTGAAAAAAAAAAAAAAATTCCAAGACTGTCACAGTCATCTGAGGCTGATTCAGCCTCGGGTTGTTGTGTACTTTAAGAGTATATGTGTGTTGGTTTTTGAATTATTGCTAACACTGTCCCAAATGTTTAGTTGTTGTTTTGGGATTTCCTCGCTTTACTTTTTATGTCGTCTCTGTGCTCATCTTTAGCCTGGCTAGCTGTGTTATGAGTCCAAGGTCTGTCAGTGCCAGTCTGTCAATTGGATTTGGTCCAAATAAAAATTGATATATCACAAATATCAATTAGATTGTGGTGAAATCTTGTTTGAGCTCCAACATGGTGGCCCTGAAGGGGCCAAAACACAGCAACGATTCAAGAGACAAAATAAAAATTCCCAATTCAGGAAAAATAATAAGAAATCATATCAGATTACTAAAATTTCACTGTGAAAATTATCGCTTTGTTTTGAAATGTATTGTTTTGAAACCTGGCTGAGTTTTTTGATTGCCAAGGCTACCATACATGTAAACTACAGATGAAAATCTTCTAACTCTGGTACATTTACATTCTAAGGTTAGAGTGTAGAATGTAATGTAAAGGCTTTAACACTTCCATTAAGGTTCTTCTTAGTCCGTCAGTGAGTGAGGTTGTCATATTTACTGAATGGATTGCGATGCAATTTGGAATAAACATTCATGCCCCAATTGGGGTAAGCTGAGTTGTTAGCATGCTAGTTAACACTGCTGGCATGCTAACGTGCTACATGTCCAACATTACAGCCAAACATTAGCATGTACAGAGTTATTAGCATTGGCTGACTCTCGTGTTCATGTATTCACTCTGTTTAATAGTTAATTTAGGCAATGTCTCTGAGAAAATTGCAAACAGACAGATCATTTTCTATATGTCCACCAAACTGGACCCATCAATCAATTTTTTTTTTTCCATGAGATTAGAGATCATAACCAGTCTGACACCAAAACCTCTGTCAGGTTTTCAAATCCATACTGTCAGGAGGCAAGGGCAGCACTCCCAACCAAACCAGAGCAGGAGCTGAATATGTGCATGTGTGCATTTGTATTTGTGTGCGTGTGTGTGTTTGTGTGTGTAACTGCATTTCCTCATTCATTAAGTGGGGACATTCCACACGACGGGGTGGAAACACAAAACACAAAGTGACAGGTATCAGAATTAGGTTGCATTCAGCCAGAGTCAGAAGTTTGTCGAGCCTGCTTAGCTTGCACAATATTCAGGTACATCAGGAGTCGGTGCAATCACAGAAGTGAAGCTGGACTAAAGTGAAAAGCTCTTTCAGGTTGCTGATCCAGCAGCATTTTTTTTTAGAATGACTGTGGGCCTGTGTCTATTCAACTGCCAGTTAAAAAAAAGAAGAAAAATAAGGAAGAAAAAATATAGTCAACCCAATTAGTAATAACTTTAATTTATAGGCCTCACATTGCACATTTGAATATGAACTACTCTATTTAAGATTAACTTTGCAATATTAAGATACACAACTAAATCATAAGCAAAGAAGTGGATTAATATAGAGACAAATATTCATAATTGTGCAGCTATTTCCTATTAAGTTTCTGCATGGATTGAACTTTGTTTGACTTTGTTGGACAGTCATTGCATTTTCATAAACCAAGCCACTTTGCACTGTAAATTCGAAATTACTCGTTGAAATATTTAAAGGAGCTATTAAATGTAATGTTATGTTTTCCCCACTGTGAAATTCCAAGCGTCTAATGTGTTTGCAGACGAGATACTGCTCTAAATTAAAAATGATGTGGGGATATGAGCACGTAAATATAAGTATATATCCTACCTGGAGAGTAAACTGTTTATTAAAATGTCGTTAAACTTTCTTCTGCTGGTAGTATTTGATGTTAGTGTTTGATGTTAAACCCAAAACTAGGGTTCATAAGTAAACAAGTTAGACATATTCAGACAAACTGCATCAACAAATAAGAATGAAACGACCTTCTTATTTATCTAAATAAATAATCCAAGATGTTTTTCATGTTGTTGCAATATAATTTTGCTTCATCACGACCTATAAACATATGATATAATACTAATATTTGCCAATAAATATTTCATGTTCAATTTAAAATAACATTAAATAAACATATATATATATAGTTTTTATTTTTATTTATTTATGATATTTTAATTTATCATTTTTTATTTTATATGATTTTTTAAATTATTTTTATATTATTTTATATGATTTTTTAAATTATTTTTATATTATTTTATTTTTTTAATTTCATACACGCTGACCATTTCAATAAAATAGAGGTCTCAGAAACTCATTTATTAAATAAGATACGGCTGGCAATAAAGGGTTAAAAAACACCTGATAATATGCAACATTTTTACATTATAACTGTATAAATAGCATATTAATATAATAATAAATATTTCTGTTCTAACATAACTTTGTAAATCATGGTAATGTGAAAATATATTTTCATAATTTGACTAACTTTTTGATTTAAACATGATACTGATTTGTTTTGTTTTGTTTTTGTCTTGTTGTCACGTGGTAGTGATATAGATTTCGCAGTAAACTGCATTGTCACGAAACTCATAAGACGGCCGCTTCTCCAAGTGGATGAAAAGTTGAGATTTTGGAGCGATGTGATTTTCACAGGACAGGTGAGAGATGAAGCTCTTGGGGGAGGAAATATGAAATAATATCTTTCTGAACAAAGACCGCCGCTGCACTTGTGAACTTTTGGCACTGAACACAATGTTGTTTGTTGATAACCTGGAGAAATGCACGATCACACACTCAGAGAAATAAATAAATAAATAATTCTATTTTACAGCACTGAAGGTTTTAATCAGTTGATGTAAGATGAGCCAGGTAACACACTGAGCACTGTATATAATATTGATTAATTCAGGAGAATGCTGGCTTGTATTGATTGCAATGCTTCCCACAGGTGTCTTATGTTTACTGTCAGCACCGAAACGCTTTGCTTTGCTTTTCCTCAACCATTTACAAAAAGAAATCTTGCGCAAAAATAATTAAAAATGGAGAAAAAAAAAATACCTTTAATCTACTTTAATATCCCGTTGAACACCACCTGGAGAAAACAATGCCTTTAGCAACTCTAACATTCATGCCGATTCTTTTTTTTTTCTTTTTACTTCTTCTTCTTTCTCCAATGTTTCCCATGAGCTCCTTCAGCATACATCAAATACTGCCAGTGGATGCTCTAAATATGAAGAAAGCAATCTATTGTGGCCGCAAAATGGATTTAATAATCAAGCACTGAAGTGGTACATACCTTCCCGAGACAATTACTGCACAGATTGTCTTATTATTGTTATGTTCTATAGTCAGATGACTTTTTTTCACATTTGCAATACAATGTTGTCAACAAGTACGTGCATAATGTATGTCTGTGAACTATTCCAACGTATTAAGGGAGGTTTGAATTGCAATATAAGACACACGTTTATATTTAATGATGTAGTCTGCTGTGTTATGTCCTTGTGGTGCAGACATTTTTGCAGAAATATGCATTTTTTTTTTTTTTTTTTTGTTAAATTATAACTTAATTGAGTTGTTTGTATAAGAACCAGAATTCATTCTATTCTTCTATGGGTTGGATTAAGAGCCATGAAGCTTTACAAGGGCTAAAACAAGTCAAAGCTCGTATAGTTTTTAATGCTACCTTGCTGGCCTGCTAACGTGGCGTTCACGGCTCAGCTGAGAACCCTAAATTAAACACACACACACACACACACACACACACACACACACACAAAAGCAAAGCTAGAGTCACTTGCTGTACACATTGCTTTCTGCACATGTTCTCTGCCTGCTTGGGGAAAAAAATCGCTAGTGTTAAATCAGAATGTAATAATTTTAATGGACTTATTCTGTCCTATAGTCAGTTATTTATGAACCTCCTCCTCCTCCTCCTAAAGCAGGAGACCAGGAAGCACACGTCTAATCGCTGATTTCTCGCTGATATACAGCGCCGAGCTGCTCCACTGATGATTATTACCCAGAGATTGAACACATACAATATTATTTTGAACTTTACCATCCAACTGGGTTCTTTATATTATCATAATTCATATACTCTTATCTCCATAAAAATCACACCGCACCACCATCACACCTTTCCTGTCTCCTATGTTCTCTGCTGCAATCTACATAATGGCGTAGCATCAGGTTAGGGAAGGGTGAAACTCATCATTTTTATTTGTGGATGCAACAGATAAAACTCTCTGTTTGCTGGTCCATGTGCAGAATAAATCAGTGGTTGATGTTTTTGACATGAATGAGAGCATTTGATGGCATTAGCATATCAGTTTGTGTCATGTAGCATGTCAATTAGCTAACACAGATAGCACTCCTGTTGATATGTTCATATAAACTCCAAAGGAAGAAGATGAAATAAATAAAAAAAGGGTGAATCAAGTGTAAATCTCAGATGTTCTACTGTTTTTTTTCTTCTTTTTCTTCAAAACAGCAACCTCCAGTAAATCAACCTGTGCAGTCTTAAGCTTTACTCTCCAAGAATTAATTTTGTTCACTAGGACTATGTATCAGACATTTTCTCCAGTGTAAGAAATAAGCTGACAGAGCCTGAATGTACAACCACAAAAAGACACAGTCTTTACATTCTGGGGAATATATTTTCTCGACACAGCTGTGAGAAATTGCACAAAAGCACAAATGGCTGATTGTACTGTTAAGTTTTGAGTTTTTTTTTCTCCTTTGCAGCATTTCCACTATATGTATGGAATAATTTCTCTTTTTGCTATATGCATACAACAGGAGGAAATTATTTGTCAAAGTGAATGTCATTTCATTTAGTCTGGCGTGATCCTGCATCTCCATACGATCTTCTCAGCTGGTCTGAGCTCTTGCCCAGATATATTGTTCAGCAGCTGCCCCTTTTTAAGATCTCAATCTCCAGAAAGCGCCTCGCCTTTTTTTTCCACTCTCTTTCCTTCCACTGCATTTTATTACATTGAGGGCATCTGACTAATGCAATGCACTGTTGGCCAGCTGCCACATGCCAATTTATAACACGATAGCTTTGGCTGCTCCATGCATACCAAGTAATGCTGATTTGTTGTGTTGGCTGTACTGCCTCTCACTCTGCTCCTGTTTTCTCTCTCCCCCACCTCCCTTCACTCCATCCCAAAATGGTAATAAGAGTGGTAAAACACAGCACTTAGAAATGGCGGAGAGGTGATGAAGTAGATGATGGGTAGAAAATACCAAAAATACTATAAACACAATCCAGCAGCAGCTCTTGAGTAAAAGAGGAATATTTTGGCAATGACGAATGCAACGTCGCCAACAGGATATAAGTCTTGTGCTCCTATACAAAGGTCATAATGTAAATTCACATTGCCAATTTTTTTCTTTCTTTTTTTTAGTAGCTGTCATTATCATTCATTTTATCGTGGGCTTTATAATATTCATGCAATATTCTTGATATGTCCCAGAGGAAATAAGTGTGGTTAAGAGAAAACTAAGAGAAACTATTGTACTCAGCAAGATAGGGACCAAAAAATAGATCCAGTGATGCAAGGAACACTTGCAATTATTCATACAAATTGTAAACAAACCAACAGTTTGGCCAAATTAGTTGAAAAGTCACAGGAAAGTGATAAGTGAGTGTGTCTGAATTGTGTTCAACCATAAATATATAAATAAACACATTAGGTTAAAGTTAAACCAAGTGCATCTGTGCTACTGATGGTGAGTCAGCCTGTTATTGATAATATCTGTCCCCAAAATCATCAAATAATTAATTAAAACCAAACTTCTCAGAAGAAATTCTGCTAACACAGGTGATGGGATTCAGGATGTGTACTATGGCCAGCCACCAGGGGGCGATTAATTAGCTTTGGCTTTACTTTTGGGAGTTGCCATGGTGTCAGAA
This sequence comes from Polydactylus sextarius, assembly GCA_016801845.1. Classification (NCBI taxonomy): domain Eukaryota; kingdom Metazoa; phylum Chordata; class Actinopteri; family Polynemidae; genus Polydactylus; species Polydactylus sextarius. Next base: position 10,892,686 of record CM028929.1, read on the forward strand.
TCCCAACTGTAATCAATGGTAATTTTCTTTTAAGGTCATTGGAAATTACGTTGCGACTCTATTTCTATTGGTTAGACAACTCTCCTCCACACAACAGGACACTGACATTTGCATGTACTAATTGGTTTAGCCAATTAACTCGACTCTAGCTCTACTCACAGAAGTGAGTCACAATAACCTTGTTCTTCCAAAGGACTCTATAGCCTTAGGAGAGCAAGACCCTACCACACAGTCAGGGGATAGTGATGGGAAAGCACTCTCCAGTGCTACAAGACTCTGACTCAGATTGACTTAATAACAATTGAAGGCAGTAACAACTGTGCTACTGTCTGTGTCTACTGCTTCCGTGGTATGTACAGTGAAAATAAAATACCAGTATGAGACACAGCTAGGTGGTTCAATGAATGTCAAGCACCTATTTTTACATAGTCTGCTTTCTCTTTTCCTGTGAAAATATCAGCAGCTCACAATGTGCGTGTTTGGAACACAACTGCCTTCTCTGAACAGATGCATTTAAATACTGGTCTATTAGTTAAATGGATCATCCACGAGTGCAGCTGTCATGAGGCAAAAGGCATCTGGACTCGAAGCGAGCCAGGGAAAATTGCTGCATCACCAGGACTTTGCAGCAGGAACATCCACCTGACTGTTTTGCTCAGTACATCAAAAATGGTTTCTGGCTAATCTCCATGTTAGACTTAAAAATGCTTCATAGCTAAGCCAGTTATGTTTTGTGTGTGTATGAGAGAGAGTGTGTGTGTGTTTTGCTCAAACTCTCTTCCTTACAAAGTTTGTCTGAATGCTACTGTAAAAGACTGCAATAGAATAATATCCATAAAGTCCTTCAGTTCCAACTGTAAAATTGATATGGTAGCATATGACACTTTTTAGACAAAGTTGAGGAAAGGTCTTTTCCTGTTTTGGTCCTTAATGCACCCAAAAATGATGCACCACTTCTCACTACGTGACTGCAGGTACTGTTATAAAAGGCCCTTTAGCCCTGCAGTAGCTAAGCATGAAACATAGCATGATGAAAGGTAATTCAACTCTTGAAGCATGGCTTTGGCAGTCATATTCATTGGCCAACTGAAATGAGAATGTGGCCCCCGGAGGGTCAACAAATGGGGATTCTGAAGTGAAGAGTCGGCATAATTATCACTTCCAATTCCAGACTAGGAGGGATGTGGTGATCTGGAGGCCACTTGGTGACAGAGCCGGAGAGAGAGTGCTTGGACGGGGGCCCAGTAACAAAAGGTCAGCCCACTATAAATAGCGTTGATAGAGCTGGTGTTAATGGCAGGAATGGTTGGAAGAGAACCATGCTAGTTTGTAGTGGTGTTCAGTCAAGGAGTGCCCCGATCCCACAGCACTCAGCTCCGCTGAGAGGTCGGACTTGCTATTGCTTGCCTCATTTTGCCTCCCATATGTCAGTGTCTTACCTATTGACGTTTGCCATTTTGTGTAATTGGCTGTCTTCACACTGGGAAAATGTGTGCAAGGGAGGACTAAATAATATTCTATTGGCACGTGGCTTCCATGTGGGAAAAAAAAAAAAAAATTATCACACTTTGCAATAAATATCAAAGATTAATGCTGCAGAAAGTCACAGGGTCGACAAAATACAGGTTCAGTACGTGCGAGTTCTTGAGCAATTTCTGCTCGTCTCCTCATGGGGTTAAAAAGGTGAAGAATAATCCTCACTCTTAAAATGCACATATGTGACTTACAGAGTAAGTATTTCCTACCTCATATGTACATCTATATATAGATACATGAATGTAAACATATCAAACTAAAGCACTCTGAAACCATTACCTCGTCGGGTATTCCCTTCCCTGTCTCAGTTTATTGAGGTTCAGTCAAATCTTACCTTTTTATGTTTTTAGATTGGAATAATCCAATTAGATTTAGCTTGGCTTGTGAGTGTGTCTACCATTGATTACAGCCATTGCTGCCCATCAGGATTGTTTACCGCATGATTCTGCTAATGTGAGCATCACTGTCACACACACACACACACACACACACAAACTCCCAGAGAAAGGGGAGAGAGAGAGACAGAGACAGAGAGAGCTATGGTTCAGGAAATCTTGGATACCCAGGCTGTAATGAACCTCCTATAAGGGCTTCTGGGTAATTCAATCTCCATTCAGAGACGGCTCTCTCTTCATAACGCACATTTCATCTGGCTTGCATCAAGATCCGTCTCCATGTCAGCAAATGAGCAGGCTCTGGAAGATGGCAGTAGCATTACATATTGCACGGGCACTGGGCTTAACTGCACGGATAACCTTTCAGCCGTGCTAACGCTGGGAATTCGGTGAGAGCATCCTAGCGTTAATTGGACAGTGGAGCGGACCTTATTTCAAAAAGCTTGCCTCCTCAGTTTGGTAATTGTTACCATTATGACTTGACAACACCACTCACTGCATTTCAAGTGACTCCAAGCCCCTTGCTCAGTGGCATGAATATTCCACCTCGCTGTTCTCACCAAGCTGTCACCAGAGAGCCGGTGCTCATCAGCCCTGAATGGGTGCATGTGCTCAGCCATTGTAGCTGATGCCCATCACACTTTAATGTGTTGAAGTGCTTGAGACTTGGTTGGTATTCACTTTAAGAATGAACTAGCTGTTATAGCATGAAAGAAGTTCTTTATATATCTTTACAGTGTTCAAGAGCATGTAGTCAAGTCTACATGATATCTTTCTAACTGAAAGCAAGTTATGAAGAACTGCGTGTCTGTAACAGATTGTTATTCAGTTATTACATTGCAATAATCACCATTTAACCATACGCTGAAACTGAACTGCAAGAAATAATATGCAATAAAGAATAATAATTGTAATAAAAACTAAATTAAAACTTCTTGTATTTAAAATTCTGAACTGTTTGCTTTCTGTCCTTTTGTAAATGTAAAAAAATTAAGAAAAAAAATGTGCATATGACACAGTTCTGAGGCCAATTAATTTGACATGAGGCCAGAAATTAAAAATCACACGCTTCATTAAGTTCTTTAACAAACTATATGGTAAAAATTAAAAATATAAACAGTTATTACATTCATTAGGATGTATTTAAAAAATACTACTAAAAATAAAAATGTTACTGAGTAATGCACTGGCATTAAACTCATTTTAATCAGTCACTGATTGCCATCACATTAACACAATTGCAGCTTGTGTGTAATTGCATGTATATGTGCACTTGGCCATTATGCGTTCATGCAGAGGTGGCTGTATTTACGATTTATTTATTCCTTGTTTGACACACTTTTCCAATTGTGTTGTGTTTTCACTTTGCATATTGCATATACTATATATTTTTATTTGCATCCTGTGGGAAAGCCTGTGACTGCGATGTTAATGTTTGTTACTGATAAATGGTGGTAGAGGAAGATGCTAGGGTGCTGGGACATTAACGCCAACTTTTACATCTTTCCCATAAAAATGTGTGTCTATTTTTGTGAGATCCAGGTCATTTTATTTTATCTTATTTTTGTTTTATAACGTATAGTGAACATTATCAAAAGGCCACTTCATACCTTGGTTTTAATGTGCACACTTTAATGAGCTCGTAACAAGCTTGAAGTTGCGGGCAGGGTTAAGCAGCCTTCCACAAGGTTAATAGCTAATGAATAAGTAAAGCTTCACATTACAATACAGGGATTTGTGTGATGTCTTTTGGGTTCAGTTTGAACAATTCTGTCTGCATGAATTCATTTGGAAAATCAAATCCCATTTGTAAATTGTCTAACAATTTCAATATTCCAAGTCTTATTTTTTTTCATTCATTTATTTATCTATTTATTTATTTTATCATATTTCACTCGATTAATTTCCCAAGGCCAAATTTCCAATTTGTCTCTGAGCAACGTGGATCTCACCACAACTAAATGAAAGGTGGACCGAGTTAAAGCTAAAAACGCATGAAAAGAAGAAATGCCCTTGGCCTGCTTTTTTCCCCCCCTTCTTATACCCAGTGGCAAGGATGGAAAAACGCTGTTTTGTGATTTTGCTTTTGATGCCTGTCATGTTTTGTATCATGCAAAAAAGAAAGAAAGAAAGAAAAAAACCCCTGTACTAAAAATAAATGAGTTACCATGACCTAAATACTTTATAATATGCAACATCTATTAGTAAAAAATACAAGCAGTTCAATAGAAGATACTGTATGTGGTTACTTTAAATAAAATACAATGGTTCTCGACAAAGATTGTGGAAGTGGGGTTCCCAAAAGATCTGTAATCGGTACGTGAATATTTGTTATTGATGCTTTAATATGGAGCCACTAACTAAAAACGATTGACATTTCCGTCAACACCGAACTGATCTGATGAATGTTATTTTTTATCATTGCACAGCAGGTCCAGGCAAGCCTGCAAATCTGTTTACAAACTGTTTACACACTTTTTATGTATTGACCCTGTGACAAAAGAAGCAACCTGTTCAGGGTGTAATCCCACCGTCATCCTCTCCGGTGACCCTAGAAAGCATTAGTGAGTGTAAAACACTGGATGAACTGATGGTGTGTAAACAAACATGGCAGAACTGGTGTCAGTTAAGTCATGTACCTCAAAGTGAGTCTACGCAATCCAATTAGAAAAATGTTGCATGGATGTTCTGCCACAACTAGCATGTATGACAATTATGTTCCTGTCGTGCCCCACATGCTATCTGACTTCTCTATCAACACATCAAATGTAGGAAATGAGAGAATAACAGACACTTCACACACTCACACACACATATATACACACACACACACACATATATATATATATATATATATATATATATATATATATATATATAGATGCAGAGTTAGCCCACTGAAGTACGAGTGAAATAACTCACTGCAAATTTCAATTACTGTTCAAATTATGCTGTAAACAATTTGCCATACAGGAACATTTCTTGAGAGCGTTTATCTTGGAAAATTAAACCTCATCCGGAATTCAGGAGATGCACTCCACTCTCACCTGTGTTAATAACAAGGTTTGAACCGCTGCTCCCATGTCGGCTAATGGCCCATCCATCTGTACGCTGACGCAGGAGCACAAAGAGCACCATTTTCTCTGTTCTCTCGACTTGTTTCTAGAGCTCTCTCCCCTCTTTACACTGTGAATGATAGCACCCCAGTGGCATTGTGGGTGATAAATAAATCCTGCAGGAAATAGGAACTGGATCTTGAAGGGGAGGGGGTCCGCACGATGGGAAAAGAGATCAATGCGTCTTTTAATTATCAGTGTGGCTAAAGCGCACTATTGGGTTCAGTGTCAGTCGCTACGGGCACTAGATCTATTACACACCGACTTTACCAACCATTATTATAACAATACATTCAAGTGTATTCATTACAGACCGGAAATGTGTTTTTCTCTGCTAGCAGCCATTCATTTCACATTATCGGCGACGTCAACACAGAATCTCTGGTTATTCCTAAAATGTGCAGTCGATAAAATGTGAGAGGAACTGCAAATAACTTTAGCTCCGCTTCACTGTTTATGAAAGCCTGTGCTCCCAGTGTTACACAAAGAGGCGAAACCTAATGTCTTCCTATATTGAGCCTGAAAAGGGTTTATATGACTCATAGCTGTCTCACTATATCCAGAATATAGATTGTAGCAGCTAATTTAAGCCAGCACTGAATTTGTGTTTTCTTTCAAAGTGTACCCTCTAGAGTTGCACACTCTCAAGCTCAAAGTGCTAATGCTATAAATGTGCTGCTGTCAAATTTGTCTTCTTCAACTATGATTCTGGTAAAAAAAAAACCAAAATAAAACAAAACAACAACACACACATGCATAAACACACACTTATCAGATTGAGGAGATGTGACGTGTTGGGTGAGGATTAGGAGGAGGCTGTAGATTAGCAGCGATGGGTAGCGAGAGAGAGATTTGGTTTGCGTCTCACCCTCTGACCATTAATCCCTACTGTAACTGAGTGAAGCAGATGGCAGCCGGCAACAAAATCTAGTGACACTGATGGAATCTCGGCTAATGATGCTCCCAATTCGCAAAAGCAAGACAAACAGAGAAGAGGACGGGAGAGAAGTGTGTGTGTGTGTGTTCGCGCCTGTCCCTAAGAGGAAGAGTCAACATCAAAAAATCTCTCCTCTCCCCATTTTGTTTGTGTTGATGTGTACACTGGTTCTTTGCAAGTTAGGGTTAGGGTTATGGTTGTACACTCAACGAATGTGATAAAACATGGGAACGGTTTGATTACTGCCAGTTAAGATTCTCAAGAGGGAGATGATTGGTTGATGACAAGCCAACAGACTGGCTCAAAAAAAAACAAAAAAACACAAGAAGAGAGAGGCGACTGAGATGCAGTACAGTATCCTGCTGCAAAAACATACATTTTATTTTAACGACCTTCCTGCCTTTTCCTTCAGCAAACACGTTGATTTTTTTTTTTTTTTTTTTTTTTTTTACTTTTCACTAACTATCTATGGCTCTGGAGATGCGTCTAATTCAGGATATTGAGATACCAGGAGAATCACCTCCTGTGTCCCTTCCCTCGGTGCGATTTCTCTCCGGTTGTCATGGTCACACATGGAGGTGCGACAGCGATCTGAAAAAGTTCAGCTCGGCGTCAGCTGCCACAATAAAGTTATACTCTGCGCACACAACAGCAGCAGCCTCCATCTCTCTCTCTCTCTCTTTGCCACAGCCGCCTACCTTTGGCGGGCGCTTCCTGCTGTCATGCTTACACAGAGGAAACAATAGAGGCGGCAGAACTTTTACAATGCCTGAAAGCACCTTTAGGAGTTTAAATGTCTACAGCAAGCTGATTTATATCACAAATACGGGTTTCCTGTTTAGATTTTACCCTCCGATTACTTTCCGCTGATAATGAAAAGTTTTGCGCGCACTGCACCAAATATCAAACACGAAAGTATGTCAGACTTATCATTATTTACCTCTTTAGACAAATTAGATTTACATTGTGCCTCCGCTCCACGTGACTGAGTGATTATTGTGGGTGTTAAATATTTAACACATCATTATCATGTTGGGTTTTCAAAGGGATGAAAGCGACGGAGTCTAACTCGATTGAGCTCATCAACACCATGAGAAAAGTATGAATGTGCGCTATTGTGTTGTGGTGGTGTTTCCTTTGTGTATAAATCTGTAAACCTAGTTTGAAAGTACAATTTGATTGTTCTTTTCTATTATACGGCTCTGCATCCTAACATTAGCATTTTCTTTTTTCATTTTTTTGGTCCACTTGCTCCTTTCTGTCTCACTGTCTTACCTCCTGTCTCTCACTTTTCAGCCGGCTCCATGCGGCTCTTTCAGGGGAGAGGAATCAGCTCATGTTAAGACCTCACAGTTATGATGAAAAGGGTAATCATCCTGTCACTGTGTGCAGCTAGACGAGCGCTTTTGGATTTTGAGAGTTACAGCTGACACCACTGACAGGCCAGGTCATGGTGCCACTGTAGTCAGGAGAGAGGAGAGAAGAGAAGATAAGAGAGGTGAGGAGGGGTAGAGAGATGGAGAGGGAAAGATGAGAAGAGCTGACAGAGAGGACACAGAAGGAGTGAAATAGGAGTTGGCTAGTCAAAACAATGGAATGGCGGAGGCCTCTATTTATATTCATAGAAAAATTAACAATTTCATGCTGCAGAAACGTACAAAGTATAGATTACAAAGACTTTCTGTGTTGTCAGAGCCAAAATTCCTCTGAATAACAGTGTTAGAGACTTTTCCCCCCAGAAGACATTTTCACATTTCATAGCAGGGAAAGCACAGGTACGGGTAATCACATTAGTAAGGGCCCAGTTACACATATTTTTTAAGATGCCCTGGAAGTTTAATAATGTTTTTCATAAAAGTAAATCAAATTAATATGAGCATCTTGAATGAATAATTTGGGTGAAATAGCTAGTAAGCTAGTTGTCCAACTAACATGCTAGCTGGAAGGGACAAGGTTGGCACTTGCTAGACCATTTTTTTTTTTTTTAGTGCAGGTTATCGTTTTTGTTCTTGGGGACTGACCATCATTTCTTTTAGTAAATAGTGTCAATGAAGAAGGAAACAAGATCTCTGAGTAAATATTCTCAGTTGTCGAGCCAGTTTGATGGCTAACAGGATGCTTGGTCGCTAATAAGACAATATTTCCACATAAAACACATGCATTATAACAAAACTGCATGAAATCTATTCCTCTTACACAAAACAGTAAATAGATTGAGGACTTCTCTTTTAAAATTGTCGCTACAACATAGCTTGTAAGCTAGCTCCTCCTGTTTTTCCCACAGCTATCACATCTGTACACTGAAATTTGAGGCATAAAATAGTGACAACAAATGTAAAATAGTAATGTTGATATTGCACATGTCTTGCACATTCGATTCATATTCCTCCGGCACAGTCACTGAGAGTTTAATACTTTAATAGCAATTGGATAGAAGCCATAAGGAGAGCCACCATGTTGAATCCTCTAACTGCTTTAACATTAATTGATTTTCTGGCCAAATAAGGCCATTGTTAATATTATTAATGGCAACATGTTAAAATGGTTGACTGTCAACACGCCCACACTTGGCCTTAATATATATAGATGTCAATCATATACTGTGTCCTTTTCAATTGTAAATTAATGCATTCTGAAGAATTTATTCTCTTGTACTTTGTTGTCAATACATGGCCTTACATTAAAGTGGCTAGGGCAGAGTGATGTCACATCAGAGGGGGCCCCCACCCTAAGTCTCTAGGTGACGGAGCAAAAGAGACGGGTCATTGGGCTGCACCCGGGAGAGAGTGGCAGCAAACAGAGTATGGGAAAAAATGCTATCAGCTCTCTCTACCATACGCTGATGGCATTAGGTACGGATGGGCACATCTCACGCCATCAAAGGTACACGAGGGACTACGCTTTCTACCTGTGTGAATATTTGTGAGTGCATGAGTGTGACACACAACTGGGGTTACTGGGTCTTACCAGTGACCGACTTTTCTCTCGGACATCACATCATTTCAGCATTTTGAACCCATCCCCAACCTTTTTTTTTTTTTTTTGTCCTGCTCAACATTGTCGCAATTAAGCCTGAGCAAACAGATTGAAAATAATTCAAACGCCCGCTATTTGCTGCTCTGGTACACAAACACTAACTGAGCGAAACAGAGGGAGAGAGAGAGAGACTGGTGTTCTTGATGTATGCACCAGCAGTGAATTCAGTTAAAGGGCCCCCTCAAAAATCTTCCTCAGGCAGTCTAGACAGACGACTCAAAGGGACAAAATTCTCTTTCCCCCTAGATTAGTACACCTCACTTGAGGAGCTGACACTAGCATGAGGTTGTTCTGCTACTGTTTATTTTCTCTGCTTGTTGTTGTGCTTTTATTGTCTTGTTTTACTGCATTTTAGCATAGAGTTTTGTTTTCTGTAGAACATTTTATGTTTAAAGGTCAGCGCTCAGCTTCACTTGGTAAAGTTAAAGTCCATGAACTAAGCCAGAAATCTAGATGTAGTGTTGAACTCTGACTTAACAGCTTATCATCATCTCTAAAACAAAGCGAGGATTGAATGACTCACGTGTCAGAAGGAGATTTTATCTTTAGTCGACTTGACTACTGTAATGGTGCGTTTACAGGTCACTGTATCGACTGGACAAGCTGCAGCTGATTCAGAACAGCTCGGCTCAATTCTTCACTAGGACCAAGAAAAGTAGTTCGTATCTTTTGAGTTTTTTAGATCTTTACACCAATTTGCTGTTCAACAAAGGACTAGTGAGGACTGAATGACTCATGTATCAGAAAGACCGAGGGAAACTTAGCTATGCTTTAATCTTTAGTTGACTTCACTACTGTAACATTGTGTTTTTATCTTTCTGTTAAAAAAAATGATTGGACAGCTGCAGCTTGATTCCTCACTAGAACCAAGAAAAATGAATCTTGACACTGACTTCCTGTTTGACAAAGACTTCATTTAAAAAAAAAAATGGTTTTATAAAGCACAAAATGGTTTAGGGCCAAAATACATCTCTGTTCTGCTGCTACGCTATGACATTATGAACCATCCAGACCTCTCAGGTCGTCTGGGACGGGTATTCTTTACATCCGCGGAGTCAGAACCAAAAGTTTAGAGGCAATGTTCAACATTTTTATGCTCCCAGAGAGCTGCAGGTCTGCTGCAACCCTCACCTCTTTTAAGTCCAGCCAGAAGACTTTTTTTTAAACAGTTTTATTTGATGCTGCTTTTTCTTAAACTGCATTGAAACTTCTACTTGTGCATTTCTTGTGTAATTTTATATCTTAATCTTCCTTAAAGGGGAACGCCAGCAAACTTGAACTGATATTCCACGGTTATAGTAGACAAATCTCAGTAATCTAAGTCATCTAGGTTATCTAAGTCTTTGAGTAATGTCAGTCATCAAAAATAAATAAATAAATAAAATAAAATACATGAATCAATTTTACTCCAGTGAGGATGTCATGGTAACAGTGGGACTGGCCAGGCAGCTAATAAACTAAGTAATCGGGCCAGATTTCTAACGTCAAAGCAAACAGCGCTTTTGTGCCACTAAAGAGGCTGTACATCTCTTTCTAATCCCTGTGCAACACAGCCAGGGGCCTTAACAACACAAGTCTGTTTAACTGAGCAGTGGTAAAGAAACAGTATAAAACAAGTGCTTACCCTGTTGATTTCCGACAAGTTTGTGAAAGTCCAAAACATTTCCTGTCCGCACTTCACAATAAAAATCTCCTGGTAGTTTACCAGTGTGAAACTTTTAATATGAAGCAGCAGATGTGCAGACAGGAAATGTTTTGGAATTCCTTAAGTCTCAAGGCTGCATTTTTTATAACTTTGGCATTAGAACTCTGACCGGATCACGTAGCTTATTAGCTGCCTGATCAGGCTCATTGCTACTGAAACATCTCCGGTAATGTAGCACCGATTCGTTTCATTATTATTATTTTTTTTGGTGACTGACATTACTCAAAGACTTTTATTAGTGGAATATTGGTTTAAATTTGGAACCAGGAGTTCCCTTTTAACTACTTTTAAATTTTGTCTTGATACCTTCTATTTTTTTTTAACGCAAAACATGTACAAATGGATTTAAATGGATTTAACATTTTAAGTTTGATGTACTTTGCAATGACAATTTGCAGAATTATAGCAGAGGATGTGAGCGTTTGTGATATTTGCAGAGGATAAAAATAAAAATGATCCACCTTTGCCCACGACCCGAAATGGTGAAAGTGACAGCACGGCAGTGCATCGGGAAAAAGGAATTCAGTCCTGACTAATAAATAAGGCGTCGTATGCACACGCCTCAGCTCCTCCGGTGACGCTGTTTGTTATTCATCGTGGGGGTAAAGACAATAACACGAATGAATATTGAATATGCATACATCTCTCAAGAAATGGAAGGAATAAATGCAGCAAAGATGAGTTTTCTCTGTGTCAAGGCTGGAGGTTAGCGCTGATTAAAATGTGTGCAATTCTCAGCGGGGTATATTGCAATTATTTGTTTGTAAAGATAAGTCATAAACTTCAAAAATGAAAATCCGCCCTAATGAAGAAAAATTGCAGCAGCTGAGGAAAGGAGAGATTAGAGTGGATTTTTCTCCCTTAATTGCACAATTCATAAAAAGTGGTTTACACATTTTTTTTTTTTTTTTGGATTTTCTCTTGAGAAATCAATTTTTTTTTCAAAATAAAATGAATAATTGTAATAACAATAATAATAATAATAATAACATCCTCAACTTGAGCCCCATAAGTATTCTGCCTTTTCTCCACTCACCAGCTCAACAGTGAGGACTCCAAACAAAGCTTGTTTTGAGCTGAAACATGTATGTCTCATTCAAACTTTAAGAAGTAATTGCCTCTGGAGTTTTTTCTGCTTACTTCCCACAAACCAATCCATATCCAAGACTCTGCAATATGCAATCCCCTCTAAATTACACCTGCCAGTGCCAAGAAACATCTACCTAGGAAAAAATATGTGCACAGCAATGAATATCCCCTCTTCCCTCCATGTCGAGTTTTTTTTTTTTTTTTTTTTTTTTTTTTCCTTTTCCTTCTCCTGGAGCACAGATGTGCTTTTTTGGCAGCAGCCCCCCTCACTGCATCTGCCTGCACCTCAGTGCTCAAGGATTAACTGGGACAACTGAGAATAATTAACCATGCAAAAACCCACCCTGACTCCTCATCCACCTGCCTAACAGCATAGATAAATAAATTGATGACCCTGGCTCGTATTAATATTCAAGCCTTTTCGAAGCGACTGTAAACACGTTCTCCTCTTGTCTGAGGCGCGGCACACCATCCTCCATACTCGCCCGATGCATACCGACTGAATGTGTAGGTGGAAAACTTCAATAGGAGACCTGCGTGCTAGGAAACGTATGCGCTTCCACCCTCCATACCTTTTCCTGGCCTTCTCCAAACGTAAGCTTGGAGATGAAACGGACAAAGTTCTGACAGAAGGCCTAATTTGCAGAGTGACAAGAAACTCTGGCTCACTCTTCCCATTTCCATCGATCAGTGTCGAATGAAGCCTTGCAAAAAACTCAACCTCTGCATACAAATGACTGGATACAGCCTGTTGCGATTGAAAGATCTACTTGAGCTGGGAGCTGAAGAAGAACCACAAAGGAAATCTAACAGCCTTCTGAAGTTTTAAAGTTTCTTTTGAACTTTGTCTCGCTTTTTGTAATCAATGGGAGGATTCATATCAACTCAAAGCTATGCTTTTATTTTGTAGGGATGAGGCAGGCATATGCATTGATTGGTTGAACGTGTGAGTTCAGGCAGTGTCATTCCCACCGCATGAAGAGGACGCCCTTAAGAGGATTATGTTTAAAGATTTCACCATATTCTTGGTGCAAATGGGATCACTGAAACTACTGTTCACACGCATTTGTGCAAGCCAACGTAATAGGATCATGTTAAAGGTATTAGATGTCATTTAAGTTCACCTCCTTTATGGATGTGTGAAAAAAAAAGATATTAAAAAAAAAAAAAGAAAAAGAAAAGGACACGCCGGTTTTCGGGTGGCAGGTGGTGAGAGAGATTTTTCCTTTAACCAAAAGGTCATGCGATCGATCGGCACAAAGTGAGAGTCCATCCGTGACAAAGTGTCCTTGAGTAAGACACCGAGCTGCTGCAGGAAGAGGGAACGCATGAAACGACTCAGTAGCATGTATCAAAAAGCACAAATGTCACAAAAACATTATTTTATAGACGTACACACTTTCAGTACTACACTACTCTGTCAAACACATTAATTAATAGTTTTCAGGGTTTTTTTTTTTTTTTTTTTTGTTATTTTTTGACTAAATAACAAATCAGACAGAACACAGTGTACAGAAAATGCCACCTAAGGGGCCTCAGGGAAGGCAGAGCATTAGGTGCTGGTGAGGTGGCTCGCCTTATATTGCTATTTTCAAATGACAGAATAATATGTTATGGATCATTTGACTCCTCTCTCATCTTTTTACTCTCCCTCCCTTGGCTCGTATCTCCCCGAGACGAAGGCGCGTGTTGCTAGCAGGGCGGGCGAAAGGTGCCTCCTCTAATGTGGCATCTGGCAACGGTGAAATATCAGAGCATGGAAGGCAGCCTTCGGGGTGGATGGGAGGACGCGAGGGAGAGAAGAGGGGAGGAGGGAGGGTGTCTGTTGGGACTGGGAGATGGGAACCTACAGCCAATAAAAGTAGCTGTCCATTGGGTATATGCCATTCAGACCTTCCTCTCCCCGGAGCTGGACAGTCTTTAAAGAGTCATCTCCCCTCTCTGTGGCTGCGAGGCTAAAGAAGTGGTATTACAGAAGCTCAAGAGGCTCTGTCACATGATTCAGTGGGCCATTGTAGGGGACAGTGCTCAGGGAGTGGAACACACTATCACATGAAGAAAATTGCACCGGGGTAGGAGTGTGTGCAGGGATGTGCATATTGTGTATATGTGAATGAAAGAGTGGGTGGGGGGTCATTTATGAGAGTGGGAACAGGTTAGCAGGCAAAAAAAAAAAAAAAAAAGAAAAATCACTGTATGAGAGTGTGCTGTAAGTAAGCAACAAGGGAAAGAGGAGGAGAAAAAAATAGGAGCATGAGAAGACTGTGGCTTGCCGCTGTTTACCCTGACATTTGCCTGAGGTATTGCTTCACTGACCTTTCCATCTCGTTTTTTAATTAGTATTTCTGCTAACATGAAAATAGTAGCAGATTTACAGTTGAATAAAAAGAAAGGAAGAAAAAAAAATAAAGCACATGTTTGATGTTCTTTTACTTCATTTATTCCTCTCTCTCTGTTGTAACATTTGGTTTTGACAGGCTTGTGACTGTCTGTCTACACATTCGAGGTGCCAGAGGAAGAGAGCGAAGCATGAAAAATTCAGACAGACTGGGAGGAGGAGAAAAAAAAAAGAGAGAAAGCGAGAGTCAGAACTGATAGTGCTTCGAATTGAAAAAAAAGAGGGTTATTTGCATTAGTAATGTAGGCAATGATTAATATCAAACCAGAAAAGAAAATTTACTGTGGCATGAATGGCACCCTGGCACTTGTCTGCGATCTGCTGTACTGTCGACGCCCAGGGCCGTGATTACTCATCTCCTCGCTGCATTTAACTATGTCTGTTAGCTTCGATAAATAATACACAACCTTGGTGTCTTCTTTTTTTTTGCTCAAGATACCATGCTAGCACATAATTGACACATTCCCCCACTTTCCCTTTCCTCCTTTTCCTCCCTCGCCTTTATCCCCACTTATTTGCTTGCTGGCATTTCATCAAAATCACAGTAAATACATAAAACACTCAAACTAATTAATGATTATGGAAGACTGTGGGGCAATGAAAAGTATATAGATGGTGTAGGAGTGCTAAAACCCATTTAATTTCATTTAGAGACAGGAATTAATTAGGGGATGGAAACCCAGCCAAAAAGGAGAAGATTTATAAAAACAGGGAGTTCAGCCAGTCATCCTTCACTCATTAGGGTGTGACAGTGGCTGGCGTGTGCAGGAAGTCTTCCAAAGGTACGGCGACACATGCATTTTTCAGACGGGCTGTTTACAAGTGACCTCAATGACACTCAATTAAACTCCAAGAGGCTGGATTTAAGTCCAACAGAAATTAAAATGAACTTTTTTGCCAAGACATTTATATATACTCTTGATCCCTTGTGTTTGTTTTTAATTTTGGACTCATTTGGACTGAAATTGTGCTCAACAAAAATAATATATTTAAGTTTTCACTCATTTTCCTACAGAGAAAGCGCCCCATAGATTGGGGTACCTAATTAGTATTTCAGTCCATTCTCACCATATTGGTACTGTTTGTGTGGGCACACTACAAAAACACTGACAGTCAGCTCCTGGTTATCTCTGTTTCTGATATAAATACTCTCTTTAATCCCAGTCTGTATATTACTTTGTGTTGTGATGGTAATCACGGAGTAAAGTATGGAGCGCTGAGTTTGCTGGACTACTACTCTCTGCTGGAAGTTTTAGTTGAGTCAAACTCCAAATGGTGAAACATGATAATGGCAAACTTCAGTAATTAGCAAACATCACATATTTTACAGCACGTCATGAAAATGGAAATACTCCAATCAGCCATTTGATTATGACTATGTGTAGGTCCCCATGGACTGCAAAAATAACCCTGACCACTCAAAACACAGTTAAACCACAAGTAAATCCTTTCAGTCTTGTAAGTTGTGATACTGTGGCTCCATGAGTCAGATTTGTTTATCCAACATAACACCACAAATGCACTGTTGGGGAATTTGGAGGCCAAGTCAACACCTTGAACTCATTGTTGTGTTCCACTTCCACTGAGGAATATCATTTCAGTGTTGGAGTATAGCTGGTCTACAACATTGTTTAGATAGGTGGTACGTGTCAAAGTAACCTCCACATGAATGGCAGGTCTGCCAGCAGAAAATTGCTCAAAGCATCATACTGTATCCGGACATCATGGCCTCCCCAGTAACTGGCCATCCACATGACGTAAAAGAAAATGTAATTCATCAGACCAGATGACGTTCACGTGCCCATTGACGGTGCTTTTGGCAGTGGACAGGAGTCAGCATGGGCACCCTGATGCAACAAACTGCAATATACTTTGTGTTGACATCTCTCTATCAAAACTAGCATTGACTTTTTTCAGCAGTTCGAGTTACAGTAGCTCTTCTGTTGAAGTGGACCACACAGACCAGCCTTCGCCTCCTACACAGATCAACAAACTTTGGTTGCACATGACCCTGGTTGTCTGGCTTTTCCTTCCTCATATCACTTTTGGTATTGACAGACACAGATATTGATACTACAATTCTGATAAAATTTAGTGTTTAAAAAAAGAAATTTCATCACAAAATTTAAAAGAAAAGTTATGTCCATCTGCAGCCATAAAGATCCCAAGGTCTCATTTAGCAATTTTGTAGAGGACATCAGACACTGCAAATTCTGCCATTCACCCATTAGTGGTAGTTTTTAGACGTTCTGAGACTGCTCTGTACCGGATATGTACCACTTAGACTTGACAAGTGTAGGGTTACTTTGAGAGACTATCTGAAATTTCTCAGCACTTTGAGACAAGCACTGACAGCACTTTTCCTTGATAGTAGCGAAAGTGACACCGTTCTTGAGATGGGAGGGCGGTAAGAAGAGAGAAAATAGGAAAGAAGATAGATAGATAAAGTGAGACAGAGAGAGGGAGTGAGAGAGAACAGATTTGGGGTTGGGAGGGAGGGTGTGGCGGTAGGAGGTGGGAGGGAGGGGGTGACTTTGCCTGTGCTTTTCATCTCTTGATGGAGCTGACTTCAGCATGGATTAGGCAACATGTTTGTTGTCAGGCCTCTGTTCTCCTGTTTGGAGGAGGAGACCAGAGAAGCTGTACTTCATACGCTGTCAAGGTCAGCAAACGCCTTCAGATAATGTTATTCCACTGTAATTTTACCTGTGTGTTGAAGCCAGACGTCATCCTGAACAGATGAGGACCTAGCGTACATTGTGAATACTTGGCGCAGACAGTCTGGGTGTGTTTTTGAACGTAGGTGTTAGCAGTTAATGTGTGCTAATGCCCACCTCTGTGTCACTTTCTATGCATACATTTGCCTTTGAACTTGTTCTACTGTAGGGTACATACCAATTTAAAACACAAGTGGTAACTTTGCCTTTAAGATAATGACAAAGTGCCTTGAGAATCTCCCCTGCCATTTATTAAATGAGCCTTAGGAAGGCAAGCCAAGGCAAGGAAATCCCTTTTGAGTGAAAGATACAGGCAGTTGAATCATTGCCATGATAACTTTCCTCTGGTTCACAATGTGCTGGCTACTGGAGCTCACGTCTCTATAATGAACCTCATGGGCTTTGCAGAAGACATCGTGAGCTGCCTGAGCTGTGTGTGTGGTGGCCCTTCCCCATAGCCTCTGGCAACCTAGCACGCTAATGATGCTGCACTGGTTCAAAGTGTTCCACTGAGCACACTCCTGTGTGTGTTTGTGTGTGTGTAGGATACCCATTACACTATAATGTGCCTATACCAGTATTGGCATGCTCATGTGTTTATGCTTTCATTTACATATGATGGAATGTAATCCAACCGGCAGCATCATGGAAATATATTGAACTTTTAAAGCTCACAGTGGATTAGATTGTAATTAATAAAATTTTGCTTTGAAGGCTGCTGAAATAGCTGACCAGCATTTGTGGGAGGAGCTGACCGAGGTACAAATAAAGAAGTCCAGATGCTATGTTGTCCCATGGCATTAAGTTATGAATGCACTATCAAATAATACCAGAGTCAATACAGCTTGGACTAATTGCATAATTAACCTCCTGTAACACAAAGAGGGAGGGAACGATATATGATTTGTGAAATACTGGAACATATGGTGGTAACCTGTGTATGAAAATGCTCTGTTAGCAATTCTGGAGTTTTGTATCTGTTGCCCAGAATTGCTTTGCTAGCTCACTGTGATCGAAATAAGAAAAAATTTTTGAAGATTTATTGTGCACACATAAATAAATCACTGAGGTTGCCAACACCTTTATAACCTCTCTTGGAGATAAACAGATAATTCTATGGAAACAAAAAAACTCATGCTTGTTTATAAGTGGTTAAACAATGACTTGTTCTCAGAATATTTTAGAAAAATTACAGTGTTGTCTGCAAAATAAAGTTATCTGAATAAAAATACAACTGATGCAGAGTCCCTTTTGAGATTGTTTTACTTTTGGGTGGTTTAATTCAACATACAAATCTTTCTTGGCAGATAATATTTTTTTTAAGAGATGACAATCTTTATAACTCTCAGAAATATATGAAACAATTGAAAGGACAAATATTTCTACTGAAAATTAGTGCAGTAAGTGAATAATGACAGCATTGCCAGGTACCGTGGTGATAGTAATACTTAGCCACCACTTTTATGGCCCAGTTACCGCTAATGGTGATCTTGATTAATAATATCTATAAAGTTTTTAGTGTAAAACTCAATTTACAGTTTAAAGTAATGGAATGTATACACGGTTGAAGAAGTTTTAATGAGGGTTTTACCTAATGAAACCATAAAAACATTTTTATTTAAACCTTCAAAAAGCCAGTTCAGGTGATAATTTAGGGATATATCTGTTATGTTTGTTATCCTGACTTTGGCCTGTTTAAAACAAGTATAAAACTTATCAAAAACGTATCGCTTAATTGCCATCTCATCACTTACTCTCATAGCTGACAATGACAGATGTTTCCCAGATGCCAATCTGACCCTGTTTCCTCTGCAGCAGAAATGTATTCGACCATAAATGCATCTAAGTTTGTAAAAACTTTGTCTTGTACTTCACAAACAATTTCAAACCTTTGATTAAAAAAAAAAAAATAACAATCTGACACTACCTTTCATAAAGTCACAAGCACCACTCGGTGGGAGGTGGGAGTTGCTATGCTGTTATGAACTGTCCCTTTTACAGCTGACCAGAAAGGAATAAACCAATGCAAGGGGGAAACTATAAAACCTCACTGTGTGATTGGTGTGTTTTAATTATTGGCTTATTTACTAGCCTTGGTGCTAAATGAGCTGGTATTGCTAAGCAGATGTAATATGTGTTCAAAAGTCAAATTGGAGAACAGATATAATATTAGTCTGATTAGGGAAGTCATGCACTCCTTAAAATCTCTTTAACTTGTTAATTAAAAGTTTTTCTACATTAAAAGCCAAATTATGGACTTTCTTGCTAACATACCTTAAACTGAAACAAGGTGTTTGGTGTGAAAAGATTAGTAATTCATGGTATTTTTAGGGATTTTTAAAAGAGCAAATTTTAGGTACGTCACTGAACTTTCCAGGCACTCAATTACGATTTAATAAACAAAGAGATAAATACAGACATGAGAGATTGTGGAGGTTTGATAAAAAAAAATAAATAAAATAAAGTGAAGGTTATGTGAAGTTGATTATTTTTTTCAATGTTAACAATGACTCTTGTCTTTGGTTTGGAAAATTCTTGTAATAGTTCGATATTACAGCAAGGACGGTTGGCTGCAGCACAGAATGGCTTTGTGGAAATTAGATTTCCCACCCAATTAGAAAGTCTTTTCATATTGGACAAAAAAAACAAAACTTTACAAAGGGAAATCAAAACGACAAATCAGTTATCTGAATCTGAGTTCGGCCATTGCCTTGATGCAGTGATGAAAAAAAAAAAAAAAAAAAAGGCTCAATGTTTTATCAAGTTATAATTTTTTTGTTGTTTTTCTTAATGTCAAGAAAGCCCAGGATGCAGCCACATAATGTTAGGGTTTGTCGATCGTTAATGTTCTTTTTATTCTTTTGTACTGTCTTTGTGTTAAATTCATCCGTTTTTAGTTCACTCTAAGTCTTATATTCAGTCAAATCAGACCTTTAAGTAGCAGCATTGCCATTTCTTTCACTGAGTGTAGAGACTGACCTCTGAGTAAATCTGATTGGGGAAAAAAAAAAAACAAACCCCATTGTTATTTACAGTATATTCTACTTGACAACAGCAATGTATAGCTATAATTCAGTTCTGTTCTGCTCATAGCCACCCGCACTCTCACAATTGGTATCTAACCTTTTTATCTGGTGTGAAAAAGACAGTGTCGGAGCAGCTGAATTATCCCGACCTCTAAGGTCCTGCCTGTACACTTAAGAACTTCTGCTGACGCACTGCCCGGCTAAAGGTCTTCATACCGCGTCACCTAGTCCTCCCCCCCCTCAATGCCAGCAGTTTCAGTTTCCTTAATGTCAAGGCACTTTTGTGCATTCAGCAGCAGCCTGTTCCTCAGAGGAAAAGGTTAAGATGCTGTGTTTGAGGGTTTTGGGCAGGATGCCTCCCATGCTCCCACCACAATAAAGTCCCACAGGGGGAGGCCACAGCTGAAACTAGCTGACAAGGCCACTTTGCCAGTAGGTCATTGTGTAAATGTGAACCAATTAATTTTAGATGTAAGCAAACAACTCTACTGATCTTGATTTTAGACAGCACAAACTGCCACATTGTTTCTATGTGTCAGGGTGAAAATGTGCTGTGCCAAATGTTGCTGAGCGTCTTACCCTCAGGGCAGTGGATTCCCAATAGCAGATCCCCGGGGTGACAGTTTGTGACTAACAAGTGATGCTGCTGCTTTGTGCCGTTTGATCAATGTGAAATCTATGGACTGTTAACCAATGATGGTGCCTGATAATGATGTGAATTTGTCTCATATGACCAGCCGGAGACAGACTTAGTGTCTATTTATCAAAATAATGGCTGGTCTGTTGTGAAATTATCCTGTGAGTTTCAAAAAGTTTTATGTCCAGAGGGTGATGAGATATTTCCCACCCGGCCACTTGGCTACATTCATATCAGCCTGGGTGCTTCTTTTTCTGATCTTTTCAGCAGAAAAAAAAAAAAAAAATCACAGACAAAACCATAAATAAAATGGGAGAATGTCTTCTAATCAGGGAGCATGACTGAGGATTTACAAGAATGGAGTAACAAAAGCTCCACACGCACTGCAAACAAACAAAACCATAAACAGTAAATTTGTTTCAATTTACCAAAGGGAGAGAAGCATGAATAATTCATCATTTCTTTAGTTAGATTTTAACAGGAGATTATCCTTCCGTCTTCCTCCTTTGGTGAGTTGTGGCAAGAGACAGGAAACAGTTTTTATGAAACTATCCTCTGCCCAAATCAGAACTCATTTTATGCTTGTATATGTATCATCCAGGGATGAATAACATTGCATTTGTGCTATGCATTGGATTTTAGATGCATATATACATATATATGCAGTAGTGAAATCCATCTTCTGAAATTTTTTTTTCTTAGTCAGGACATACCTCTTCTGTGAAATTTTGATATACATAAATATGATCTATTAATGGGTATACTATGACCAAGTAAGAGCTTCATTACAATGTAAAAATAAAATCTGCAGGTTTACTTGGTTAAATCAAGATGAATGACATAGCCAGAAGAGGGCACAGCTTTCCCTTTGTACAAGTTACATTTCCACTCAATCTAATTGCCTCAGGAATCCCTTTTGCAAAACTGCAACTGAGTGGAACTTGTGTAGGTAGGAGAAGGGAAAAAAGAAGGCTAGGAGATGAGTAGACCAGTGTGGGTTCACCAAAAAGAAAAGTCTTCGTGTGCTGTGTCTCTTTTATCTGCTTGCCCCAGAGAGCAATTTACAGTTTTGTACGAGTTGAAGCTTCAAGGTGGGAGGCAGGGATCAGAAATGTCCCACGAGCCCATGAATGAAGGGACCGCTGGCTGCCTCTGGACCAGCGATGCTTAAGACAGGCCCTTGGCACCCATTTTCCATATTCTTTGCGCCGCTAGGATCTATACCGCACACCTTGCCGAAGTAAAAATCCCCAGACCCCTTCTGGCAAGCCATACAGTACATTCTGACCTGAAACTATCTCTTTCATAACTAATTAATGCTGCATTTATAGGACTAATCTCCCAGTACAGCCTCTTATGTTTTTTTTCCTTGCTGTACTTTATCATCATGGTGACAGCAGGGATCTGCTCCATCGAATGTGGCGAGCGTTGGCGCACAGCAGGAAGGAATTTCCCAACAATTAATGGATATATGACTTAAGATGCAAAAAAAAAAAAAAAAAAAGAAAAAAAAAAAAAAAGGAACATGCATCGTCACAGTTTAAACAACTGATTGGTATGCGAGGTCTACGTGGTCAAAGATCGGCCGTTATTACAAGCTCAGCATGAAGCACAATGACACACTGAGAAGATAAAGACAGTAAATCAACAGCTGAACTGATGTGGTGCCAAGACAGGGTTACATCACTTAAAGAGAGTTATTGACATTAACATCAACCCCTTTTTCTATTAAGCAATTCCTAGTGGCCTTTTAATATTGATATCATTGTGGTAAGATATTGAAACGTGCTAGAAGCGCGTTGTTTTAGGTCAATAAAACACATTTAGTGTGAATTTCGGATGGATATTTCAACATTTTGCTGAGTTATTGGTGAATATTCTTTCGCACACATCATCATCATCATCATCATAACGTGGTTGTCAGCCAAGAGTGTAAATCTCACTTTCACGGTGCCACTTTTTCCTGTTTGATAAGTGAAAAACAGGAAAATGATGACTCATGTCACCACATCTGCTTCAAAATGAGATGGAGAAATATGCAAATGAATTGAAGCGCTGGGACAAGCATGGGCTGATCCCCGTTCTGCCTCAGACCACAGTTGGTATATACACCAACAAGCTGTGATATTATGACCGCTGAGAGGTGGAGAGAATAACACTGATTAGTTCATAACAATGGCACCTGTCAGTAGGTGGGAAGTGAACACTTTGTCACTAAATTGACGTGTGAGAAGCACAAAAAACT
Organism: Polydactylus sextarius; assembly: GCA_016801845.1. NCBI lineage: Eukaryota > Metazoa > Chordata > Actinopteri > Polynemidae > Polydactylus > Polydactylus sextarius. The sequence continues at coordinate 10,915,523 of CM028929.1, forward strand.
GGCCAAGCATCAGGATACAAATTGATGACTGGGTCGAAGCATTTCCAAAACTGCAGTTCTGGTGGGAAACTCACAGTCTGCAGTGGTCAGTAACAACCAAAAGTGTTTCAAAAAGGAAAACTTGTGAACCAGTAACAGGGTGGAGATCAATAGATCAATAGAAGAGCTCCAGTAGATCAAACTGCTGTAAAAGTTAGTTTTGGTTTGGAGAGTAAGATGTTAGAAACACAGAGCTGACCCCTGTCCACCACAAACGGCACCTACAATGGACACCTTATCAAAATCAGACAATGGAGTCACAGAAGAAGACGACTTAGTCTGATTAATCATATTTTGCTAGGGAAGGGATCAAGCAATTCATGTGGATCTTAGTTCCACACTTTCCACCAAACTAACATTGTTGCAAACCAAGTTCACCTACGATAAAAAATGAGAAAAAAGAAATAAACAAATAATAATAATTATAATAAAATATTAAAGGTGATGACTTGACCTCCAAATTCCACACATCTCAATCTAATCAAACATCTGTGAGATGTGCCTGTTAAATAAATCTAATCCATAGAGACCCCACCACGCAACTAACAGGAGCTAAAGGTTCTGCTGCTAATGTCTTGGTGCCATATACCACATTAGGTCTAACAGAGTCCATGTCTCAATGGGTCAAGGAAGTTTTTGGCAGCAAAAAGCAAATCTACTGAATATTAGACCAGAACATGAACTTTCTTTATTAAGGTTCACACTAACATTTGTGTGCTTTTTGTAACTGTATTTTGTTGCCACTAAACAGAAGTTTAAGTGGATTTCCATTTGAAAAAAAAGACTTTGACATCTGTGGAACAGCATGAGGGATCCTGACTAAGCAAGATGACGTCCAAACTCTGCAATTCAATCACGTTACTGCGTCAAGTGCACTACATGTAGTGTGAAGAGTAGCAAGGAGGAAGCCGGGTGGTTTCGTGCATTAGTTTAGGAGCGGCCAAAGGTGTCAGGTCTGAAAAGTGGAACAGAGCCAGGGGAGATAGGGCCCCTGTAGCTTGTCTTCCCGGTGGCCTGACTTTATGTCTCGGAGAGTTACAGTGACTCACAGCTCGGTACAATTCACCACTTGTCTTCGTAATCGTGACCGTTGATCAGCTGCAAATCTGCATCAGGGCTTGTAGTGTGAAGACGATGATGACACTGTCTTTCACTGTGTGCAGAATAACTCACTCATTGATTCACTGTGACAGACATTTGGCAGTGTTGCTATCATAACTGAGTCACACCAAGATATGCATATTTTTAAGACTATAATTGAGCTGAATATATTTAATACCTATATTGAAATGGACAAACTCATAGATCTGAACACCATTAATGTGTTACATCATGACATCTTTATCTTTTCTTTTGTATCAAAGCCAGTGATAGTTATCTGTCTGTCTATGAACATACTGCAAAAATTAATTGTTAATGGGTAATCCAACAAACTTTTAATGGTGACAAATACAGACTTGGATTCTACATAATTCACATTACAACATCTGTTTATTTTGCCCCAGAACCAAAAACTATGAGAACTGAGACTCTACAACTAAGAACATTATTATATAATGTTGTATTATGTTTCTATAGTCACTAATAAGGCTCAGAATGGCCCATGGAATGTAGTCTTCATACTCCTTAACGCTGACATGGTTTTATGATGAGAATTCTTTCCTCCATTAATTACAAAAACAACATATGACGACCTGCGACCTGAACCCACCAGAGAAAGCAGAAGATGAAGTTGAGACAACATATGACATTCTATTATAACTATAACATTTTCTAACTATTGTATATGGAGGTGGAATAGACAGAGGACTGTCGCTGTCCATGGTGCTGACACAAAGGAGCTTTTATATTCAGATGATTAGGGTTTTTGCTACAAGTTACTATATATTCAACGGTTATGTTACTGTGTTGTGAAGTCTTTAGTTCAATAAATCTGTTCATTATTACTATTTTACTAATCCCAGACATTTATGATTATGTCCTTATACACCTGCATAACTGTCCTGAGGTTTATAAGAATGTAAATATATATTTAAACTCATACTAATATTTGGAAGGCTTTAATAAGTACCAGCAGTGGCAGAGCAGGCATCCTGAAAATTCACAGCATGACCAGCATGTGTTTGTGCAAAGTTGTTCGAGGGAAATGCCATTTGTTTTTCAAAACTATGACAAGATCAACTTTTATGAAAGGAGTGTAGGTTGGCTAGGTGGGAGGTCCATCTGGCGCTATGGGATGCCCTTGTCATTGAGGGGGGACACAGCATGGACATGCTCAAGGAGCACAGCGACAGATGCCAAAAAACTAAAAAAAAAAATTAACAACAATAACAAAAGAAAAGTACAAGCCTCGACAGGAGCTGCAGCTGGCACCCGAGAGGTGGCATATCCTTGACACTCGCCCGCCTTTTTTCCCTCTGATGAGGAAGTGAAAGACAAGGAAATGAAAGCAAAGGAGAATATGTGTGAATGTGTGTTTTACTGTTTGTGTGTGGTAGACTTTTCCGCTGCCTCAGCTCCTTATCGGTGTTTGTCTGTTGCCAAGGGGCCCCCTGCCCTGGCCCCGAATCAGCCGACGAGCTGTGTCCACTCAGCACTTCCCCTTGCCGCTGGTAAATTAGTCCCAGCAATATGCCACAGCGCTTCTCACACCCCTCTCTCCTGTGAGCTGTTGTTCATGCCCTTGAGGAAACTTGGAATGTGTGTGTGTGTGAGCTCAGTCTCAAAGTGTTTAGGGCAATTGGGTCTTATATACTGTGTAATTCATAATCAATTTTAATGAACAAAACACACAATACACCTGCGTGTTTTTAATGCACAGATCCCATCAAGGTTCTGTAATCGTCACGTAGTGTATTAGAGTTTTATTCTTTGAATTCATTGAATTAATTCCAGATTTGTTTCTATTGGTTGAATTGTTTCGGTTCACATTATTTCCTTTGTGTTTTACTACAGGTGAACAAAAACAAAAACAAACATCTCCACGAGTGCTTGCTATAAAAATGCTGCTTTATGTGGCCTTGAAAACAGGGGCAAGGCTAAGTCCTCTGTTGATCACTGCAATTGTAAAGCAAAGCTACAAAAATATGGCTGCCAAACAGATGAGGTAGGATTTGTGATTTAGCCTATTGCATTAACTGTGGACATTTAATTAACTACCCACTTTAGTCCCTTTACAAATTTGTTAAAATGCACAATATTGGAAGGTTTTCTGCCACCATGTTGGTACTGTAGCTTTTCAAAACACTGCAGCTTGGGAATATAAATGTTGAGATTTAACCACGCTACAATAATGTATTCATTTTTTTTTTTTTTTTTTTTTTTTACACAGCTATTCAGCTGTGTGAAGTTTGGATTGTAAGTCAGAATGTACAAATAGAGATGTGAGATTTAAAGGGACCTGTGTTCCTGGCTGTAATGGTACAGCCTCAGTCAGCGGGTGGTGGAATTAATGAGGCAACTCGCTCCCAAAGCACACAGGGGGAGTCAACCCCCTCCATTCCTCCAGTGCCCCTGCTAGAGCTGGGGCCAACCATACCATCTTAACCCACCAGCGGGCCAGAGAGAAAACACAGATCCTGTGATCCGTGACCCCCAATGGTGCATCAGACCACTGAAGTGAACCCACAGCCCGAAGCTACAGCAGGTACACAGGTGACTCTTCTTACCCCTGTTCAAGGCTAAATCAGCAGGGGTTCATATTCCACAGCTGGAGTCCTTCAGCTTTATAATACTCATGGATAACTACATTGCATTAACTTTACAGATACAGGAGATGTGCAGAAGAGGACATTAAGTGCAGCACCACAACCGAATGGAAAAATTCTTGTTTTTTTTTTAAACAGGATTTTTCATAAACTATATATTTACCTCCATTTTCTTTCACTTAGTGATAAACAAGTGGCTAATTACATTCTGAGTACGGCAAAATTTTGAATTATCGCTGCGTACTTAAAGCTTTTTAGAAATGTACTGAATCATTTTCAAACTTGTAGACAAGCTTAAGTAGCTTACATTATACATTTCTTGGTTATCTACAAACACATAACATAACCATTGACAAAATGCATGTTGTATTTACATGGATTGCATTGCAAAGGATATGGTCAATGTGTGGTCTCGCATCTCCTTTACACCAACCACCTTGATCAGCAAGAGGGTGAGAGATTGATCTGCAGATCAAAATATCCACCTATTGCACAAGGCAGCAAAGTGCTCTGTGTTTTGGACCATGGATGTAAAACTGATACATGTTTTCATGCATGATTAAGTAGTGGTGAAGTGGAGGAAGGGAGGATGATCCCAATGCACAGATGCTGAAATCTAAAATGCCTCCATCTCAGTTTTCAAACCCCGACGTTAAAAACGGAAATGCAACTGCCTTTCCGAAAACTGCTGAGCGCCTCGAAGGTTGTGCTATTGATATACGCTCCTGGATCAATCGCCCCGGCTGTCCAACCTCCGCTTAAATCAGACAAAAGAAGCAAGTGTTAGATGGTAATTTTCTATTGACAAGGACTCGGTGTGGATGGACATGGGGCTCAGAGGCATGTAACATATGAGATCAAAAAGAGGCACCCAAGTTCTGGTAGGAACAAAGGGTGACGCAATGGTTCTCTCAGATGAACTGTAATATAATTTAACTCAAGGCAAACCTTTTTGATGTCTATTAGGTTACATAAAAGAAACAAGGAGTCTTTCTTAGAACTAGTCTTTGTTTCATTAACTCCTAAAAAATGTGGTTAGGGTAAAAATATTCAAATCCAAAAGCACATTTGTGGGAATTTTTAAGTGTGGCAAGAACATGGTCTGCTACCTCTCATTGCTGTAGTCTGGGGAAAATGTAATTGTACATTTGTATGCAGACTGTGTTGAGGCAGCTCCTGACTCAAACATGTAAAAGCCTAAGAGATGGTGCTGATATTGTGGGTTTTGTGGATGTTTATACAGATGCATTTGGCTTTAGACAAAGTCCAAGTGTCTGAGCTCTTTTTAATGTTTTGTCTTGCTCACCAAATCTTGGCATTCCCTCAGATCCTAATCACCAAAGCAAGTAAATAGCATTTATCATGGACCTTTAGCATTTACACACCTTCTGTCAAGACACGTTTTCACATCATCTCGTCTCCATAAAGAAATCAAAGAGCATACAGACATTATGAAGTTGGTCGAGTCATTGTCCAAGCTTCATTTGAGTTCCGTACTTGAGCCATTAACCAGTTTCATGATATGAGTGAGAGGAATCAGAGCGCATGCTAAGGCGTCTGTCTCGCTATTGGACACAGTGTTGTGTTTCCACGCTGGGCTCGGATAGAGTTAGTTGACACCTCATTAGTGCTGCCTTGTGAATTCAACTTAACTTTTCTTATTGTCAGTAATTGTCATGGAATGTGAAACGCCCTACTATTTACGGAGACAGTCATTTCACCACACACTAACGCTGACATTTTATCTCACTACTACGGTATAAAAAAGTGCTATGTTTTACAGATTTATATTTGAATAAGTGGGAATGGGGAGGACAGTGGAGGAATCTGCTTTTTCATGCAGTGAGACTTTTCTGCTGAAAGAATGGGTTGTTTTCTCCTCTGTCTTCTTTTAAGTTTTCACTTCCTTTGTCCTCAAGTGGCCATTTTGTGCCATAATCCTGTCACTTAGGGCACTTGGTTTGTGTTTGATATTTTAATTTACTTGTTGTTTGCCTTCATGGAACTCGGAAGTCTCCCTGGGAATCTTACTGTCAAAGAACCCTTCAGATGAACTGTGGGAAGGAGAAAGGCAAAGGTATCTGTGAAGACTTATTCATCCAGGTTATGGTGTCCAGAGGTGTTGAATCCAAGGCAACAGGACTTGACTGTAGATTCTTGAAGATGTTTTAACTCTTATCCAAGAGGCATCAGTTCTGATAAAATACTCTCTCTGGGTGGATGCAAAGCATTTGGGGCAAGTCATAAAAATATATGAACAAAGCGGATGGTGTACTATGCAGAACAACTGCAGTGCCATGTCGAGGCAACCTGCCAGGTGTACAGCTGCTCGTGGTTTGATAGCCTGGGTAGATCTACCCTTGCGATGAACTTCCTAGATGTGATTGATATGTTTGTATCAGTAGGCTATATGAACAACTTTATTTAGTGCCCTCTAACATACAACATTCACCACTGACTTTACAAATATAAAATATTCATATCTGGCTTTATCAACATGATGATAAAACTGCCATTTGACTGTGATCTTGCAGTGGAGGCATATACATTTGTAGGGTTTGATGAGAGCAATAACAATGCAGGCAGAACTGCTGGTTCGGCAGGCACAACAGACGCCGCAGATTGCACCGTGCCATATATTTTATTTTTAATCATGCAAAGCCCTGAGTCTAACGACCAAAACAAAATGCTACATCAACGATAATGATAATGGCGCTCATGATTAAGAAAGCAAAGCGCTAGTAAAGTGTAAAAGAGTTTTGCGGTGACAGAAACCACATTTACTGTCCATATGGTAGCCTGTTGAACCCCATAACTCATTGAACAAAGCATGGCAGGCAAAAACCTGGGAGGAACACTAAACCAGCAAACGCAGTTGGAAAAAAAAACCCAAGCATGGCTTACAATTACCCTTCTATAAATCAAAGAAGCAACATTTACTTCCAATCAAATAAAAATCAGAAGCAACTCTTGGTGGTAAAAACCACAGTGCAATCAGTGAGTGATTAGTTCACTTGCGATTTCAACACTGATACTACATGCAGACACTAAAATAGTATGTCGCAAATTAGAGGTGATGATGATCTTCGCTGAAATGTGCTGAAGAGTGGAAAAGCAGGGCAGATGGCAGAGGCTTCATCATTGGCCTGTTCAGCGACACACCAAGTGGCTTTGCCAGAGCAATATCAGCCCCCATCCCATATGACCAATTATCAGGGTTTCACCTTGAGCTAGTGGTGGTAATGGTGCTGATGGTGGGTGGAAGAGCGAGAGGAGGGGGGGCAAAGACATGGGCACCTGTTACTGAAACACACTACATTCTTTTTATTGTCGGTGAAAATGTAGCTACTCTCATTACCTGTTTGGTGTCAACGGCAGCTATGACAAAGGAGAACTCCACCAGCAGATAAACGCACTATTAATGTGGGAAGATGGTAAGAGGTTATTTGTATGGGGTGTGATCAGTAGATGCTTGGTATTTGATGCCCGTGGCTTCAGCCATCCTCTAAATTTGTCAATTACACCTCCATTGTGTTTACCCATTGTTAGGCCTTTGCATGACACACAAAGCCAATTTCTGGCTGCGCTCAACAGGGAATCCCATCTTCAAAAGGCGTTGGGGGAACTGTTTATTGGATTTGAGAACCTGGCTGGAGATAAGGTGAATTACCCTGTCGTGTCATCTCCCAGATGAGAAAGCGAGTGTGAAATTCAAGTCGTTTGATTGAGGGAAAGGAAAGCAAATCACAACCACAGATTAGTGTGCTAAATTACTGGAATGTATAAATGTCTCCAGGCTCCCCTGAAATATTTATCTCCTTATATCATTCAACATACTCACAGTTTACTTCCATATGATATCGATATTTATACAACAAATATCAAGCATTATTACTAAAGCAGTGTGGTTCACAACCATTTTTGTCTGATATCTCATCAGCACCATATTCATTTTAGCTGACTTTGAAAACTAGAACACATTTAACACTGAAGCATGTAAAGCAATAACCTTAATCTACAGCTGAACTAATGGCTTGTTTCATCAGTTAAGCATCAAGTTTTTTTAAATCATATTATTTCTATTTTTTTTAATACATTTTATCTATTACTTGAACCGCTGACTCATTACTTTTTACTAAATGTTTGAACTGTAATAATACTAATAACTACCAATGACTTTACCTAACTATTCCAATCATCTGTCCATTTGAACCTCACTTTTACTTTACAGTATTGGCTTAAGACTTCAATTGTGAGTTTATCTGTGCCTTTTTTAATTAACTGCATATTACTGCATAATTAACTGTTATTTTTAGCTAAACATTTAAGCTATTAATCTATTACTTTGAGCTTGAAATGATCCTTCATTTCTTCCTATTCCTCTTCCTGTTAGCTGACTATATCTACTATCTATTCACTACTTTTAACCACTTATCTATTACTTTTGGCTAATAATTTTAGTTGTTTATTAACTCACTTTAGCCAACTAATTCAGTTTTTTACCCATTTGTTTAGTGACTATTTTAGTTATTTGTTATCTTGACCAACTATTCATGCTCTACTTCTAGCCAACCATGCTAGGAGGTTTATGCATTTCTTTTAGCCAACAAATTTTATGTTTATTTCATCTGTTACACATATATCCACAATATTTCAATCATTTACGAATTCCTTTTAGTTAAAGGTGACAGAGAATAGTTAAAGGGGGTTTTAATCCTTGTTCTGTGATGTGACATACACAATAAAATGTTGGTTGGATGTGTAACGCCTCAGAAGCTTCATAAAAACCTCTCAGAAATCTATTTTAGGGTGGGGGAAATTTTAAACGTGTGGTTTTGCACCTATTTGGTATCTTTTCAGGCTTAGTTGGCAACCTCATTATGAAATGCAAACATTTGACACTGATTGGCTGTCTTCACTGTCACTCAAATGAATGTAACTTTGTCAGCTTTGAAACACGGACAGATCATCTTTTTTTTACAGCTAATTCCCTTTAAAGGGGGGATAGAATCAGAGTGGGGGACAGTGAGATACATTTTACGTCACAAACAACCATTTTTGAAATTGACCCATTACTAAAAGAGGAATTTCCATGAAAAGGAGATGTTCAGAATTTCTAGAACTTTTCACATGAACCTGAATATGGGTGGACGACTGTTCCACAACAAGAGGACAAGGTGAAAATGTTCTCTGTCATGATTCCCTGTCACCTTTAAATGTTTAAAACCAACTGTTCACTTGTTTTTAGGTACACTCAGTCATTTATTTTTCAAGTAAGTTTTGAAGTATGCACTAAACATTCCTGAGAATGCCTAGTTTATCAATAAACACGCTAAATTGACCACCTTAAATATTTTTTGCTTTACAAGAAAACATGAAACCATTGAGAAAATTATGGACCCTCTGATCAACTCTTAGCTGAATGGTTAAGTCCAACAGATAACATTTGTCACTGCACTGAACAGTGTGTCAGCTAGCAGAGAATGACATACAGAATTTCCTCCTTACTAGTTTTCCAAGTGGGAAGTCTGACACCAATGTCACTGCTCCACCTGGCTTGAGCGTCTGCTGTCACCTTTGGGAAGCGAGTTGAGCTTTTGCCAGCGTGTCGATCAGCCAAACTGTCGTTAGGCCAGAGAACAGTTACACATTGCCAACTTTATCTCACTGCCAAGATGGTTTTTGTATGCAAGCATCTCCTTCGCTTCAGCCGCTCCTGCTCCTCGTTTCTCTTTCTTTTTCCTTTCCCTTCTCACCTCCCTCCATCCTCCTCACCACCTGTCGTGCATCCGCTGAGATCAAGTGCGAAGTTTCTCACTTTTGTCACCAAGACAAGGGACTGTGAGTATATGCGTGTGTGTGTGTGTGTGTGAGAGAGTTATGTGCGTGCCATGGTGACCAATGCCAGGAACTTGTGGGGTCTTCAAGCCTGCTGGACCTCCTATTTCCCCCACCAGTCACCCTGTTGCTGTGCTGAAGTGGGGTCCATCTGCTTAGTGTCTGTGCGTCTGCCTTCCCAACCCACACATGGACCCCTCACTATGCCACAAGTTCATCTAGAGTACAAACCAAATGAAACACATCTTGTGTTAGACAGATGGACTTCCTTAGTTTAAAAAAACGGATTACGATTTATTGAAGCTTCTATGTGATTTGGTTAATGAGAATCTGTTGATAAATTCTAGACATTTTTGCAGGTCTTTGTTTTATGACCTTTGTGCCCAAGGATGTAGAACAAATTTGAAATTAACAAATGATTTTTTAAATGACAGACACCTTTAGTCACCTTTCGTCATCTGTTCCAGCTAAATGTGGTGAATCGTTCACATCTTGCAACATGAAAAGTGCCAAGCTGCACCCGTCCAATTGTTAGGTGAGAGGTGAAGAGAGATGAAGGGAGACCAGGATATGAACAGCATTACATCTTTGTGTATTGTTATTCAGGACACATGTTAATTCTCTTGTGTCTGGTAGAGAAGCCAAGGGGGAGATAACCAGAAGTTATGTGACTGGGTTTTTTGATGAGCCTCACTGGCATCTACAACCAGAGTGTTTGGTAATGGATTACTGGGGACTGCAAAAAAGAAAAATTGGAAGGTTGGTCTATATAGTATAAGATGTATATGGGTACAAAGGGTATGTGTTTGAAAGTGTCACAAAGGAAAGAGGTGTGGACAAGAAAAGGAATGCTAAACACTTTTTCTCTGAGTCATAGCTATCATGTTATACATGTTACATGTTATACATGTTAAATTAATCATTATCTACCTTTTCCACAGCTGTGAATATTGTACATCACAGATACACATCCATAAATGCACGTATGTGAAGATCTGTCTTGAAAATGATCAGTTTTCTTCAAAATCAAAGGAGTCCAGCAAAACTTGTCTGTACATCCATTGTGACAGCACAAAAAAGGAGTTTTTCAATGTTCCTAAGTCTCAGGATGTTCTTTCAACATGGTTTTATGCTCATATTTTTTTCTATTTCTATACTGATATTCAGCCAATGTCAAAAACTTTTGTACACACAAGCAAACTCAAGAGTTTTATTTTGAAAATAGCAATATACAGCATGACAAGAAGTAAAACCTGCATATAAATGAAGTAAAAACTGGAAAAACCAAAATACAGTCTGAGTATCAGGTTGTATGGTTTACTTATGAGTATTCAAATTGTCCTAACTAGTTCCTCTAATGGCCACTAGGTGTCACATCTAAAAAAACGTGAGACTGAGGTTCTGTGTTTGACTTTAATAATGAATACCTGTCCAATTAAGAGGACATATACAGGAGTATGTTTAGGTGTGTGTTTGGTGAACTCACAGATGTCTGAGGTTGTAAAACTGAGCCATCAGGGTCGCTGCTGCCCCGTCTCTACTCCTTTTACGTATTCCCTACCGTGTTTATTACATTCGTGTCTGCAGGATCAAAAAGATCTGCCAGCAAACAAGCAAACTTGGCACCAAGCTTTAAAACCTCCCCTCAGAAATCTGTTTTACTCGCAGTCGTACAGCGTGTTGATTGCACGGCAAGAAACAAGAAAATGGCAAAGTGGAAAAAGATCATATCTCGGATTTCAATCAAAAAGGAAAGCTTGCTTCACTTCCTCCTCTGTATCTTTTGCTTCCTTTGAAATCACAAGTCTAAGTTTCAACTCCGAGCCCAACGCAGAAGATGACAATTAATTGGAGGCCTTTTATTAATCGTGTTGAATTTCATATCAGTCTCTGGGGAGAGAGATGTTAAGATCTCAGTGTTTTGTCTCATCACGCTTCCTTGCCATATCTATCCAGCCCAGTAGTTAATGTTTATTTATTTAACTTGATATGGTCTACAGTGGAGGTAATGTGAAGATGAGAATGCATGCTTGATTGGATGGATTTGCAAAGAAGGACCTGTCAATTTTGATTAAAGCTACAGCTTTTGCAGACAAAGAGAGCGAATACTCAGGGGACTGTACGTTTCTTTAACTCCCTAAACCCTCTTGGAATAAGTCCTTTGAAACATGGTTATGCTGTATTTATTTCTTTTCTTTGTTGTGTGTATGTGCATGCAGGTGTGTGAGTGTGTGATCCAACTCAGAGTCAAATCCAATTTGTCATGGTTTATACTTTTTACAAAACAGTAAAAAAAAGCAACAAATGTTCACCTAAGACCAACATTGAGCCAGTAAGCATCTTTTTTGGGATTACTGTGTATGAAACCAAAAAAAAAAAAAATAAAATAAAATAAAATAAGAAAGCCCAAAACTGACAAACAAATGCCCCATTTCTTCACTGTTACTTTTTTTTTTGACCTTGAAGTATTATATTGGTACAAAGATGCAATTATGTGGAAAATGTCTTCTGCACTTTTACTTTAAGCTAGGTAAGAAGAAATGGTTCAAAGTACTGCGGTTGGATCTGTAGCCCCCTTCAAGTACAACTATTAAGTTTGATAAATTGAAACTGAAATGACTGGAATCCCTGCAGTGAACATATAAATAAGCTTCTCTCTGAGGGACAACAGCACAGAGAATGGGTTAGAGATTTATTGATAAACTCTAGAAATTCTGGGAAGGTTTTTTGTTTTTTTGGAGTAAATTTAACCTTATGTTTTACAGTAGACTTTACAAGAAATACTTCTCTACTAATGAAAGTAATAATATAAGCAGTGAAACACTTCATTAAAAAAATCACTCCCACATTCAAAGGATTGCTTAAGTAAAAGTACAGGGGCATTATCAGCAAAAAAAAAGTAAAAAGTAATCATAATGCAGAATGGCTCTTGTCAGTATCTTAATCTCATATATTATATTATTGGATTACTAATGCAATCCTGTGTAAGCAGAATTTTAATGTCAAGGGCAGGCAAGCAGACTTTTACTACCTCATGTACTATTTACAACGATTACCAACTGGCACGGTGTACAACTGCCCTCAAACCAGTGGCCCCATCACCCCACATTAACTGCGCAATTACTTTGTAGTAATTTGATTAACTACACAATCAAAACTGAAATAAGGGTCATAAATTAGCACTTGTGTTTTGGGAAAGAAGTGTTGAAAAGAAGCCAGTAAATGGGTTCCTGAGGTGACCTGATGATCCTCAACTGGTTAATCTGGACTTGACTGCTGGGGGTGGTTTAATCTAGCGCAAAATAACTTAACCATATCTGTCATACAAATCTATTGGAGTAGAAAATACAAAGATTCCTATTGAGATACAGCGGAGTACAACTATCTAGTACAGTAACATAAAACTGAAGCACTCAAAGAAAGTACAAGTATTTCCAAAATTGCACCCCAGAGCAGCAGTTGAATGGAGGCACTGACATCAAACCATTGTTCAGTATTGATCAAGTTCTACTTCTGTAGCGATACGTTTTCATTAAAATTTTCTTCAGCACATTCTTAAATAAATAATTCATCGATAAAAGTTGGCAACTTGGCAGTGAGTCAAAGCCTATTTTTCCTTAAATGAAGCCCCTGAAGACAGTTTTGTGACTGGCAGCTTGTTGGGTAGTGTCTCTTCCTCATGGTTAATGAACTGTGAGATGGTGATCAGTGCCCAGTTGCATAAAATATATCATTTTACCTCCCACGAGTCTCTCTCTCTCACTCACTCTCTTCTTCTCCCAAGTGTTTTGTTTTCGTCTCCTTCGGGATTTTTTTTTATGGGTGTCACATAGAGTTTCACAGATATAATCCTTAGCCAAGATTCTTATTCATTTCATTATTTTATTTTCTTATTCTTTTTTTTTTTTTTTTTTTTTTTACATATCATTTCATGATAATTCCAGCCGTAACACTTCATCTGAGTTACTATGGAAACTGCTTGCAATTCCAAAAGATTATCAACCACCTAGTAAATATCGCAATCATTTTGGAACTCAATAACCCATGTTTAATAGGTGCAAAACCTGTTTGACTGATCAGCAGGAGAAGATTCCAGTCTATTACAGCTGTAGTTAATTAATTAACTTCTTTTAAAGACAATTAATGGAGGATATTACATTCTTTTGTAAAGGCAGTTCTACTTTAAACTCAGTTAATGAGTTTGTGGACCTCTGCCACCAGCTGTTGGTCTCCGGTCTACAAAAGAGTTTCGTAAGACTTCCCAAGGTAATCCGACTTAGTTAAAATGCCGGAGACTTTGATTATGAAGAACAAAAAGGGAAAGGGACAGGTGGAGGAGGGGTTAGCATTGTTGCATGGTTCCCCTTCAATTAGATTTAGCTGTAATTGAACCCCTGGGGAAGCACTGATCGTCACAATAAAGTGCGGCATTACCTCAAACCGGATTTAGTGGCAACATGATCCTGCATTGCTCTAGGTGAGACATTTAATTAAGTCCCATTGCTTTTGCAGAGCAGCCATATAACTGAATTAACAGTGCAGAGACCCACCAGGCATGCATTCTCTCACTTCATTCAGTGTCCTCATATACAGTGCTACCTTACTATACTGAGCAACAACAATAAGATTTTCCAATGTGTGGTTTACACAGAGAAGGATGGGCTAAAGCATAGAGAAGCTGAAACTTTTAATGCAATTTAAACATAAACAATTGCCCACGGTACATATAAGCTGCTTTATACGTCTGAATGTCTGGGAACAATCTGCAACTGTGTTTGTTGCCTCTCACACCCAGCCGAGTGTGTCTGCACCAATTCCTCCAATGTCTAGCCTTATTGAAGTTTACTGAGATTCGCTCTTGCAGTAATGAAGGGCAGCTTTGCTTGGATCGGCGCCACCGCTGGTTGTTTGTGTGTAAGAAGGGTGTGAATCGGGGCACACCTGACAACTCCTCGAGCCTCCCTCTCCTCATTACTGCCAGACAAATGAATGTTGCACATATCGCTGGAACATCAGCCATGGCGAAGGACCTCAGGACTTCAGGAGCCTTACTCAGAGCCGGGCACCGCACATACACATTTACTAAGTCTCTAAATGAAGCTGAGAGAAACTGGCACATGTGAGAGCCAGCAACAGACATCCTGATGCACTGAAAATAGAAATGAACATCACATTCTTTGGTCTATGTCTTTTCTATAGATATAGAATCTTGTCTTGACTTATCACTGCAATGAAGTAATCATCAGGGAAGTTGACATTTAAAAAAAAAACAAAAAAAAAAAAACATCTACAACATCTACTTAACTGAAGACAATGCAAGTGAATGCTGCATGTGCTACTTTCACACTGTGATTGATTTGTAAAATGGTTATCTTATAGAGAGCAAAGACAACAAATGATAGAACAAGGTGTTTACAACCCAATATGGCCTAACACGACAATTTGTCTTCTCTGCCTCACAATGACCTAAATATTTCCTTATTGCTCATTTTCTTACCATATGGTGGCACTAAATATGTTCTTTCAGTATGTGAAGCAGTTACAGATATCTGTACCATATGTAATACCACGTATCTACATTTTGGCTTTGAAACAATGTTTGTAGTGTAGGTGTAAGACTAGTTGCTTGCCAAAAAAGTTACAGAAGAAAACAAAGTAGAATGATATACGAAGATGGGTGCATTAGTAGTTTTGCATTTGAACTCATTTGAATCTCTGGAATATATCAAATTAATTAAACGCTGAGAAAATTTGAAAAAAAAATAGGAGCGAGTTGCCCTTGCACCTCTAACAGCTTTGCATGTCAGTTTTTCGCTTTTTTCCTCACTATTTTGTCTGATTCAGTTGGTAGAATAATGTGACTTTTTCGGTGGATGCATCTGTAAACAAATACAAATGCAAATAGTAACTCATGTGCCCACCTGCTGCCCATTGACATGTGGTAGGTATCTCATGCTGCCAGGGATGTTTTGAATATTTATTTTAAGGCCTGGTCTTGTCCAAACATGGCACAATAAAAAAAATAATCAGTGTTTTTCTTTTCCTTTTTTTTTTTTTTTTTTTAGAAATATCCAGCCTAAGAGTTTGTGAACCATTTTAGACCACACACACACACACACACACACACACACACACACACACACATATATATATATATATATCTTGATAAAGATGTAAAGAAGCTTGCTAATGTTATACTAGCAAACTCATTAGCTTGCTAGCTCGGCTGCAAATGTGACTGTAAGTTCAAATAATTTTACTCAAAAGCCATATTTGTACCATCAACATGTCAGAAAACTATGTGTCATTTGCAGAGCAGTAAAAACTTAAGACGACCAATAGTGAAATAAACTGGAAATAAAGCTAAGAAATCTTTTTACATTAAATCCTGATGTTTCTGCGATCTCACTGTCACATGTCGATTCATATTCTGCCGAAGTAAAGGAAGAGAAAGAGACACAGGAGATCTATTCTCAGACAAGCCCTCCTCTCTGTTTATATTCTATTCTTTTAGTTTTGTATGGTTAAAAACATTCATTTCAGTGTGCCACATGACAACATCTGTCATAGTACCCCTCAGGCTTCCTCTGACTGAGCGTGTAGGGTCAATTGATCTAAACTGACCCAAATCTCACAGGGCTGCCCAGGCGCACTGCGGCAAGGGGAAGATAGAGGCGAGTCAGAAATGAGATTATTTTCTTCTATTTCAGGCAGGGTCACAGCCTCTTGCTCACTCGGCTGTCACGTAGAGATAGACAGATGAGACATGAGAAGTTAATGTCAGCTAAGGCAGACAAGCAATTAGAAACCCAGTCGTAGAGATAAAACACACACGTGTGCGTTCACACACAAAACAAACGGACAGACTGGCACACCAGACTATTCCACATGTGACGCTGACCATCTATCTTATACTTCTGTTTCATTTAGCCTCGCAAAACACTGATCCAAAGCTATTTTCCATTAAGACACTTTCCATGGCCCAATAATCTCCAGAAAGAGGCCATGCAAGGCCAGCTGGAGAGAGGCTTTGTGGGCACTGAGTTTCCTTTTCAATCCGCTCTTAGGGAAGCCAAAGCTCCAGAGATCCCCTTACCAGTGGGCAGATCTGGCCAGTTCCATCCAAACAGGGCCTTTTGTACCCCTCACCGGATTACCTGCTGAGTCCCATAAGCACCAAATGTCTCCTCTCCAAAGATTTAACAAGACCCTGGGGAAAAACATCTAATTTGTTGACTGTGTATTCAATGGAGTTTCCCCTGGCTAATCCCTGGTCAACACTATTTGATGCGGCTAATCTAGATTTCTACTGAGTTCCACAACTCAGTTCTGGTCTAAAGCCAGTCCTTGAAGTGTACAGCTGTTTAAGGAAAGGAAAGAAAAAGTTGAAACAGTATTCTGCGCTGTCTACATTAAATAAATATCTATAAATCTATAAATTATCCAACAAGGATGGCAGCTTAGGCTTTGAAGGACATGGGAAATAAAAAGGTATTACACATGAGAAATTGCAGAATATTTTTCAAAGTTACACAATTATTACAGGGTATTGGTGGCCTGGTGGTTAAGGAAGCGGACTTATGTCCGGAAGGTTGCAGGTTGGAATTGCCAAGGTCCTACTGAGGTACTGTCCCCATATATGCTCCATACATGGGTTCCATGCAGAGATCAACTTGTGCTGTGTGCTCAATGACAAAATGAAATTAATTTAATTTAGTGCATCAGTGCATGTATGGCTTTTACAGAGAAATATTGTTTTCAAAATGCAATTAATTTGATGAACGACTCTTATTGTTTTGTTAAAATTCTATTTTTAATCAATATGACCATGAAACTGTCTTTAAAATAATCTAAAAAACATAATATAAAGAAAATCAGAATAGGCTATTAAAAACCTCATTTTTATGTCAAATGTTGTTGCGTTTCAGTAGTGACAAATTTTGGAATAGCAAAAACATTTTGAAACTGTATAAAAAGAAACTAGTGTCCAATTAAAATAGTGTTTCTTAGATGTTCTACTATGTTTATGACTACAAAGCTTGCAGGAGAAAACACACTTTTTTCAAAAAGTTTTGAAGTGTGAATTTGCACCAATTTGGTAGAATTGCCCATATATGCAAACAATTGTTACATCACCTATCATTTCCATGGAGTTGTATTTTTATTTTAATTTTTGCTAACTGGTTTTAAAGGTCTTTGAAGGTCTCCTTTAAGTTATATTTTCAACTTTTTTTTTTTTTTTTAGCAACGAGCGGTTAATTTTCGTTTTGTGGCAACAGGGCAGCATATTGCAGTTTTATCAGATATCACCTTCTACTGGAAATGGCAAGCCTAAGCACAAGAACAACCCTTTCACATTTAGCACATCCAGCAGTCATTGAGTTCATAGTCAGACTGATGATATGGGTCATTAGCCTAGCTTGCTTTGCACCATATTGGTCACAAATGAGCTAACAGTTACACAGGTATCATTTATAGGACATTAAGATGATGGCGCCTTGAGATTTGTTTGATAACCTTAGAGACTAAGCACAAGTCAGATCTTCTCTGGGTTTAATGAAACAGAAAGTATTAAAATGATACTACCATGTTAATGTTTTACTAATTGTGATGTGTTTTAGTAGTATACCATATGAATTAATGCTCTTGGTAAGGGATAATCCTTCTGTTAACAGAGAGAAAAAAAAGCTAGGCAGTCAGTGCTCCTGGTGTAGGGTATTGGTGGTATCTTTTTATCAATGCTTGTAACCTGGCTCAAGTACATGTGTGAGTCCAAATTTTATTGTGTCAATGACCTATTAAGATTTAAATCACAGATTACATGCTCTGTACAGTTACAAGCCTTCTATGTACAGCATATATCATTTATTGTTCTCAAGGGCTCAGGTGAGGTGATATAGATAGGTGGATAGTGGTTCCTCATTTTGAAAATGTATTTTAATGGCTTATTTCGTGATGTGACCTGATAAATTCTTTGTGCTATGAGTGGGCTGACCAAATACAAAAGCCTTTTTTCTTTTTATTATTTTTGGTGTCATGACAAATGATTCATGAGGATTTAAGCATTTGCAAGCAAAACACTTCAGCCACATGCACGTTTACAGTGTATTAAAAAAAAAAAAAAAAAAACACAGCCCTCCATACAGTGGGTACTATCCTCATATAAAGTATTCCTTGACAGATAATGTCAGTCCGAGTGGGCTTTATAATGAGAATCAAATGGCTCCCTGTCAACCTCAGTCCCAGCATCTGAAGTAGGAACTACATGTTATTACCCTTATTGACATTCACAGCATTCATTTCACAGTTTAAAGAAAGACTGAAGCAATTGCCCTTGAGTCTAACACTTGAATAAAATTTATAGAACTTCCTGCTATTAAGGTATCGTCCCATCGGGTATATGAGATGTTATCTATCTGTAATAGATGTATTATTTATGACCAGCCATGCTTTAAAGTCATCCATAAACACGTAACTGAACGCAGGAAACAAAAGCCAAAGGGAGACAGACGGCCATGACTGCGTTGCATCTCTTGATGCCCCCTGCATTACTGTGGAGTCTATAAAGACCTGATTAATCACATAATAACACCTCATAGAATTATATCACCTTCAATATTACAGGCAGTTAGAACTAGAAAGAGATTTTAGAGGAAAACGACAAGACTATAGACCTCTTTGTTTCAACTTTCACCTCACATAATGTTGCATTAGATTGGGAGATTTTCACAAAACGTTAAATCTGGGTAATAGACTGGTGGTGTCATGTCTGCACTGTACAGTGTGGTCATGTGTGACACAGAAATGTGCAAACACTAATCACAAGGTACATTGATTGTTATGTTCAAAGTGTCATTTCCATTTGCTCAGATATGAGAAATAATTGGAATTTCTTTTCTGTTGCCACACTAATAGCTTGCCTGGAGGTTAAATTTTCAAACAGGGAGAGAAGAAAGGCAGGAAAGCGTGATCAAGACTCGTAATTAATTGGAAGTATTGTTATGAGGGTTTTGATAGAAATCCAGCATATGGTTACATGTGCTCACATGTCATCACACGAGCACTGGGAACATTTACTGAGGATCACAGGTGCCGGGAAAGAGAATAATACTTTAATAATAATACTTTAATAATAATAATAATAATATTGAATGATTTAATTTATTGCGTGATCCTCGTTAAATGACCACATTACCACAGTAACCACAGCAAACTATCTATTACGTTGCTACTACTATAGTGATATAGTTGCTACTACTATAGAGTTAGGGGCAAGCTATCGGTTTGTTTAGGTACTGAAGTGTTTACAAATAGGAAAGTAGTCCTTTTCCATTGTAATATACAGGGCCATTTGTTAAAAGTTACTGCTGCAGGTATCACTGCTTTCAGGGATAAAAGACTTTTTTGAGAGAGTGTCAGAGAAGCAATTGTCAGCTGTGAATCTTGACAGTTACGGTAACTTGCTGTTTTAAGTGGTTTGTGTGAGAGCAAAGTGTTAATTGGCTGATTAAAGGAAACGTTTGCTGTTCTTTTTTCTCTCTGCTCTACATGTGCTCTAACAGCTCAACCTACCTTGCTGAAGTGCTACTTGCTGAACTGCTACACCTCTCATGTGGGCATATGTTCACATTGCCACCAGCGCTACTGCTGCCCTGTTGTTTTACATTGAGTTTGCTCCTGATACGGGCCAATTGTAATCACTGATCAATGGTACAAAATAATCATTGCTGCAAAAAACAAAGAGACTGAGCCTTTGAACTTAAACATAAAGTATGACTTTTATATTACATTGCTAATATATTTAAAGCTTGACTATCAATGAATATTTTCAGACAGATTAGCATCTCATTATCTTATTACTATGATGCTACAAGCCAAACTCATTGTTACAGGTTAGGTAGACAAGCAAGCAAACAGTAGTAGTCACCACTAAATAGCCCATACGTGTGACTGTTTGTTTGTTTGTCTATCTATGTTGGCCCTGTGATAGACTGGCGACCTGTTCACCTTCACCAATAGTCAACTGGGATTGGCTCAAGCCCCCTGTGACCCTCAAAAGGATAAGATGGATAGAAAATGGATGGATGGATTGGTTGGTTGATAGATGCATTTAAGCACAAGCTGCTGAAAAATGTCTAATTTCTTTGACATCCTGTTTTTGAAACGTTCACGCTATCACCTGTTAATTTTGTTAAAACAAATTAACTTTTTCTTCTTTCTGACACCTTCATTATTTTCGTACTTTTTTCTCTTTTTTCTATATAGCTATTCAATCCACCATAGGCACATAACAGGTGATGATTAGATCCCTCCCGAGCCCTCCCAGCTTTGTCAGGCCAAAAGGGTTCACCTAATTCCTCTTGGCATTCATTCCACTTAGTCTCCACTCTTTGCTTCCAACTCTCGCTCTCTTTCTCTCACTCAAAGGGGAGTTGTCAGACAAGGATAACACCTCACCGTGAAGAGAGAGAGAGAAAGAGAGAGAGAGAATGAGTGGGAGTAAGACAGAGAAAGAGAGAGAGAAAGGGAGACAGTTGCTAGGATAAAGCGAAAGCACACCAAAGCGTCATTTTATTTAATCACAGATTTTTCAGAGATTTTTTTCTAATGCCTGCAGAAAAAAAAAGTACTGCCAGTTGTAACTTTTAAGATGACTGCTGTTCTTAAATCTCATTATCAAAGGTCTGTAAATTGAAGGGTATGCTCTCCATCTGGAGACAGGAGACGCTGTGTGCTGCTGGGTGATGAAGTAGCACAGCCAGTCCAAATGATGTGGGTTGATTGTTGGCTGTTCAAAAATATTAATTAGTTGGGAATTCATTTGTACATCTAACATATGTATGGAACCCACCAAACACTAAAATGCTGTGAAACAACAGAAGCAAGCCAGTGAGTGATCATTACTTAACATAACATCTGGATGCTAAAGTCAGTGAGACACACTCATTTCATCACGCTGCACAAATAGAAGTTCTTGAATGAAGCACAAAATCTGCAGACATATAGACCTGGGAACTAGGGAGAAGTCTCTTAGAAATACTATAAAGTTACTATATATAGTAGAAGTAGAAGTTAACTATATATATATATATATATATATATATATGTGTGTGTGTGTGTGTGTGTTTGTATAATGTGTGGTATTCCACTATTCTGTATGCTGTCAATGTTGATTTGTTGGCAAAGAAACTTTTAGACAGATGTTTGACAGCTCCTCTGCACCTCCAGCATGAACACCAGCAACACGTTTGCCCTTCGGTGCAACTGTCTCTTACGAACCATATGTATCATAAAACCTAGAAATGGATGCAGATGCATACGAATGGACAGCGAATACCTGATGCTCTGCTTATACAACACCAGGCCCAGCATACATAGACATGTTTATGGGTTTATCAGCGCATATGGACTCAGTAATGAAGTTCGGGGCTGCAGGTGAACGCTTCACATTGTCAGATGACAAATTTTACATTCAGTGGACTCTAGTGGCTACATAGATGCATGAAGTAACTTGGGTCTATTAAGGTGTCTAATGCTATGGCTACCTGGTGGGTTAGTGGTTCAGAAATGTGTGCTGTACGATTCCTGCAGGAGACCACATACTGCACGTCATATACCACTCTCTGTATAAACCATCTCTACCACTCACACTCCATGCACTTATGCACCGATTATAGTTGTATAGCTCCAATTTAGCTCTGTGAAAAACTATACTACTTGCATCAGTACTATACTGATGCAAGGTTTGGTCGGAAATTGAATCCCCATTTCAAAATTACAAAAGCAGGCTTTTATTTTGGTATTCAATGACATCTCAACCTTGCTTCTGAAATAAATCTTCACCTCTGTTCACACTGTAAACAACAGTTTCCATGGAGACACGAAAGCGTCAGATAATGTAAGTGCAGGACAAATGGTTACAGTGTGATCAAATGAGATGCTACATCCACTTATTGTAACACTTACCCCTTGGCTGCCCACTCATACAACACAACCCCTATGGACATTGTCAGTGTCTCTGTCACCAGCTGTAAGACCCCTACATGTGTATGCCTCCGTTCACACATAAACACACACATATACACACATATTATGGGTGGCAGGGAAAATGCAGGGATAGTCATCCTGCTGGCCATCACTGCAGGGCTTCTGGAAGAGTGGACACCAATTACAGCCAACCAGAGCGAGCCAAACACCGCTTCAGTCCACCAGCCGCCCTTCCATCCGGCTGCCACAACCCCCGACACCCCTTTCTCTCTGCCTGGCTCCGTTGCGTTCCCTTTGGTCATAGCTGTACGATGGCCAGCCATGTGTTACAAATGGGATAAACTGCAGCGGTTAGGGTGATGTGCATGTGGGTGGATGTGAGTGGGTAGCCATGGCAGCAAGCAGCCAGGGCATGGGAGACAAGGATAGAAGGTTGGGGTTGTGGGTGTGAGAGGAAAATGGGTACAATTTAATATCGGTGTGTATGTCTGAGTTGGTCTGTGTGCATATGCACCTTTTAGTTGAGCACAAAGCAATGGATGTTTGACAGTTTAGAATTCATGACTGCACTGACCTTACCTACACACGGAGAGAAAAACCATAAAAGGCCTGGTCTTTGTTTGTTCCTCACACGCTCATTGTGTTTGTTTATTCGCGAGGTTTCATTTATACCCGTGGTCCCGACGCACTTGGCAGGTGGACGGGGTGCAAATGACTTGTGCTGGTGCACGGCGCTGTGCCGCGCTGCCAGTGTCCGCCTTGGAAGCACATGGCGGATCGGCAGGTGCGCCCGGGCACCATATTGACCTGGCGCTGACTGACACATGTCGGGGAGAAGGAGGTGTGAGGAAGCGGGGCGGGAGAGGTCACCGATCTGCTCGTCTATGTCATTAAACACCCCCCCTTGCTACCTCAGCTGACGGATAGAAAACATCTGCTACACTGCCACCCCCCTCCCTTCCTCCCTCCCTACCTAATTCCAACTCCCTCACTCTGCAACCCCCACCCCCCTTACCCCCTGAGGGCATGGCCAGCTTGAATACGTGCCACTGCTGCACACAGTACTGCCTTTCCAAACCTGAAAAACAAACTGAAAACAAACACAACCAATCCCCCACTACCCCCTCTGGGCACCTTATTCTCTGACAAACAAGCTTAAGTCCCATTAACCACACATGGCCATACGGATGATGGATGTGCAAACAATAAAAGTCATGTCTGATGTGTGCATCTGCTAAAAACATCATTCATGACACATGACAGAAGCTGCATGCTAGCACAAACTTGAAACGCCAAATGGAGTCAGTCAAGCAAAGGAGATGCTTGATGAGATCTTGATCTGAATCCATTTGGATCTTTCATCATTTTGTTGTGATTAAAAATCCTTCCCCAAACACCTTCCTAGATTCATGCAGGGACTCCATCAAACAATTGGACTGGAATGGAGCGCCTGACACTGGAATAGGGTCGACTGGGAGGATTGATCTGTTTCGCGGCAATGACAGCTTGCTCATTTCTAAAAAGTGATTCAACTATGGATGCAGGGCTCTAATTAAGCCATCCATCACGCAGAAGCCAATATTCTGCAGGAGAGTTGAGGCTAAAAAGGACGGATTGCAGCAAAAATCCTCATCTCCATACATGGTGTTTATGTCCGACAGCAGTGCTGGCAGATTAAACCGTGACAGAAAATCTTATGTTTTGCATTCACAGCAGTAAAGGTCTTGCGCTGGCTTTCCATCAACCATCTGAAAATTTGTGTTTATACGCACCCTTGTGCCTAATTGTGTCCTTATATCAGCCGCGTACACATTTACATTTTACACTTGGCATTTAGCTGACACTGTTATCTTGCTGCGAGGGGGCAGGTAGTGGTTTAGGATCTCACTCAGTGCCCGTCTGACAAGCCAAAATAGGTCCGTGGTGGCTACACAATTTAGTTTGTGAGGATCAAGGCTGGATTATAGGTTAAGATCAGAGCTTCGGAGCAGTACAGAGTGCACAGCCAGGAGAACGAGCAGTGCACGGGGGAGAGGGATTATTAAAAGCATTGATTTAATGACCTCCTGTAAACAGCTCGTCTGGGTTTTGTTTGTTATTTTTCATTTTTTACCTTCAGCGGTGTCTATCAGTCGATTTATTCTACCACTATGGTCCAGACTGAAATATTTGAAGAACTACTTTGATGGACCGGTACACAATCTTGTACACTGATAGTCCCCAGATGATGGATCCTAATGGCTGCAATGATCTTAAGACGTTTCCTCTATCTCTACAATGTGGTTTTGGCTAAAAAGTTGGGTCACTATGACTTCTTATCTTACACCTCCAGCATGACTTTAAGTACTAAATTATGGCAACTTGGCATCAAAGTTCTAGTGTCATCATTTTGAGCATGTTAGCATTAGCATTTACTTAAAAAGAGCTGCTGTGCCCAGGTAACAGCCTCATAGCAGTGCTATGCTCTTAATGGAGAAATATATTGTACTATACACTCTGATGATACGATATGCATAAGCACATACAGGAACACTACACCAGAACCAGATGAATAATTTTCAGAGCCTGCTAGGTAACTATTCAGTATGTGTCCATGTTTTAACATTCATTGTGATTCATAGTGCACAGGAATCTACACAAGGCGATAGCCACCATTATTAACAAGAGAGCTTTCCTTACACAACATCTATTACCATTTAGGTCCTCCTCCACCTCCCTCTTGCCTCCTCTCTCCTCATCTAAACCTGTTTTATATTTATGATGCTGATGATGACTTTTAGTGGTAATCTGTTATACTTCCCACAGTTTATGACTATGTATTTTGCTGATGTAGGTGTCTGACAATTTATGACGGGGCACAAATGACTCTTGAAAACGGCGACCACACACTGAGTTGATGCTCCCAAAACTCTTTATTAAGCACAGCTACAACAGTAAGTCTTCATCAGGTAGGATGAAAAGATATCAATGCAAATAGTTGTAGTGTTGCACGACTGTGAATAGTAAGAGATTTGCTACTAATCAAAGAGCTAAAGATTTAAAGGACATATACTGTTAGAACATATATTATTTAAATGGACTCTGGCTGACACAAAATACAACTTTTGCTACAGGGTATCTGCTTGACTGACTAGCGTGATGGCTCTTGTACTACCACCAACCTCTTGATCAAACCACAGCCCAGATGCTAGCCTTGGGCGAAACTCACTGATGTCAAATGTTTTATTGAGATGGCTGCCAATGCACAGACCAATAAGAAAGTTGAAAATCGAAAGATTTGAGATTGAAGTTGGCAAAAAAAGCATTGTGTTTACAAACTACAGAAAAAACTGTATATATATATATATATATATATATATATATATATATATATATATATATATATATAAAAGAAAAGCAGTTTACAGTTCCTTGATTTTCTTCTCCTGTCACCTGGAAAAACTGAAATTTAAAAAAAATAGTGGAAATGAAAAGAGAGACCGTGATTTGCATCTTAACAGAGTTCTCATCTAGCTGTGAAATAGTGAGCCAAATCAGCCTTTATCCTAATTGGTAAATGACAAATTAGACTTTGCCAATACTTAATTGAAACGCTGGGCTAAATGCACCCACGCTGTTGCTGCTGTGTGCTGTTGTGAGAGTAATTACCAAACTAGTCCACAAATGTACAGAGGGGGTAAGAATTATCATTTGTCTTCATTGCTGGGATTGTGGGGATATTGCTCTTGGGGTCAAATTAATTCGTACTGGCTATCCATGTGGTTAAACATTAGATTGTTACACTTGAATACTGATGAAATTCAGCATTTTTATTTTCATTTTTCGGTCTATGTTAAAAGCAATTAATTTTTTGCCCCATTATGTAACGGAGACACTTAGCAAAGACTAATAGGAAAGAAGGGAATTTTATAGAGAGGGGGTTTAAGCTGAAAAAAAAAATACAATATCATATGCATTTGTCCCATTTTGTGCCACCTATCTTGTAGAGCAATCAAATTAATTTCTGTAAATATGTAAATGCACAAGCCTGACATTGACCTGAACCTTAAAACTTGACAAAAAGAATCCATCACTGACTGTCCACCACACACACATACAACTACATGTCTAAATTTGGGTAATGTTCATTGTCTGGGTCTTTTCTGCTGCTATCTACTCTTTAACATTGAATCTACTTTATTTTCCCAAGTCTCCAACTCAACAAGTACATTCACAGACACACAGAATTTTGTCTTAGTCCCCCAATGTCTGAAGACACCTTTAAAAGTCTGTGACATTGTTCCAGAGTTCCAAATTAAATAGGAATAGTCCCAGGCGGCCCATAGATTATAGATGGTTTGAACTTAAAAAAAATAATAAAATATTTCTCTTTGCACAGAACATATAATAAATCTCAAGATGATAAAGCATGGCATGCAAATCTTGGTCTATTTCCATCTTCCACTTGAGAACTAAAAGGATTTTGAGTCACAGATAATGTTCCTTTCTATCTCCCCTGTTCATCCCTAACCTTTTGTGTTTCTTGGGGGGTAGCTATTGTCTGGAATATGCACAGGCCATTTCAGGACAAAAGAAGCAGCCTCTAAGTGCAGCACCTGCAGTACTTAGACAGAAAAAAATACCGCAAAGCGGAAATCAGTTTTACACAGTCTGGTGAAAATATAATAATCAATTTCAGTTATTCTGATTTTTCTCAACATCTCCCTTGTCCTGGTTCAAGGTGGGTACAAGGTTTTTTCTTTAATGCTTTTTTTTTTGTCCTTGTGTTGTTTTACTACTCCGCTTTAATGTGCACATCCTTTTTAGTGCTGATTCAAATCTAGCTTATTTCTGCTGTTTATGTTGTAGTGCTAGTGGGAGTTTACATGAATGTCTCATATTTGGGAAGCAGACCTTGATGTGGTTTTTTTTTTTCCTTTGGCATTGTTGAAACATTTCAGGTCAAACCGTAGATCACGGAGAAGCTGTGTGTAATGTTCATGATTGCAGTTTACGTTTCATAGGTCGTCAGTCAGGCGGAATTTTCTATTCTTTTTTTTTTTCCATGTGGAACTTCATGGTAAATAAACAAAGAGACTGAAATCTATTGTTTTGGGTGTAAGCCCACACGACAGCAGTGTCTTGACGCTTGTCATTGCCAGTTGACTTGGCTTATTCTGTTTTGTCAACTCGAGATTAACCATTGTCCTTTTTCTCAGAGTCAACATGAATTAACTCTACAGAAAGGCAGCAGCGATATGACAATTCCTCCACATTAAATGAGAAAATTGTTCATATCTGAACAATACATGAGGGTTTTGATTTGATGCAGCTGTCAGTGTTTCAAAAAAAAAAAACATTACAAGTCATTGTTTAAAGAATAAAAGTGTCAACAGTCTGTTGCTAAAGTTTGATCGGATTTAGGCAGAAAATATCAGTAACTACTCAATGGTAATTGACTGAAACCATCACTGATTGTCTGTAGAATGTGGGAAACTCACACATGGTAACAAGTCGTACTGAACCATCCAAACACTTCAACCTCATCCATTTAGGGATTTTGGATCATGTCACATCATTTCCATCTTTGCTACAAACAGAGAAGAGTCATGAGAAACATTCTTATGAAGGACAATTTCTAGTTTTTTCCATTTGCAGTCAACTGATGAAGTTTAGGTGGTGTTCTTCCTTGACCTGGCTGGTATGTGTGGCATTTAAGAGTTGTGAGAGTTACATCTATCGATAAAGGTTCCTCTGGAAGGAAAGAGTCAAATAATTCTGTACATTCTGCCTCCCACTTTCAATTCTTATAGGTGATCATCCCAGTTCTACTTACAGCAAAGTCTGAAAACTTTAACCCATCAGCGTTGGCGTTGCTGTGTCCAATGAACTTCCTGAAACAGACAATCCAATCCGATACAACACAATACAGTTACTTTGCCAGAACACCCAACAGCACAAGCCACAAATCGTTTTTGAGACTATCCAAAAGTATGGAACATTACCCCCATATTTAAATGATTATCACATCGTGCCCCTCTCTATGATGGGGGCTTGTCATGCTGTCTTTGAGTGTGGCAGTGTGGAACAGCTTTAAACCCTTTAGCATTCCAATATGGTTGAATGACACATCATACCATCTACACTCCCAGCTTAAGGCCTCCAATTTCCTCCCTCGCACGACTTTTCTTTTTTTATTACTCCCTCTAACTATCCATCTAAGCATGGGTCACAGTGCAACAGCTGAACCATACGCCCATCTCCCATTGTGCATTTTGATGGTGTGATGACTTCACACAAATTTGTACGGCTCTCCACACTTACTTAAAAACACATGGCCAGACATCCTCAATCGCACGTCCAACTGTTCATGTTCGCTTGTGTCATTTTAGTCTCGCAGTCGCATGCAGGGCCAATGTTATCGCAGCCGCCCATGATGTACACACCAAAGGTTTGTACCTCTCTCTGCCCAGCGCCACTGCAGGTGTTTCTGTTGGCATTCCAACGATCCGCTCCACTTGGCCGTGCTGAGCGTGGAGACACAACGAATGCACATGGCGAAATTATCCTCTTTCATTAATACCTCCATGTTATTTCAATTTCCTCCTGTAAAGAGGCTATATAGGAATAATTATTGGGGCAAATAGTCCTGCCGATCTACGAGGAAAATAATTGGCTTTTAGCTGCGGAGAGAGATTTCCTTGGCTGCCTGAACACAGAGACAGCTCTGGAGTTGCTTGGCGTGCTCACAGCATTAGCAGGGGACCGGCAGTGTGCAGAGGCCCCAATGACAGGGAGAAATAATTATGAACGGAAGCAATGTTCAAGCCAAGAAGCCAATTTGTAAATGTCTCTTGGTTGCTGCTGCTGTTGTGTGCGTTGCAGCGCTCTCATGAGCGTGTCCTGTTTATATACAAGTGCATTTTCAATGGCTTCAACTGTTGTGTAGGTGTGTGAGAGTATGTGTGTGTGGGTATATGTTGTCTGCGTGTGTTTATTAGCGACTGCCGTCCGCTGGAGGCCGATGCTGCTGCGACTCCCCACTCGTTGGCCCTTTCTGTGACCTTCTCAAGCTGAGCTGGAGCGTTATATACTGTAAACTCTGAAGATACACAGCTGAACTGAAAAGGGAAAAAAACATTGTTTAAATGAAGACTCTCTAATGAAATGGTGAAATCCTATGTGGGTGGTAAGCTATTTTCTATAAGCTGTCTAATACATTGCAATTACCAGTGAGTCTGAGTTTTAAATCAAGAATAAATCCACTTTGAGCCAGAAATTAAACATTTTAGAGTAAATTCAGCAGCTGCAACAAACATTTCATACCCAGCAAGTTACGCATAAGGTTCTGATAAATAACACATATATTAGCATGAGTGCTGAACGGATAACTGAAGTAGCATCTGCTAAGCTTTTCAAATCCTCACCCTAAACAACCCCAGGATGTCTGGTAAGAGCACAGTCACGATCTGGGCTCAAGTCACCTTACTCCCTCTTTCTCTCTCTCTCCCTGTATCTCTGTGTCTCTCAGCCTCATGGCTCGCTCTTGCCAGACTTGGAGGTGTCACCTGGTATGGCAGACGGTGCCCCAACCCCCTCCCTCCCAGTTCCCCCGCACCTGTCGCTCCTGCCACGGCGTCCTCTCACTCTGGTGATCAGCGCCATCAAGGGGGACTCTTTTTATGACAAGAAGCCTGCGTGGAGGCGAGCGGCTCTCAAAACCTGCCTGCCGAGTGATCAGGCTCTTTGATGCCACATCCCTGGGTATATTGAGTTTCTTTAGAAAATAAAAATGGGGGTGAAGGGGGTTTACGCCTAGTTGTACTTTATAGTCAGTGACTTTGCACTTGCACTGCCTCAACAGCGCACTGCTGCTACAAAAAATAAGACAGATATTATAGTGGAACAGGATGGAAGTCAGTGAGTAGGGCCGAGAAGGGGGGGGCATTCATGGGCTAGGAAGAAAATGAATATGTATGTGCATATTTATCCGGAAAATGATTACTTGCTGGAGCATTCATTAATCATTTTTCATAATTCATTCTGTGCATATTCTCCTTTTTATTGAATTTAAACAAACCCATTAACGGGGATTAACTTCCCTGAATGAGACTTTGGTTCTCTTCCCAATTGCTTCCAAAAAGGGGCCCCTTGTTCCGTCAAGTGGAATTACTTGCGAGCGTCTGCAATCTCCTCGGAAAAGAATTATAGAACACAAGGGTGTGCTACACCGTCGCTCCTTCCCATTTTTGCCACTCTCCCTCAAGTCAATTTATAATCACTTTTCAAAGGATATATCCTCTCATTGTTCCTTTTTTTTAGCAGTTGGGTGTGTGCTTTTTTCCCCTGAAGTAATGAGAGCATTATTGTGTGTTGTTTTTAATAACTGGTAATTTGTGTTTGACCATCATCACCATCTCTCCCATGGTTGTTGTCAAGTTATTTTCCTGGCCTTTGTTGCTGCTTATTACATGGCACTAATTATAGCCTGAAGAGAATTGCTTTTCTGGACCCTGACCTCTTCTTTCTCCTTAAGGCCATGGAGAGGATAAAAAAAAAAAACAAAACAAATGGTGGGAGGAGGGGGCAAGAAATGAATGAATGAGCTAAAAGAGGGTACAGGAAGCTTTGTAGCTGATTAACCATAAGGCATACATTAATGATAATTGGATGAGAGGATGTGAGTGGAGCCGTGAGCAAGAGACGCATTCCTCCTTTTGTGCTGTTCACTCAAGATTCTGTTCATCGCTGCCCTTTTTCCTCTCTTTCCTCCAAAGAATTAAGAAGAGCTAACAGAAGCCATTGCATCTGCATAGCGGATTCGACTACCTTGCGGGGGGGGAACGACGCAGAAATGCTGCATTGTATCCCACTGTGTAATGCTGCCCCAGATCTGTAATTACAGCACACGTTGCTTATTACGGCGTGGAGGTCAGTTCATTTGCATTTCAGCTCAATTCAAAAAATGTGTTTCTTTTTTAGATAATAACATGCATCTATCATTGTTTTCTTTGTAATAATGTCTCCAGGATAAAATAAATGCGCTCTTGAAACACTGTAGAAAACTCATTTTCTTTGCATATTTACTGTGCATATATTTCCCAGGCTTCAATGCGGGTACATACATAAGGTGAAATACATTTTTCTAGCCATCAAAAAATAAAGATTTTTTAAAAGCACACACACACATATATATAAATATAAAAATATGTTTTCGGCAACTCTGGCAGTGTCACCTACAGGTGGTTTATTTCGAAATGTTGCCATATTTCACATGGGAACAGTGGATATCTAAATGGAGATTGCCACACAAGTAGGGAATATGTCGCCTCAGGGTAAACATGGCCGCCGGCATTATTGTTCAGGGTGATGAGTCTCCCAAGCAGGTGCACCTCTAACCACAAACCTCTAATGAGCACACCAATAAAGCGGCTCTGCGGCTGCACCAACACAAAGATGATTCCACTCAGGTGCTTACTCACACGTGCGAAGAAGGGACGCGCTTGTACCAAAATGTGCACACGCATGCATAAACACACATACAAACACACGTACAAGAACACGCAGCCGTGGCTTTAGCTTCAAAGTGTTTACCGATTGTGTACCAGATGAGATTTACTTGCCCTGTTGGCACAGCTTGAGAACAACATGTAAACGATGCCAGCCAAGCCAATTAGCTTTGATACAGACATGAGACAGGAGGCCAGATATCAGAAGGGATGGATGAGTTATCACGGTGACAGTTTCCAACATGAGTGTGTCAAATGCTGTCTCAACTAAAAAGAAAAAAAAAAGACTGTATAAAAGATTGCACTGGTTAGATAGCCGGAGAAGGAATATAAGACAGGTAAAAAAGCAAAAAGAAAAAAAAAAATCATCAGTGCAAGAGGGTCTGCACCCATTCCTTCGTCACTTACTTTTCCACCTCTCTCCGTACTCTCTCCATTTCCCCCGGAGCCCTTCAGTGAAAAAAAAATGTCAAATGATCACGCTTCTGTGAGCACCATCTGGCAGCTCCTGCACTTACAGCACCCATCACATCTCTCACTTTCCTGCCAACCTACTACACAACAGTAGTAAACTTAATCCTTTCTTCAGCGGTTTTGAAGTCAATGGGAAGCACAGACGAGGCCTAATTTCTTTATCTGACCACAAAATCTTAGGCATGCATGTAAAATGTATGTAATAGCCGTAGCGATTAAGACATGAAAGGTACTTCCTTTTATGTCTGAATCCTTTATACTGAACAGTAAAGGCTTGTTCCTGATAGAAATCAACCTATATTTTTCCAGGAGAGTGAGTAGTTAACAGTCAAGTTGTTATTTATATCACACAAGTATAGAAGATTGCATTCATGCATTATTTCCTGGGTATTTTGTGACAAATTGAGAATAATCCACAATAATAACTATTATAAATGTAAAAGTAGAGTTTAAATTAATAAATACATGGTGAATGCCACAAAAAGTATGAAAATTTAATTGTGATTTCATAAAATGAATTAAGGAGTACACATTTAACCTTGGATTGTTGTGGCATGAAAACAACTATTGATTGTACATCTTTAAAAAAATTAAGCACATTCAAATTATTTAGACAGAAACTACAAACAAGCTATTGTTAACATTTAAAAACCGAACAAATATTGTCAGTACAAACCAAACACACACTCATTTCTAAAACACTATCGTGTGTTGTATTGTATACAGGGTGTCACAGAATATTTACATCACCCATCAAGGAGTGACCTACAAACTGGAAAAGGCGAGGTAAAAAAAGAAAACAGAGGTAAAGTTTCTGTATTTCTAGCGTGGAAGCTGAATTGATTTTCATTGCATATTATATCGGGCAAAGTGTGTTGTGAACTTCATAATCAGGTTTTCCGTGGCGCCCCATGCCGAAAGCAACTGGAACATGGCCGAAATGGATTGTGTAAGCAGACGCAGATAAGATGAAGTATTCCGTGACAATATGTCATCCAAATATTTATGTAACGTTGTGTATTAAACAGTTCAACATTGTCTAGAAAGCATTTATGGATACCGGACAACAAAAAGGGGTCAGTAGGCTACATTTGGCAAGCATTAGCACAAGGGGTTTAGTTTATATGCAG
This sequence comes from Polydactylus sextarius, assembly GCA_016801845.1. NCBI lineage: Eukaryota > Metazoa > Chordata > Actinopteri > Polynemidae > Polydactylus > Polydactylus sextarius. The sequence continues at coordinate 10,949,186 of CM028929.1, forward strand.
TTGACTGGGCGACAGTATTGTAAGGGTCACATTTTATCAGTGCTTTTAAATTTGGATTTCTTTTACGAGTATTGGATTTAATGGAAGTCAAGGGTGCAGCATTTCTAATATCTCTTATCTAATCAATTCTAAATCCACATTGGAATTAAATTTTGATTTCTCTTCCACTCTCTCAAAACATAGAAAATTAATGTTTTTTTCCCCCACAATTTTTACTTTCCCATCCTCTTCAGATACATGAACATATGGTATTGATGCTCTAGGCAGTAAAACAGATTAAAAAAAAAAAAAAAAACAACTTTAACATAATTCATCACTTTGTACAAGACAAACAATTCTCAAATATCAGTTAAAATCTGTGCCCTGTCAAAGTCACCAAACTATTTCTTGCTTGCTGATTGCAAACTGTCATGAATGAAAGCAGAACTTAAATGTCTAAAATGTAAATCTTAAGGTTCAGGTCTTATTATGTCGGGTATATTCCATCCAACACACTTGCCATTTAAACCACTACTCCACAGCAGAAAAGCAGTAAAAGATATATATAAATAACAAAAGTGCTTTCTGACACAATTTTGGCAGTTGCAGAGGAATTTGCTCGGATGACAGGTTGAAGGTGAGTAAGCAAAATCGAGGCGAAAAACTGAGATGGAAAGTGTGGGTATGGATGTAGAAATGAAGAGACGTGAGTTGGAGTGAGCAAGAAAGAAAGAGACTTAGAGACAAAAAGACAATAATGAAAGAGACACTGTCAGACCTCTTTGACGGTTGAAAGAAATGCCATTCTAGCGCAGATAATTTCTGCCCATCAGAGATGTTCACAGGTCAACTCTCAAATCTTCATGACTCAGACTTGGTTTGAACATTTCTAACATCACTGTCTAAATGATTGCTTTTAATTTACATCTATTTGAGGTGCCACTTCTCCTTTGTGAATTTCAATATACCCTTTTATTGAGGAGCTGAGGTTACAGGAACAATAATTCAAAGAGATTCAAAAGAACAAAGGAAAACAACTACAACTAAAGACTACAGCTATACACAGCTAGAATATTCTTGAGTGTTTACGTTAAGTGAGCATGCTAATGTGCTGATGCCTGGTAGGTATAATGTGTACCATATCCACCATCTAGGTGTGGTCTGTTGGCATGGTACTGCCTACAGACTTTGACTGAATTGTGGCGCTAGATGATAATGTGGAACTACTTTGTGAATTTCAATATACCCTTTTTAAGAAAATCACAAGGTTACAGGAACAATAATTCAAGGAGATTCAAAAAGGAAAACAACTAGAACACAAGACTACAGGCACGCAGGCAGAAGACCCTTGAGGGTGTACATTAAGCTAAATGCTAATGTGACCATGCTAACATGCTGATCCTCAGTTGGTATAAGGTAATGGGTAGCGTGTCCACCATCTTTGTGTAGCCTGTTAGCATGCCAATGCTAAAAGATTTTGACAGAATTGCAGTGTTATCACCAAAGAGTCCATCCTGAGAGGAATATGAATGCCTGATTATAGCAGTCAAACTAAGCTAAGCAAGTTAATAATTCTTTTACTCAGAATGACAAATGTCCATTCCTCTGGTGGCAGTAAAGGAACACTATTAATATCTGTAGCCGATTTTGTATGACTACATTAGGCAAATGTAGAGATATGTAACTGCATAAGTGAAAACTTTGACCTCTCTTCAATATGAACGTCTGTGCAAAATTGCATGATAATCCATTCAAAGGTCACCAAGCTATTTCAGTCTGGGTTTAAATAGACCAACAGACCAACATCACCATCCAAGAGAGTCATATCACCAGGCATATAAAAACTTTATTAGATAGTTGCTACTGAATATGTTCAGAGCCAACTTAGGTAAGGAGAGTTAAATGTTCCAGCTGGTGTCTAAAGTAATGTCTGGAAGGTTTCAGGGTTTAGTAATAGGCTTAAATTAGCCTTAAGAACCAAGGATACAATCCCCATGATCCTACAAGTCATGCCACTTATGCTTTCAAGGAGTTTTCCATTAAAGCCAGAGGCACAACAAATGAGGGACTGAGCGTTAGGTACCTCTGTGCCCTGTGGGTGCCCAATCTGTGGGTTACAAATCCAAGCTTACACCACAACCTGCCTCAAAAGTTAGTGAATAGCATCTGTTTCAAAGAAGAACTTTAAATTTCCATCAAGATATTTACTGAATAGTAGAATCAAAGCATATGCTGAAACACTGTTTGAACAAAGGTAATGAGCCATAGCCGACACATCTGACATTGCAGCAAGAACAGCAGCTTTAGCTTATGGCTGTTGCTTAAATTAGATAAGAAAGACTGACCTGTGTGTTTTCAGGAGCCTTATAAATTTGAAGACGGCAGATTATGTGATTGTCTCTTTCCAATTTTTGTACATTTCATTTTTTTAGGCAAAAAAAAGCCTAGTCACTGACTTACTGACTGTGGATGAAATGCGTTCTGATACTAACACATGATTTTAAACATTCAGCTGCTTTAGCAATCTTATCTATTACTGTGTCATTATCACTAAACTCCAGTCAAGTCTGAATTCAAAGGAAGGACTTCAATAAAGTCTAAAAGACTAAATTATGTAAACTAGTTATCTCAACTACAGATAAACCCATTTTCATCTCTGCCACCCAACTTTGACTCCCCCTTTGTATTCACCATGACCATAAGCCAATTGCTTAAAACTGTATTGACTTCAGACACACAGAACATTTTCAGTATATTGTAGCCAACCACTGAAAATCATGTATTGCTAAAAAAAAAATGTGTTCACATGTAAAGGTCAAGATCATGAAATAAAGTGAACTGAACCAATGCCAGAGTGATATAGTGTTTCAATTTTCCAAGTTGTTCATGCTGCTGTGCCCTAAGGCACCGAAACAGGAAGTAAAATGCTTTTTCTTCAACCAATCGAATGAGACGTATGCGTGTATATCCCCTATAAATGGTTCAAATGGAATATTCATCAGAGATGAATCGGTCCAGAGTTTAATTTTCACACCAACCCAGCTGAAGCACACTAAGGGGTTCAGTTCAGTTCAGTCAAACTAAACAAGGTCAATGTAAATGCACTCTACAATTGAACTTTGTAGAGTGCAAAAAAAACTTATTCCTCCTACTTCTTGAGCAAAATAAACCATTAAAAAGCACAATGGATTTTTTTGAAATATGCATTGCAACAAGGTTAAAAACAGGGCAACTTTCCCCCACGTGTCGCTCATGAATGGTTGTCACCTCAGAGATATATGGTTTCGTTGGGTCAACTGTAGACTGTAGAATATATTTATAGAATACTTATATATTTACTTCTATGGGCGTGAAAGACATTAATGCATTGCAGAAAATCGATTTCAAGGTAGGAAAGCTAACTGCATCTACTTCAAGCTTGAATCAATTCAAATTAATTGAATTTTGTGTTTCTATTCATTTAAAGACTACCGACTGACTAGAGTTTACACACAACGAAAGGCACACACACACACACACACACAAAAATGTTCTTTTTTTTTTTTTTTGATGGGACATTCTCTTTCCTTTTCTACCTCATTGAATGTGATCATGCATTCCAGCAGATGAATGCCTCCAATCCTTAACGGACAAGTTACAGTCGATTCGTGCTACAAAATTATCAGTCCTCTCACAAGCACCCTTTTCCCACCACAATCTCTACTGTGTGTAATTGATGGGAGCCCAGCTATTGAGTATTTTACTGGAGCTGCCTTCCCTGTAATTTCAATCAAGACTTTAGTGGGACAAATCAATAAGACCGGGTCTAAATGAGAGACTATAATGCTGACTCTGTTCCATATCTGTCATGTGGCCCATGTATTATACCCATCTCTTGGAACCTTTCTAATCACCAAGGCCATCATGCTCAAGAATACACACACACACACACACACACATACACTGTCAATAAAATATAGAGATTAAATATGATACTGAACTGTCAGAAAGATTATTTAAAGAAAAATTGGCATCATGTTTACATGCGCACCAACAACAACCACCTTTAAGAAACATATTCAATCATTGCTGGATTTTAATGCAGTTTACATACGAGTAAAGAATAACTCTGTAAATGCCAAACACAGGCCAACTCATCTTTGCAGTGCATTTTCATCATTTTATCATCACGCTGATCTCTCGCTCTTTTCTGGCATTTCATTTTACAATTTCACCATTGTGGTCGACTCTCAGACCTGTGCAGATACGTCGTTGGCGAGAATTCCCTTGTCGTCGCCCGTGTTTGCAGTTTGTCTTTGCAGCTTGTGGACGGACGACACCAACAAGCCTGCAATGAGTCAGACCCGAGATTTTCTGGTGGTTGAAGCCAAGTGGAATGTTGTTTGTCTGGGCCTGCAGCCAAGTCTTCCATTAGGCCTTTGGCCCAGGTGAACAGTAATTAAACAAGGCTGCGCTGAGTCGGCACTCCACATCTCCAGTGCCTCTGCATTCACATTATTTTTGTTTATGTTGCTCTCCAGCAAGTTTTTTTTTCTTATTGGTGATCTGGACCATATGTCTGGTCTTGTATCTGTTTTTCACGGTGCATGGAAATTTTGTTTAGCCCAAATACTGTCAAACTCTAAGCCGCGGGTCTCCAGACAGAGCGAGAGAGAAGAAGAGGTGAAGATGGGTGTTACAGGAGATTTTAAGAGGTGTGTGGAGGAAGAGACATGAGACAGATAGTGAGGAAAGCAAAAGGGACAGGTGCATAACGGTGGTCTGAAAAAGCAGACAGTTAGTTGTAGTTGTCAGCACTTAGAGCTGCAGCACTGGCTGTGACACACAGCTCATGGAAGAAAATAAAATCCTTTGCACCTGATTGCAGCAATGTATAACACCATCACTGGTGATCACAATTCAGTCAAATCTAGCCATGTAGACATTATATGTAGTTATTGTATACATGTATGTATGTATGACATATATGCATGCATATATGAATATACATATGTATACATAGAAGATGAATTATAAACATATTTGTGTGTGTGTGTATGTACATGCAAACATAAGTGGATTTATGAAAATATGTGCACATATACTGTATGTGTTTGTGTGTATATATACATTGATAAATCCACTTATATATTTGTATACCTTGTATACCTCTAGAATTTGTTTAGGAACTGTGCCATTTCCTTCACAGTAAATGTAATTCAGTGACTGCAAAGATGAACTGCTAATAGCTTATTTGCCATATTTAATGTGTCATTTTCTCAAGATATAAACAATTCGAGTTAAAGAAAGTCTGCTCCACAGCTAATCTCACATGCCATAAGGAACCATGGGAACTGTACTTGCAATATTGAAGAGCACAGGTTGCTGTGATCGGGGATGTCTTGTTTTTATGTGGTGAGAGGGGTTACACGGAGTCATACTTTGAAAACCTCTTTCTTTAGAGAGATCCATGATGAAACTGCTAAAAACAGTCACTGACAATGCATGAAAGGAAAGGCACCCAGGAACGGCAGCATCATTCATCGAGTCATCTATGTTTAATAACCACAAATATTTTCACCTTTGCGAGGAAAGACAAAAGAAAACAGCACCAGGGAGCAAGTAAACCTTAGCAGGGGTGGATGGAGAGATTAGGGTCTGAGTGCAGGCCTTTTATTTTTGTTGTTTGATTTACCTCCCTCTCTTCCTGTATGCCGGGAATCTGCAATCACCGATGGGAGGGAGAGGAGAGGAGAGGAGAGAAAAGGAGAGGAGAGAGAGGAGAGAAGAGGAGAGGAGAGAGAGAAGGAGGGAGGGTAGTAAGGTCTGAAGATGAGACAGAAAGAGGTATATGATAGAGAGAGGAGTATTTCAAGAGGAGAAGGAGCGATAACATCCAAGAAAGCACATAAACAAACAATAAAGAGATGACAGACGGACACTGCAAAGAGAGAGGAAGGAGATAGTAGTGGTGGGAGTGATGGCAGAAGATACCCCCACCCCCACCCTACCCCATCCCCTCACTAGAGAAAGACAGAAAGGAAGACTTAGAGAGAAGGATAGTGCTGAAGCTGCATTCACAGAAGATTACAGTGCAGACTCACTCCACCATTTTCCATCCTCTCTCTCTCTCCATACACACATACACAACTGCAACCAAGCCAGAAAATCAGATTGTGTGGGAGCAGTGGATTGTGGGGACAATATTCATATGTCATGTAGCTGCATGTCAGTGAGAGAGAAAAGAAAAAAGAACGGTGATAAGATAGACGATTAAACTTTGAGTGTTTGTTTGTGTGTGTGTGTGTGTGTGTGTGCTTGTGGCTAATGAGGAAACAGAGCGATATTCAAATCTCTTGATTCATTCCCAGCAGGGATGAGGATCGATAGCTCTTTATGAAGGGACTTAGTGAACTAATTAGGTAACAGAACGCTTGTGCATTTCAAATGAGCTGACCGTGTGAACCATGCGAATCAAGATGCAGACGAGCAACAGCGAATGAAAGGTGACTTAATTCACCAACACCTCTTGAGTATGTGTGAACGCCACCTTGAGCTCATGTGTGTGTGCATGAAACCATGTCTTTCTTTTTTTTTCTTTTACTCTTATCAACAAAGCAGTGTCATTGTCACGTGCAGAATTTAAGCTAGTTAGTGTGTTGATTCCTATCAAACTGGATTATTTAGGTTTGATGATGTGAATAACAAGTTAAACATGAAACATTAAAAAAAAAAAAAAAAAAAACAAGTAAAGGCTGGAAAATGGGAACTAGGAGGTTATGTGACCGGAATTACAATTAAGGCTAATCTCAGGGTTACTTTCTGCACTTCAGGCAAAACTGTTCCAAAGCATTTGTATTGTATGTTCTGATGAATCTCTATAGAGAGCTGAGAGTAATATTTGCTTTCTAACATTTAATTTGTGAGCGATACAGAGGATTAGCTTCCTTCTTCTTCAGTTTGGTATTATATTAGAACAGTATATTCCTTGGGGGGGGGGTTAGCCATATTTTCATATCATAAATGTTTAATGCAAAGAGTTTCTAGGGTGCAGCATCACTCCTGTGCTTCAACATCTAATTTTTTGTGGAACTTCACATTGAATACATGCATTATGCACACTCTATGACTGTGGGCCTCACAAAAACAAGGCGTGCATATATTGTCAAATAAAAGATGTTCATGGTTAAATACATCTAGAGTTTCTATCATTTGGCTTAACTTTACCTTTATATTTCTATGCAAAGTGACACACTACAAACCCAGTAAACCCAGATGGTATCAACTTGTGTGTTTACTGACTGAATCTGGACTGAACTGAACCCCGTAAAAAGTGGTGCGCTAACTGGACTGCATTCCCAATCACTGTGTGTGATTTTGCGGCATTTTAGCTCCTTTAAAAAAAAAAAAATACTACATAACGTTTCTGCATAAAAAAGTGTCTAAAAATAACTAGACCTATGCCATATATTTCCACATATGAGTCCAGCAATTTCTAAAGTGCCATTTTAAATAAAAGTACTTGTCTGTTTCATTTTGTTTCAGGTCAGCAGCGTCATCAGCTTTGCTGTCATTTTATAATTCAGTTTGAAATGACAATTTTAGATACCAGATGTTGTTTATATATATATATATATATATATATATATATATATATATATATATATATATATATTAGACATTTAGTTTCACTGATCTTAAGTTATCAGAATGAACGAACGAAGCAATAGTCGGGCCGGTCGGCTCCCAGTCCCTTTGGGATTATTTTCAATGTGAAACCACCGTATTTTTTTAAATTGGTTTTAATCACACGGTCCATTTGTTTTGGAGAGGAGGAGACCTAAGTAGATAATTAAGGAATCCTAATCATGGTGACAGCAATGTGGTGGAGACGACAGTTCCCGTGATCCCACGCTAACTCACAGGATCACCAAAAACTTTGTCTTTGATTTGGAAAGAACTTTTAAAGAACTAATATCATATATATAGATCAGCACTGCAGCAGTGTGCATGTGTTTAGTTCCCCTCTACATAAATCTTTTCCGGTTTTCCAATTCTGCTGAGCAACTCTGGAATCTTTCCACACACATTGTACCCTTGGGCAACTGAACAAGTACCAGTGGTTGAGAGTCAGTGGTATAAGCTGTATGTTTTCTGCAGTTGAATAAAAGACAGATTATCATAGATGGCAATGTATACCATCTTCGCTTGGAATGCAAAACATTTCCATCAACACACAACCAAAAAGTCAGTCCAACTTGACTTCATCAGTTTTCCAAAGCTTTATATTGATGTGAGGATAGGAGTCCGCATCAGTGTTAGTGTAACAAGGGAAAATTAGGTCACTTTATAACTGAGAAACAATGTTTCACGTGGGCTCGGCAACATTAAGAAATTGTAGCTCTGCCAAAACAGTGCACATAATGGTCAATTTATTGCCAGTTAAGCCCTGCAATTTGGCCCACTGAACGCATGAGCACCCTCGACTCACAAGTCATAAGAATCACTCCAGCGTTTTTATTGAAAAATGCCGACAAACACAAGCTGATTTGCATTTAAGGTAGCAAATTGCCAAACTGGATGGGGTGTAGCTGGAGATAAATCAGATAATTTGTCAGTGAAAATGATCACTGTGTGCTGGAACTGTCATTTTTATTAAAGAAGGTACAGCTGGGTATTCATCAGTGTCACTTAGGGCTGTTCATGGCAACACTCATAAACTCTCTAAATGCACCCTTTACAGTAATTCCATCTGCCTGCCTGCTGCATTACATTTCCTCGATGAGCTCTCCACCAAAGGGAGCCAGCAATTAGCCCTATACCTTGTGGCAGCCTCACTTTCAACATACTTCTCCCTCTCCTACACAGCTCAAGAAATGGCCAGTAATTATTGTCGGGGAGGATATTAGAGGGACTTTAGATGGGGTCCATTTCCTTACAACAGTGTGGGCCTTATGGATCATGTATGCACAATTAAACAAGAAATGGTCATCACATTGCTCGCGGTCTCTTAGCATAGGCCTCTTGCATCAGTGAAATGGTGCAGCATTTGACTAATTGTCAGCTGAGAATAGCTTCATTTCTTTCCACTAAAGTCAAAGAAGAGTTGTTGAGTTCAAAAAGAAAACTATCAAACCAGATGCTTTCTAAGGATTTCTGAGTAACGTCGACTGGCCCCACCACTTAGACGGAAATATCTCTATAACCATTGGAAGTACTGCCATTGAACTTTGTACAAACTTTCAAGGTCAAGTTGTGGTCAAGGTTTCAAGAATAAATTATACTGATCTCCCAGCCTTGCCTATATTGCCACTGTGCCACCTTTTTTTCAAAGATCGATCTTGATTTCTCGCTCACCATTTATGTATGACCTCAATCTTAAAATATCCTCAACAACTGATGAAAAAGTAAGTCACAAATAACCTGGTCGTTTATCTATCTCCTGAGTATCATGAGAAAGAACAGGAGAGAAAGAAGATATCACAGTATTCTACCTTAAAAACGATGGGTCTATACAACAAATGTACGGTGTTGTGGTGTTGCATGCACGTTTATAACAGGAATTAGCTATTCTGTCACCCATTTTGTAATAAAAGCTGAAATGAAAATCTCTGTGGCTCAACACAAATAAACAGCTTCCTGCAAAACAGAAATCCCTCTGAGCCGACTCCTATCATCAAGCTGTTGCGGTGAGATCGTGCAGATATGGAGTGATTGAAGGGAAGTTGCTTGGCAGGATTACTGGTTTTGAGATGATAGCAATATTTAATAGACCGCTGAAGCAGAAGGCAATTCAGCCACTGAGAGACAGAGAGAGAGAGAGAAAGAAATAGAGAGGGAGACCTTTACCCTTCTTATTGACCTGTTCTTGCCCTCCTAAAGACCTTTTCACTTTCATCTTGAATTGGCCACGTTGATGTCTCTCTGATTAAAGTCCCTCCCACCCATTTTTGAACCTATTGCCTTTTCATATTACATCTGAATCTTCGGTATCTATAAAATCCCTCAGCCGTGCTTGACCCTGAAAACCTTTGCCCTGTCCACATTTAATATCCTTCTCATTTTGGAATCACAGTTTCAACCTCTTTGGGGAAAAAAAGCTATAAATAAAAAAGGAAAAAAAAATGTTAAATTTACTTCAAAACATTGGCATACACATAAAGCATTCTTACACCATTGCTCTCTCCTCAGCTCATCCCTGTCAGTTTACTCACCAAACCTATTCCCACCTTAACCCTTTAATTCAAGCTATCAATTTGAGCTTAATCTTCCCCTCTGACCTTAATCCTTTTAGCCCCACCTCACTTCTCTTCAATCTCCCCATCCATCCTGTCTTCTTTAGCTTCTGTGTGTGTTATATCCACAGTGCCCAATAAAAAGGACAGCAGTCATACCCTCTCTTGACCAATATTTGGACGTGTCAGTTAGGAGATTGACTGCTGCAGTCCTGAAGTAACGGTGAGGGGGGAAAAACAATCATATACTTGCTGTAAAACCTACCAAATGTTGAGTCTTTTACTCTTTTCTGCTAAAATGCAATCATTTATCTAATTGACATCTGATTTATTGATTCCAAAAAAAAATTATAAGTAGTTGGACATGAAAACACAATTAGAGAAGTCATTTACAGTATGGCCCAATGTGAACATCTGGTTCATAAGATTAAAATACTATGTGCAAGTAGCACATGAAGGCTACATATTACACTTTGCAAATATTTGATCAAAACATGTTAAATAACTTTGTTTTTCAGAATCTGGATTAATGTTAGATGTTTTTAGCAACTCATGTATGTTTTTTTTCTGTCAAAAATGTTCTTTTTAAAATGATTTCTACAACTTCGTTTCTAGCAATGCACGCTAATTAGCGTCAGTGTCATTTAAAACCTTCCACCTCACCAAATATTATTGTGTTATTTCTTTCAGACATCATTCACGCTTGTCAATGTGTCATTTTCTACAGCAACTACTTTTCACTGAGTAATAATGGACACAAGGGCTCACAGGGGGTTACTCATGCTACGTGCTAATAATTGCAAGCTAAAGTTAACTTTCAATGCTTTGAGTATTTCCTGACAAACTAAAACTTAAAAGGGAAGCGCTGAGGCTGTTGCTGCTTTGCTAAAATGTTGCCAGATCCATCTGAATTGCTTGACAAATTGAAGATGTGAGCAGTAATTCAGAGGTGTGGAACAAAGCTAATGGACTTTTTCTTTTTTTGTACCCAGCTACATTAGTCTCCGCAGACATAGGCTACTACACTTTCAACACAGAAGCATGAAATAGAAATAGGAAGCGAGAAAACTGCACGGTCTTTTGTATTCTCGAGATCCATTCTCTTTTTCTGCTGCTCCTCAGCATCTCCTGCAGCCTCCTGTCACTGTCTGCAAGCTAACAGCCTGCAACTTCTGCTTCCACCGTCACACGTAGCAAATTGTTAAAACAGTGGCAGCAGTGCGCCCTGCCTGTATCTCCTGTGCATATCATACCTTCTTCTCTGTTCTGCCTCTTTGTCTCCCATCATTTCTCTCTTAGAATTTCAACACATTTCATCCGGGCTCTCCATATCTTCCTTTACAAGGCCAGCTCCATCTATTATTTGGAGAGACAACAGTAAATTCAGGTAGGAAACACTCCAGTCAACCATATGGTTGCAAAGAACATGAAGCCGCTACTCTTCATTCATGACGAAAGCTTTTTTTGTTGCTTTATTATGTGTAGTGGATAACATTTTATAGTGTTTAAAATTCTCTGTGAAGTCTCATGACATGTAAAGTATTGAATCAGGGTCAATATGACAATATTGAAGTCAGACATTTACTTAAGCAGCCACTTGAGCCTAGAAAGGAAAAAAAAAATGAATCAAATGAATGCTGAATATTTTTAGTAGTAATTTTTTTTAAGATACGTATCTCTTTTGAAATAGTGCATCTCTAAGGACATCCACAAGATTTGTATTTTTGAAGATGAAGCACAGTGACTAACTGCTACCTTGACAAACAACTTTTTTCCCCATTTCTTTCATTTGATTAAAAAAAAAAAAAAAATTAAGGTGAGATGAGAGTTTCAAGCAAATCCGCCAAATAAAGGATTATCTAACTTCTCCTAATTACTAATCCATTTTAACACGACATACCTACAATTAGAGTGAAACTCTTGACAACCAGTTTACCCCGATCAGTGTGAAAAAAAAAAAAAAAAAAAAAAACACAGTCTGAAATTCATTTTCTTAATCAGATAAAACTTCAAAAACATTAGAAGCCTGCCATATCCTCTGGGGAAGGCGGAGATAGGGATCCAGCAAAGGTTTCACACATGTCTCCTGGGAGAAAATATGTGCACAGCTAAATAAATAAATAAGAACGGAGACAAATAAGTTTGTACTGCTGGGCAAAACATAGTGCTGCCACAATGTGGTGTATGCTATCATCTCAGTTAATTAGCAGACTCATTAAATATGTGAACTTGTTAATGTTGGATTCATAGCAGATAGAACCTTTCTTGTAAATTGTCTAAAATGGCAAGGGTGTGATATCTTATTAATTAATCTTGTGCTCAGCATTACCAAATACCCTCAAGCCAAAGGCATGTGAATCAAAGAGAATAAGCTGTGTAGTTGATGAATTAGTTAAACTGTAAGATAAATATGTTTTGATGAATGGTTTGATGTTATTTCTCACACGTTCACGCAGACGAATGAAACAAAGGCGCGAGTCCTCAGCCGCACATTCAGTGAATGAAGAGATGTCTGGCATGAATCCGCACTGGAAGAAGATCATGACTCGCAGCAGCTAAACTGATGTGTCCCTTTTGTTCATTTTTCATTTTAAAACCATTTCAGCATCTCTCACAAACTACTAAAAAAAAAAAAAAAAAAGCTATTTTTTCTTTTTTTTTTTTTTTTTCCTCCCCCAGTGAGGCCAGGGCAAAGCTGTAATTAGTCAAATCTTTTGCCTGAAGCTGTTGTAAACAAATCATTTCAAATGTGGCGGTGACCTCGTGGAATTTCAATTAATGACATAAAAAGCGTGTAGCTTTTAAAGAAACACACTTTAGCACTGATGGATTATTCACAAGGACACATTTAAAGAAATATGAAATGTTCAGTGACAAATAAAAAATCGTCATATACATTTCCCATGATGACATGTAACCCACGAAAAGCAGATGAAAGCCATTTATTATTAAATGGACATTCGTACGATTGTCAAGACCGATCTGAAGTATATCAAGCAGCGGTGGCTAGTGATGAAGAAAGCCAAAACATTTCCATAAAGTGTCAGCTGATCAACCTTGAGCAGCATATGTTAGGAATAAAAATAAATAAATAAAGTGTAGCTTCTTGAAAATGTATTTTAATCAGGGTTTCATATGACAGGGTTGGTAGAATCTCAGTAGGGCTAATGAGTAGTGATTTATATAGCTAATGACAGAAAGGTGTGGATGATTAATGATCTGTCAACCATGACACTGACGAGTGTCAGAAGATTCTAGACGAGTGGGTGAGTCTTAGTCCCAGGAACAGCTCTTCTGAGTAAAGTATTATTCATAATTAAATTCAAATTAAAGTCCTGATTGGTCAGTGTTTTCGTGGGGTTGCTGATCTGTGTTTAAAATTCAAAATAGTGTTCAGACATGGAGAGGGAACTTAAATATTTGATGTAGTACCATCTTTCTGAATTCTAAGGGTCAAAGCACAACGATCCAATGGAGGTTCTGTCCACATCAGTACACAAGGATGTTGTTATTTTATCTGATAAACTCAAAAATGATGAAAACTAATGAGCTGTACCACTTAGAACCAATGTGTAAAAGTAAGTTGGATCTGACAGGTTAAAGCAATAACTCTTACTTTCTGGTGGATATCTAAAAGAGAATATTGTCACAGCATTTATATCTACACTGGCCCAGAGGTGTCAACGCAATACATAAACCACAAACTATCCACGGTCTGTTTTATTGGTCCTGGTGGACAGGGGACAATAATTGCTGGCAGATGGATAGACCGTCATTGTTTGGAAAGTTTTCAAAGAGTTTGAGAAGCTTAAATTAGCTTAAATTTGTGTCATAATTTGCATTTGCATTGGAAGTTTTGAATTTATGTTGTAACTTTTGTATTATGTTGACCCTTCTGGGCCACTGTTCAAATCTGCAGCTGGCTTATCTTGGCACAAAGAGTGGAAGCAGGTGGAATAAGGTAAACTGGCTTTTTCTAAAAGTGAAAAATCTTATACACAAAAAACCGATGTATAAAACGAAAATGACAGTTAATTATTTATACGTGGTTATGTGCCAGAATATTTCTTGGTATGGTTGGAAGCAACAGATAGCACAGCTTCAGCTACTCAACACGGCCAAGAAATATTTTGGCAGATAACCCAGCGTTGAGTCGAACGGTGTCATTTTTACACTTCGGTTTTTGTACGGCTTAACACCATCGATATGATTCTATAAGTACTGGTGACAGACAGAAGCAGGTAAAAGAGGATTTTCTCAACCCGTCTGTCTTTCTTATTCTTTAGAGTGTTAACTTTTTTCAGAGGAAAGGTCAAATTAATCACTTTTTGCCTTTATGAGTGTACAGTAGTAGATATGTATTTAAAATGTGGTGGATGCCCACAGTCAACTGGGAGAAAAGTATGAAATTTGAATAGATGTATTTATTTATTTACTTCTTCCAGTCAGCAACAAAACAGTCCACATTTTGTGCTTTGGTCCTTTAGTTATCAATGACAACCTCTTTCTTAACTTGACAGTTAATAAAACTTAAATTTACCAACCCATCCTCTGTCACGCCTCAACCCTTCTTTCTCCAAAGTACTTCTGCATTTAATTCCCTTCTTTGCTAAAACACAGAGCCCAAGCTCTTAATCCTTTATTGGCAAACTGTCTTATTGGCACTATTTTATTACTCAGCCAATCCTTTAGAAAAGCTCACTGAAGGGTTAGAATATTCCCAATCACTGTCAGTTTAGTCCACAAAAAATGCAGATTTAAATTCATTTCTTAGTGTTTTAGTGTGTGCGTCAGTATGATTTTTCACAGTATACGTCATGTATTGATATATTGGTAAAACAACAACAACATTTTTTTAAAACCTAGACATAATTAATTGATTCAATAAATACAAAACAAGCACAGCGAAAGAATGATGTTAGGATGCCAAGGGAGGATAAACCAAGGCAACAAATGAAGGATGGAAGAAGGAATAAGTGATACATGATAAAAACAATGCAATTAAATATGTAACTTCAAGAACTTTTTTATGATGTAGGTGAATATATATAGTTGGATTTGCTCCTCTTAATACGCAATTTAGGCAAATATCAATTAAGTTGATGTTACAGAAAGTCTTTGGACTTTGATGTGCCAAAGCACCGCAGGTATAATTATCATCAATGACATTTTTGAATCTGTTTGAATTACCATTTGATGGATACAAACTTATGTTAAACCCTTGTGTCACATTTAGAATATTTAACACATGATTTGAAAGCTATTTCTAGGAAATGTTATTACAATTCATTTGCTTTGTTTAAAAAGAAACTTTTGAAAAAACAAATTCAGGTGGATTATTGTGAGTGAAAGCTCATTTAAAAGTTATCGGATCACCTGAGCACATCAGCAGTTTAGATCTATTTTTAACTACTAAAAGCTAAACTGTAGTACAGACACTATTTTTTTCTTTTACTCAAGCAAGTGCTTCTTTGTTCATTATTATGTATGTTAAATGCACCATGAATTATGTGAAGACAACTTAATCAAAGATAAATGTGGCCTGTGGTACATGGGGACTGTGTCCCTATTGTTGTGTTTCAGCTCTGGGGACAGCTTCATTCATGTTCACAGTGGGGGACAGTGGAAAGTCATGGTGAGAGTCGGTTTTAGCTCAAAGGCATGTGTTACATTTACACATACATTTTGCATTAGCATTAAATGATCAGTGTCAAGAAAAGCACATTAAATCTCTACATTCAGACAATAAAACATAAAGTTTTATTGGCACTGTTGGTATCGAGTCAGGCAAGCCTGCAGCTTGTTGTTCATGAAAGCCAATCAGCTTGACATACAATTCTGGTAAGACAGTATATTGTTGGTATTTAATGTTTTTTTCCCCCATGTACTTGACTACCTCTGAGCTGATGGCAGATCCATTGTGATGACAAATAACCCACACGAAGCCAAAGTCTACAAAACACTGAGTTAGAGTGCTTGTATCTGGAAATGTCAACGATAGGTCAAAATTGAGCCTGGACAGATTGTGCAGTGAGTGTGTGTGTGTGTGTGTGTGTGTGTGTGTGTGTGTGTGTGTGTGTTTGGCAGCTACCTGGTGAATTGAAGTGGCTTTAACAGCTTTATCATAAAGGCAGACTTTTGCTTCTTATGACCTATCATGGTCAGATTTCCAATATGCTGCATCAATCAATCAGTAAAAAGGACTCCGACATCTACATTGACTATATTCAGATTCAGAAAAAACACTAATATCAACAAATCTGCTCCTAATTCAGACCATCTCCCATCGTGCCCCATGCATTGACTGATGAAAGGGAGGGGCAGTAAGGTAATTATACTGAGACATAATAGGAACAAGCAGGAGGTATGATTGGATGTACTTGGCCTCCATCTCTTGTCCTCATTCGCCTAGGAGAAATTAGTGAAGTCGAATTGAAGCACTGTGTCGAATTAGCTTTTTTTTGTGTGAAAAAAGTTACAGCATCCGGGGCACCTTCAATAAATATTAAAAAAGGCTCTGAACCATGCAGTTTCAATTACCTAAGAGAATCAAAAAGCTGAAAAGGCCTCAAATTGATTTTCTTTCATAGAACCTCCTGCCTGAAAAATATAATAATAATAATAATAATGATAATAATAATAACAATAATAATAATGATGATAATGAAAATACAGGTGGAGACCTTCGAAGACACACTGACTGTCAGGTATTTGTTGTTCGCCAAAAATTGGTGAATTCAATAATTGGACACCAGATCAGTGGTCCCAACATGATGGACCAGGACACAACAAAGCCATTCTATCTATTGAGGATAATTTTATTTCTGTAATATCCTTAAGATTCAAAGAGATCACCACAATAACACATAGATTTAGTGACCACTTGGTAAGTTTACACCTGTTCTATCTAATGAAATGTCAGCAAAATTGTTCTGCCATGAAATAATGATCATTTTTCATTGACACATCATAAAAAAAACTAAAAGTCTTAGTCATCCAAGCTAACCAATGTCTACATCAAAATCAGTTTTTCCTTTCTCACTTGTGCTTGTCCTTGAGCAAGAAACTGGGTGCCATGTTTGATGTCTAACCTATCCCCAACTACCCTTCTCCTACCATGTCATAGGTATCTGTTAACAAGTTCTTGAATCTGTACAAACTACACTTGGTTAGAGGCCCTTGCAACTGGACTTAGTTGTAGAGTCTTGAGAGAATCTACCACATAATGGATTCAACACCTTCGGATACTATGACCTGGATGAATGAGAATTTTCATACCCGCCCAGTCCTTGGTACCAAACAGAGTCTCTCCCATCTCCCATTTTGAATACTGCAACGGCCCTCTGGAGGGCTTCCTTCACTGACATTTTTGATCAACCTAAGATAACTCATGTCACTCTGCTGTTCATTGACCTCTGCTGGATACTTTAATCAAATTCAGGACTCTCATTCTTACCCACAAAGTGACTTTTGGATTTGTACCCCTGTGCTTGAGTTCAGTTATACAGGCTTTTACGCTCCTTCTCAACTTGGCATTGCCATCCTTGAACACAAGGTGCAGTTCAATATGTTCTTTTTTGTGGTCCTCCAAGGTGACATGAACTCTATCTGAAAGCTATCAGAACAGGTGAGTTGCTCTCTATCTTCAAGAATTACTTGAAGATTCATCTCTTCCATCTCCTTTTCTGACTCCTCTAACATCTATAACCTTATATGTACTCACAAACTTCTTACTTGATGTGACTCATTACACTTTGCCTCATCAACTGATACAACACTTGTGACTTTCTTAAATGTCTACTTTTGCAAATAACCTGTCCAGCATTCCAAATTTAATTTGAGTTATTCCTTTTAAAAAGCATGCAACAAAGACCAGCTCCAATTACACAAGTACTACATTCACCCATTCATGCCCAGTGACACTTCATGTCGAGGCAGAGCTTGTCAATTATCTACAGTACAAACTGTGTGAAATGACACCCAAAGAAAGTATGTTTGGATGACTGAATGGCAGCAACTGTGTCAATCTCTGTATTAAATCCATTAGAACAAGTCAAACCTTTTTACAATATCAACTTTTGAGGAACTCATAATAAAATAAAGAGTAACATCCATTTAATATGCCCATTTGTCTTTGAAAATATTTCACAAGCTCAAAGAGATGAAAAAGTTTCCCATCACAAGTTGAACATAAAAATGACCAATACTGAAGAGCAGAGGTTTTAATTCTAATAGTGCAGTATAAAATGTTTAGAACAGACCAGACAATATTAATTTTAAAATATGACCTGAAGGTTCTCTCACAGTACATCTTCTCAGTGTGTGAATACATGAAGTCAGTTCGTTTACGACCTTTGTGCTCTCTGAGTAATGCATTTACTTACAAGTGAATTTTATTTATTCAGTCACTTCTGAAAAATCTTGGCTGAACATTCATTTATTATTATTATTATTACTATTATTATTAATGGTAACCTCTGATCTACATGTCAATATTGTTGCATCATGGTACCGCACATGCATGTCTCATACACATTCACACCAGCAAACATACACACTCATACCAGACACAGTCAGTCACTCGCCATAAGGTGGAGCGCAGATAATAGATTTAGGCGACTGTAAGCAGATTTGGGCGTGCGCCTTACTTAAAGGCAGATCATTCGGTGGCTGTAAACAGGCTTTGCAGAAATCAAACCGTTAAATGGAAAATACATTTATTAATTCAATCCGCTTAGTTCAGGTTCAGCTCCTTTCCCTCAAATTAAGTTTGCTGGATTTCACAGGATATTAGCGGGCAAGAAGAAAAGAGGGGCATCAGGAATGGCTGCCGTGTTGTCGCAGACATGTAGGTGCCTTGATGTCACTTTAACTTCCACTCAGACTGAAAACACAGCAGTGATGACATAAAGCAAATAAAGCAAACAGTACTAGGAAGATTGAATTCTCAACAGCTGAATGACTATCCTGTTTGTGCTGGATATATCTGGTGATACTCAGGGAAAGTAAGGTGGATGATTCCAAATACAATACATGATGGTGTATGGGTTATAGGTTACGTTAGAAAGTCAATATTTATTTACTTGCTGAATGTTAAAAGCCTCTAAATGTGAATATTCCCATATAAAAAATGAACGAAATCTCTATCACTGTCAATGATGTCAACCAAGTGATTTATAGCAGAAAGCTCTGGAACAAGTAAGTGGATATTTAAGTGAGATTGTTTTGTCAACTATTAGTATTATTTGCCTGTTGTCACTATAGTTTACAGATGAATGAATACATGCCAAATATACTTTTCATTACCTGCCAAGGCTGCTTTTTCTGAGGATACTGATGTCACGGCTATGGTCATGGTATTTTTTTCTGGGGTTATTCTGAAAGTAGAAGTTTACACATTTCCCACATTCGATTTATCTTGACATTTCAGACATTGAAGACAGTTTCTAAAGGAAACTGTTGACTATTAACTGAACTGAATAACTACTGACATCTCTTTATGAACCATTTTTCATAAACAATTTACTATCTATTTTTTTCTTAACAATACAAATATACTGCCAACAAACTTTTAAAAGTCATACATGCTCCATTTGTTTTACAGTTAGTACCCAAATTTTATTTATGATCAGTAAAATAGAAACACTTTGTTTAACAAGTCTAATTTCCAGGTAATTTTCAAATAAGTTTAATCAAGATTTGCTTCATTTTGTATAAATTAGAGGGGGAAAGATTGAATAATGTTTTGAAATGCATGATCATGAGTAAGTACATCAACAGATGATCTCAACAAGCTTCCTAAAAAAAGACATGTGCTGATGAAACAGCACCGACAAACATCACTGGTGCTCAGTAACTGATTTTACAGACCATGAAAAATTCTGCTTCACAGCTCCACACATTCACTACAAGTAGCAAGAGAGGAGAAATAATAGACTGCTGGGTGTGTATCCTTCACTTTATTTATTTGAACCAGCAACCTTTCCGTTACTGTCCCATCTGTCTTTATTGTGCTATCAGTCTTTTTGGTGCCGTTCTTGAGTTGCAAATGACTTTATTCTTCTATCAGCTGCACTCACAATTCTTATCCCCAAGTATAGAAAAAAAAAAAGAAAAAGAAAGGGAAGATGAAAGGGCTGTGATTCAAGCTGGCTGGTGAGTTCAGAAAGCTCATGCCCGGTCAGGAAGATGGACAATGGTAAGAAAGAGTTGTCTACAAAGCCCAGGAGTGTGAAATTTTCCCCAGCTCCCACTGAAAGTTTTAATGTAGATCTTTGGAGCTTGCTGTCTGCGCGGTGTGTGGAGGTCAAACCTCGAGGCTGAACCTGAAAAACAGCCGAGGGCCTCATGAAACATGGAGAACACCTTGCTGTGCCTTGCCATTTCTCTTTGGCTGTCTCACCTTCACCCCTGCTGCAACTCTTTCTGCCTAACATTCCTATTCTCTGACCTTCTCATGCCTCTGTTCCCCGAGTTATAAGTTTCATACAGCCCCTGCCGGTGAAAACTATTTTACCGCTAACCCGTTTGAGCTGATGTGACACTGAAAAGACTTTTGGCAACATTTCAGGATTTTTTTTCTTTTTACCCCGCCTTGCCCCCTATTTTTTTGTTAAAAGCTGTGTGAGCAACACTTTGTAATTGATACAATCTGAACTGCACAAGATGGAAACTGAAAGCCCCAAAAATGATTTATGTTGTCGAGTCTGCTAAATCACCTTCAAAAATAATACATTACTTTAGCACTGCAACAGCTAATCACTAGCCTAATGGAATGTGTGGCTGCCATATTGATCAGCAGTACAGCAATCACTCATAAACATTCCTTGAATGATCCAGTGTATAAACACAGGATCAGCCCTCTGCACCTGCTCATGACTGCCAATCGATATTCTCAGAAAGAAAAAGCTATTTCCCGAATCAGATGCTGGAAATGTTTTTGGTAAGGTCAGAGCTGTGTTTGCAGGATTTCTAACATTTCATGTTTTGAATTAATCTGTCTCTATTTCTTGAAACACCCGCACACACAAAAAAGCCATCCCCGACAGATTTTTAGATAACAATGTTTTGTTTTGTTTGCACTGGACCTTGTGTGTTGTTAACTTAACCGCACAGAATAGATTAGGGAAGCCCACAGCTCCAAATATCTTTCAACCCTTAAATTATTCAGTTTGAAGCCCACACTTTGTTGGCTACTACAAGGATCAGTCAGACACAGCCTGGAAATAAAGGGGCCTGAACATTGAGCCTGTAGGCCCCATCCATAAACACAGTCTCCTGCAGATTTAATACTGACAGTATTTAAATGTGCTGAGATTTGGTCGATCACAATATCTTTAGTCACATTAGAGGAAATGATATCATTTGCATTCAGTTTGATCTATTTAAAAACCAATTAAATCTAAATAGCAAATGGAAGAACAAAAAAAATGAAAATAAAAACATTACTCCTCACAGACTGAACCCTAAGTGCCCTCCTATTAGAAATAAAATGGTTTCATCTATGGCTCCTTAATTGGGTCAGACGCTTGCATTTGAGAATATTAATAGCTTTATTTCATTCCAGCATGTCTCCTTAAAACATATCAACTCATTCCAATTAAGTTACCAAAGTCAAATGTAGAGATGCAATAATCAGAAAATAAAACCTTGAAGAGGAGAGGAGAAGTGGCCAACAGGCTGATACATTGACTGTCTGGTTTATAAAATTGACTCTGGCATAAGCCACAGACTCAGACAGGTCTAAAGCTCTGTGAAAAAAAAAAAGAGAGGCACATCCTGAATGTAACTCGAGTCGTGTAAATCGCTGTAGCAGTTTGGCAAAGCCAATTTAACCTTTTCAAACTCACTTACAGCAATTTGGAACTCAATTAGCACCAAGCATGTGTTTGTTTATTACAGAAATTACTGGTTCGTTATCATTCAGAATGACTTTCCTTCCTCTCCCTCTCTCTCCACAGGTCCTCAGAAACCCCCTCAAGAGTTGTTCAATACCATAATGCTGAGATAACAACATGAATCAACAAGCACAACAAAACACATGGTTGCCGAGGCAGGTGTTGAGGGACGACCTGATAAACGCACTCTGGTGGGTCATGTAAAACCCTGGAGAAGCAGATTAAAGGCCTTCTTGATACCCAAAACACTACCACGGGTATTAATGTCTTTCCCCCAGCAACCCACCACTTCATTAGCACCAGTAGTCCTGTGTGGTATGTACGCAGCTTCATTTGCATGCATTTAGATTGCCACACATACAGTACGTGTCTCCTCTGAATTGGTTGGCTGTTGAGAAGTCCTCGTTTTGACTGTAACATTATGTGGGCCCTCCTCTCACGTTGGCATTTGAAAAATACAGTTGGCAAAGGGAGGAGAGGTCGGTTTGGTGCTGAATACAAATGAACTTCTGTACCTAGATGACATAAGAGCACGAATACATGAATAAATGCATTAACTTTTTTGTGATAGTCATGCCCCGAATGTCTGACATGTTATATTGAGTCATATTATTGTTTTCAAATGTATATCTAATATCTAATGTTATTTAGAACATTGACTAAAATTTTAAAGGCACTGATATATTTTTCCATTAAAATAGAGTTGTCATGTAGCCTTGTTTAGTCTGCCCAATTAGAGCTTAAATGTTTTGTGAGGCAGGACCAGTGCTAGGCATTTGTTTGCTCTAACTACAGCAGCTTTTTTCACTAGAACTGAAACGTAAAATTGATTGACGTGTTGTCAAAACCACATTAGTGGCGGCCAGTAGGCCTATTGGTTAAGATTTTTAATTTTAAATATGTCATCATTCTGGTTATTATTTTTTTTTTTTTTTTGGTGCCCTACGCACAGTGTGTGATGTGCATTATGGGAGCACTGGCTCTGTTGTGAAGTCATAAAACTTTGGGCCCTTCATCACCAAAATGAAATCAGTTCATCCATGACTCTAAGTAAACAATTTTTTTAGTCAAGGTGATCAAAAACGTGTTTCATGAGGTCACATTGACCTGTAACATAGGGGTGCCTCACTCAATCAGTCACAAGTGAGTGTTTGTTCCTTCTTTATTCTTGATGTAATCAGTTAATCTCTAGGTATGGGTACAATGGTTGTTCAAAACATATGAAGCCATTTTCTTTAGACAGTCTTAAGTTATTATGACCAAACAGGTCAATAATGTTTTGTGTGAGGTTGTAAGCACCTCGCACTTCTGAGTCCAACTGAACATTTGTATCAAATTTGAAAGAAAAAAAAACCCTCTTGGCGTTCCTGAAATATCATGTTTAAAAAGGCAAAAAAAAAAAAAAAGCCTTGCCCTGTGACCACTGGCCACTAAAATCTAATTATCTCAACTGGTGGTGCCAGAGTCAAATGATGAAATGTCATTTTTAAACACTGTTCTCTGGTTAACAGTGAGCCCACTGGTGGTCTGTGCCAACAACTTTTTATGACCTGCAATGGAGTTTTAATGCTAGGCAACTGCTAATGGTTTTAGTAATTATGAGGGCAGCAAAATAATAGGAATTTCTCACAAATGGACAACAGAGTTAACAATCTATTAACCAGCTAACTAGCTACTAACCAGCTAACTAGGTGAGCGTCTAACAGACAGTGGCGGACATAGCTTATTGGACATGTAAATAACTGCTTTCTTCACATACAATTTTTATTATATAATACAAGCTGCATCTAAATGGGAATTAGAATAAAAATCAATTAATACATTTTCAAAACTAATTTTAATGCCAAAGACTGTAATTACATTCACTGCGATTTTAAATCACCCATGTGACATATTTTGGTAAATGTTAACATCACTCATACATTATGAGGGAGGATCATAATCAATAACATTGAATGTAACACTGTTTATTGTTAAAAAAAAAAAAAGTGTTCATTATGGCGCAACACTATCTTTCTCCATGTTTTTGTTTATCTCATCTGTGTCCTTCCTTTGCTGTGAAATGAAAAGTGTATCAGGTTATTCTAACAAAGCAGCGGTACAGGTTAAGGAAGGTCAGCCTTCCAAATAGCACGTCTAATTAAAACTCATTCAGCTTGTTCTATCATCTGCAGCGCACATGACAAGTGATCAGAGAATCTCGCTCATAATTATCATCCAGCTTTGAGTTGTTTTCCTCGCTCGCCGTCTCATCTCGCTTGGCGCCGCTCATCGCCATTCTGATTTTGCTCTTAATTGGCCGTTCACGGTTTTTTGACATCTCTCCCCTTCCGAGTTCACAGTCATGCCTGTTTGACCCAGAGAAGTTCAGATTGTTGATCTTCTGTAAATCTGTCAGGTTTAACTCATGGCTTTTTAAATCAGTCTGAATGTGTTTGCGTTTAATTTTTTACATAACTTTTTTAATTCTGTCTGTCATGTCTCATGTTTTCTCTCTTCACCGTTTCAGTTTTCTCGTGAAGCTTGTGCTGGAGGGTTTCACCAAAACAGCAATCTGTCAGGGCCATAGGTTGCATTTTGCCATCTGCTGTGAGATTAAATTAGGTGTGGTTGTGTATCTCTCATTGTTTGGGTTGCCTCTGCCCTCTGATATTTCCTTTCACATCAGGCCTAACATGCTGAGAGTGTACATGATGGAGGGAGAGACAGCCTGGATGGCAACCAAAGTTGAGATGAGCTTTTGTGCTGTGTGTGTGCCTGGTACCAAGATTAGTTGGCATCTCATTGTTGTCATTTTCATTTATATATTTATTTCACAGCATCAGTGTTGTGCTGGTAAACACATACCATTGAATTTCTCTATTCCTACCTCATTTCACCCCCAATATGACTCCCTGGACAGTAAGTAAAGTAGTTGCTTTGAGTGCCAGGGGAATGTGAGGTTTACTGTGTTATTGCGAATCTGCGGCCACGTCAGAGAGGGCCAAATAAAAGCTCCGGGGTGAATCTGTACTCTGCAGCTGAATGCTTCCCCAACATCCTCCCCATCAGTCACACACACACACACACACACACATACACACACACACACACACACACACACACACAGAGTGAGAGAATGAATGAGAGAATGCCCCAAGGTTGTGTCTGAGCGCAGGGCAGGCCTATTGCTCACACAGGCATACTTATTCCATACAAACCTCCTTACATGAGCCACCTTTTGTGAGTTGACACAAAAAAAAAAAAAAAAAAAAACAACACCACAGATGACACAGGTTACTAACAAGCCTCGCAAAACAAAAACTGACAAACAGTCCGCTCAAGTTTGAGCCTCTCTTCTAAAACAGACGTTTCAAAATGACTAAAACAAAAGAGGAAAACCGCCAGAACTTTGACCCACAAATCATATTATAATACACCTTCAGATAGAAAAAAAGTCAACTTTCAAATTAAAATGCTGAATTAAAGTTTCTCAAAAACTTTTAAAAGATGATACCATATGCACAGAGCTAACTTTAAAGGTGGCCTTTAAACTGAGCTTGGACTTGTAAACAAACAAATAAACAAACTTTCGGGTTAGATTGAGCGTGTTTTTTTTTTTTTTTTTTTTAGCTAAATAAATAAAGATATTGTGTGCAAACAAACTTTTTTATTTTTTTTCTATCTGCAACACTTTGGCTAATCAAAGTTTAGTGTATAATTGCACCTACATATTAATGATGTGTCCCGTGGGGGTTGGTGTATATGTATAAGATATCATCATTTAATAGAGAAATAATTAGGGTTAAGCTCCTAAATTGCTGCAGCCTACATTTTCCATAATGCAACTTGTTAAACCCTCCATCAATTCCCAGTTGGAAAATTGCCATATAAGCCCAACCTCTAACCACTGTGTCTGTAGTACAGCCTTTGTTATATCGACCTAACAGCTGTGTCCCAATTCAGTCCTATGAAGCGTGCAGATCGATGAAGGTCTGGCTATGACCAAACTAAATGAGACGGTCTGGTCTAGGCCAAGGAGCACTTCCTGTTGATGTCATTTACATTCCTAACGTAATTACATTACAAGCTACTTCCATCATCTAGCAACAAGGACAACAGCGCCTTTTGCTATTCAAATATCATATGAATAGTCATAATTAGTAAAATCTACTACAAATACAACTTTAGTCATGTTGCTTATCTTTAACTGCATGTTCACATTAAAAAAGTCAATGAAACATTACAAATAGGCGATGAATCTTGGGGTAGGTCGGGTTGTTCAGGATCCAACCCTTGTAACCTTCATAGATAAGGAAAAGTGGGCTACATTCGTCAGCCATGTTCAAAAGAGCCTTATGAATGGGACAACTTAGTGCAAACCTGTGACGTGAATGATGAAGGATATTGTCCTTAAACTACTAGGACGAAGCAATAGTTTCTTGGACACTCAACAGTTGAAGGGTTGGGACACGTTCCACAATGACACATAAGACAACTGTTATCTGCATTTCATTCCCCTACGTTTCCCTATTTCAAGTCATAATAAATAAATACATTTATATGTATATGTTTCCATGTACGGACCAAGATGCTGTGATGTGTAAATCAATAGAATTTCCCTTTCAATGATGTTTACCATGTGTAGATGCTGTGAAGAAATTTATAGCGGCTTAACAAACAGAAAAAAACTCCTGAATTCACTTAGCAGACCACACATCCACCAATCTCCACAATCTGACTTTGATTTGTCAAACTAACTGGTCAGATAACCTTGTGACATTGTGAAACCCAATGATCATTTTCCAGCCAATGTCATAACATCACGACTAGCACAGTTCTTTGTTAGATCTCGCGCCCTGTGCTCATTTCAGCAGATGTGTAATGTGCTTCACCTGCTAAATGACGGGGAATCGGGAGCGGGTGAAATGGACTGACCAAATGGAGCTTGGACTTCATCCTGTCTGTCCAGGCAATTAGAGGACAGATTAGTTCAACTACAGAGAACAATACCATATCAGCTAATAAACCAACATCTCAGCTGCAGATGATGATGATCATGATAAAGATATGTGAATAACTCATCTAGATGTATCTATACAGAAAATAAATATCATATACGTCCAGATTTGAATACAAAATCTGTAAAATACATACACAAAGGCGTCAGTGTTTGTGAAACACAATAAAGCTCAGTCTCTAAAGCAGGCATTCATACTTGGATGAGCACACAATGGGGAGTAAAAAAAATAAAGCAAAACAAATGGAAGCAACGAAATAGTGTGAAATTAGCGAAAATTATAGGAAATCTCGAAGAACAGTTTTCACCACACTGAGCGGGAGGGAACATAAATGCTAGGCTCAGATAGTGGGCTGGGAAAGACAGAGTGAGGGGGTTTGAAAAAGAGAGCGGGGGGAAGTTAGGAGGAAAAAAAAAAACAAAAAAAAAACAGACCGGTCGACCCTTCCAGTGACATCTGGACAGCGGTAATAATATGGTGCAAAATGCCATCCCAGAGAAACTGCATATTAACACCCAACTAGTGGCATGCTAATGGCAGTTATCACAGGCGCTGTTCTCAGCTGTCCCTCGAACAGGCCAACAGAGAGGGAGAAATAACATGAGGGACAGAAACAAATGATTAAATCATATACTCAGTGATTCTTAACATTACAATGAGTCATTTAGTTTTGCTTTAAATTGGTTTTATCTAGCTAAATTAACCATATATCAGTATTTAAAGATAGTACTGAACTATATAGATAGTATTCTTGTACTTAATGTACTTGGAATTTGACATAACGTAATGCATTTGATATCAATAGTAATGTAAAGAAATATTTTATAGGAGATCGCTTAATGTGATATTACATGTGTATATAATAAACTGAAATCTGATATTCATTTGATCAAAAACAGGAAAATCATTACTGGGTGAATCAAAATAATGCAATGCATCAACTATGCTAGTTTTGCATACAGTGATCCCCTGACATATCGCTCTTGCGGGAGCTTTCATTATGTCACAGGATTCTGCAGCCTACAAGAATTTATTTATTTTTTCTAGATTATAATCATTTTTGCAGTAAAATAAGCAACTTCCTGCCTAAAAAAAATAAATATCAAGCGTGGGAAAGGTTTATAAGAGTGCAAGGAGGGTTTATAAAGGCTTAAAAAATAAGATAAATATATATACTACTTCACAGATGTTCACCTTTCTCTGGGGATTCTGGAACCTAATGTACTATATATTTATATTCTAGTTCCCAATCGTTACTATGCACATGGAATTGGACCCAAACCTGGTCCAACAGGTTTTGAATATATTGGTACCCTAGAGTTTTTTTTTTTTTTTGTCTCCCTGGTTAATGATTGTAATTAACTGAATTAACTGAACACCCCACTCCGGTGTAGAATATTTATATAGTCTACAATGCATTATGACTAATTGAAATAGAAATTAAAAAGAGCAGGTTTTGGGGACTGAGTTTTGGTAAAAAAATAAGCTGAAGACAAAAATTAATATATAAATAAGAATAGAGAGTAAAGTAGAGCAAACATGGTGTCATTCAAAAAGAAGAAAAAAAAAATCCTCTGCGGGATTTATCAGAACAAAACAGGGAAAGTTAACTTCGTCTTTTTTTTTTTTTTTTTTTTAGTCTTTGAAATCATCTTTTGAAATACGCTTATTTGTATTTTTTTGGAAATTAGCCTTTGAACAGTACGGGGTTTTTTTGAACTTCAAAAACTTGCTGTCTTGTTTAACACATCAGGAGGAGAGGGTGGGTGGGTGGGGTGAACAGAAGAGGAGGAACAAAGTGTCCACACAAGCGTGAAAATCTCTTAATGCACAACAAAGTCCATGTGTTTGATTAGATGCATTTGAGGTAGCGCGTATCGAAACAGGAAACAGAGGCACGGCATCTCATTTACATTTTGACTGAGTACAAATGTGTGCGAGCCATTTTAATTTTTCTTTTGTACTAAAAGTGATCGTTAGTATAAATAGTGTGTATATCGGTGTGTGTGTGTATATTGTGAAAGCAAGTGTGGGGGCGTTACCATTTCTCATGCACTACTGCCTGCTTTAATCTTTCGTTGGTAACAGGCAAACAGCAGCAGCAGGCCTCCCTATCAACATGGGGTAAATAAATTGCAATCTAAACATGCATACACAGACACACACATACACATGTCACAGCTGCAAACCCATACACTACACACTCATAAAGTCTGAATTTGTTTATGATACACTCATATTTCATTAACGTGCAAGATGAGGCAGTGGCCATGCAATTATAGGGGACCAGGGTCCGGATAAGTGATTGATCTTGTTAAACTGAAATGGACTTGAGCACAAGAACAAAATGTCAGCCAGGCGTTAAACATGGGACGAAGATACAATGCAACTGCATTTGTCACACTACATGTCATAAACCATAAGTGCTAAAAAATACATTGAGGGAGGAAAAGGTTATTAAAGAGGAGGCAGCTTGGCTGTAAATGCCTGAACTCATGAGTAAAACATCTTCAGATATATATAACCAAGTCTAACAGTGCTCAACACCCATCGATAACTATGACCTGTGTTAGCGGTTAGGGTTTGGTTTAAGTTTAAGCATAAATTTTTGATTGATCACAGACATGATTCAAGGAAATCAATTTTAGCTGTGAGTAGGAAACAGGAAACAGGCAACAAACTACAGCCTCCATAAGAGCTTTTCCAATTCTAATAATGGTGTCAAACCACGTCAGTATTGTTTCTGACAGCCAATGGACACATGTCCACTAGGGGTGCTTTATGGTTCACTAAATGCTGCTGTTTTGTTGTCAAGAAAATATTTTTACAACTCATACTGTCAGTCACCATGTAATTTTGACCTTCCTTTTATCTGCCATGATGCTCTGTACTCGTCAATATTAAATGAAGTGAAAGATGGGACAAAAAGAATATGCTCAAGCTAGCAGTAGTTAGATTACATGAGTATCTTTCACTGTTTGCACAACCATAGGAGAGTACTCAAAGGAGTTTTACCAATATAGGATAGTTTGGGTAGAGATTTCAGCATTTAGCATCAGCCTTCTTTCTTGAAATAAAGCTTGGCTAACCTGGAAATCTGGTTTTCTTACTGCTTGTCAAATGTTCTTTTAGTGCATTCAGGAGCTCAGTGAATATCTTTGTAGGAAGGGTATTATCATCATCATTATTATTATTATTATTATTATCAAAAATACTACTATCATTGCTAATAAGAATGATGACTAGATCTAAAAAAATAAGTCTCCAGTTACCTGAATATCTATGTGTATATCACATTCTGAAATATACACTTTTAGGGTAGTTTCTTATTACCTCTCTCCCTTAAAATGAGTTTCATATTCATTCATATTCCCCGTCATCATAGACACTCCATCCCCAAAAGTCCACATGGAGATTACAATCAGAGGCTTGTCATGTTCAATTTCAGAGGCGATTTGTCCCAATTGCCATCTCTCCATTTCCTCCTCATTTCATTCACTTATGTCACTGTGATCAAAGGCGTTCACCTTAGTTTCCTTGTTGCAGGGGAAAGGACAGGTATTTACACTGGTGCTTTCCATAAGGCTCCCCTGACAGGTTCATATCATCATGAACAAACCTGGGGAAGAAACAGGGTGCTGGATACAATATTGGACAATTTTTCTGTATTTCATATATATGCTCTGAATCCTAATCGTGGTAGATGATGCAGGTCTGTTTATGGGATTAAGAGGAAGGACATGTCGTGATCTTAGAGGTATAATATCACAAGAAAAGAAGTTCTAAGGCCAAGAAAGAAAGAACTGAGTCATCTCTTGATGTGTTTAGTAATCATATACCCAATGTAGTTTAAAGGTCAACACATACAAACAATTCAGTGGCCCAGAGGCCAAACCTCTGGCTCCATTTAGAACTGATGTCATGTGAAAGGGCATGAACTGTGATTAGAGACTTCCAGTAGAAATATGTCTCTTAAGGCACAGCTGAAAAGGCAGCGGGGCTGTGATCTCTTCTGGTCAACAGTTACTGGGGAAGCTTCTGGAACAAATGGAAATTTTGACTCCAGTGTATAACTGAGAAAGTGCTGTGGGTATTCTATTGGAATAAAACCTCTCAAGCAGTATCAGACACTGCAAATTGGAAAACCAAGAGGTACAAGGTTTTGTAGCAGAACAAAGAGAGAGAAGAAACTAACCCAAAGAGGATAGCAGATAACTAACAGAGACAACTGACTAAATGGGAAGAGGAGATGTTGCTGCACAAGCATATGAAGTCATTTCAGATATGTTGCATGGTGACCTTGTTACTGACGTATCTACCTATTCTCCAGGACATGCTCATGCTTTTCTAAATATCAACCATGACAAGCAGAACTGCACCAACCGCAGTTCTTCTTTACTGCGTGACGTCTAAACATTAACAAAACTGACATGGTCACGGTCATAACTGCGCCTTCTGTAACTGACCTTCTTAAAGAAGATTCGCTTCAAATTACATTTTGTTATTCTTTGATATGATTTCTTTTGTCATCTCTGCACAACTGCAAATGATATTCCTACAGTATCATCTAGAAATCCATCCAGCCATGCAAGACGATATAAGACAACCAGTCATATTACAGTTTTGGAGGCAACTTTAATATTGACGACCTCCTAAGTATTCATTTTTTCTCTTTGTTTAGCAGCTTTTAAATTGCCCTTACCCAGAAAGCACAAACTTAACCAGAAGTCCAACTTTTCCAACAGTTTAAAGGTGACAGAGAATCAAAACTCATTTTTACCTCGTTTTTGTTGAAGAACGGTTGTTCACCCACTTTCAGAAACATGTGAAAAGTGCTAGAAATTCAGAACATTTCCTTTTCATTGAAATTCCTCTATTAGAAATGTCAGAAACCCATTTTTAGAAATGGGTCAATTTCAAAACAGTTGTTTGTGATGTAAAATGTAGAATTTAAGTCTGTGTACTGAAGTCCGTGAAGTTACATTCATTTGAGTGGCAGCGAAGGAGCCAATCAGTGTCAAGTGCTTGCATTTCATAATAAGGTTGCCAGTTAAACCTGAAAAGATGCCAAATAGGTGCAAAACCACATGTTTAAAATCCCTTATCCTAGAATAGCTTTCTGAGAGAGGCTTTTACGAAGCTTCTGAGGCGTTACACATCCAACTAAAATTTTATTGTGTATATGTCACATCACAGAACAAGAATCAAAACCAAGTTCAACCACTCTGTCACCTTTAACAACCAAGTAAAGCTACCATGATCCCAAAATATAACATGTAAACAGGTATATTTAAAAATACATAAGATCTTTATGAGAATATTAGTGTAGAACAGTTCAACTTTAAAAAAAAATACAGCAATTAAACAGCAATTTGCCTTTGAGATATATAAATAAATGTATGATGCATTAGCCACTTTAATATCACTGTAACTTATCATATCACTTCCATTTCTTGTTATATCTATATATCTATATACTCTGTTGTCTGTTGTTATATATTTTGCTGTCACTTGTCACCATAACTACTTATCTCACCTCCACTTCTCAAAATTGCTATTGCTATTTTTATTTACATACTCGGTTGTATTTATATACCCATATACTCTGTTGTCTAGATCTGTTGTACACACACACACACACTCAGTGCATTCGCTTTTTTTATATATTATATTAGACATTCAGTATTAGAGTGATATTAGAGCGACTGAGGGCCACATTTCACTGCACGTCAAATGCATGCGACAAACAAAACCCCTTGAACCTTGAACAGAAACATGTCCGGTGTACCTGGTGCAACATAGTCTATATAAGAGCTATGTTTCCATCCAAATACAGTTCAAAAGTTAACTATATTTCCAGAAAATCTACTGAGGAATGCATTATTGGACATTTTCCTTCCACTATTGCTAAAATAATAAGAACTGGATTTACTGAGATAAACAGTTGGTGGTTCTGATTCTCCAGTCTCCACACATATCTGCCGTGTAGCTTTCAACTCCTTGGAGCAGCAGGAACCTCAGAGGATGTTAAAGTCACATGCTGTTCTTTTATATGCACAAATTGAAAATGCACATGGACACAGATTGATAGAAACTCACTTTATGTCACATTGATATTCCGCTAGAGCTATAATTGGGTTTTACAGAAAATAGACTATTTTTCTTTTTTTCTTTGTCAGATATTTCACATATTAGGCTCCTCACTGGTATCATGAAGGGAAACCGTATCTACTCATTACTGGCTTCCCTTTATTGGTTTATGGGTGAAATATAGAATTGGTCTTAAGATTCTTTTACTGGTTTGTAAAGCACTGCACGGACCGGCTCCTCCAATATCCTCAATCCTTATTCTACGTCTCAACCCTTCAGATCCTGAGATAAATTACTCCTCTGCCTTTTCACGTACCCAGTCTCGGTCCAAACAATGTGGAACAATGCTCCTCTTGCTGTCAGTTCATCCTTATCTATCCCGACTTTTAAATCCAGCCTCAGGGCCTGTTTTTTTCACATCTGTGTCTCGTTGATTAGAACTATGATTTTCATCCACATACGTTGCTTTTGAGCATGCTCGATAAATCGATCTGATCCGACTACAGTGAAAAAGAAAAGACTGCTTGCCAATCTATTTTGTGAGAAACGATCAAGTATCATAAATGAAGAAATTGAAAGGCAGATAGTAGGAAGATGCATCAGTATCTTCACAGACAGCAGCCACAGCTGACCCTGATGCACTGTAGCTATATGACATGATTTAAAGTAACAAACTTGTACATTCTCTTGGCAGGAAACCTTTCACCTTGCTTGCTGCGTTATCCTTACAGCTGAGCATAACACCTTCTCACCTCCTGCCAACAGACAGCTGACACCCTAAAAAAAAGTAAGGTTGTCTGATCCTGGAATTTCTCTTTTCTGTCATTTAATGAACTCAGTCCGATATGTTTTCTTTGTTTACTGCTGAGTTTGACCATGAGACCCACAAATACACTCTTGAAAAGATGAGACATCGATGAAGTTGTAAGACCACTCCAGTTCCTGCTTGTCTACCATTTTAACTACTTTTGACATAAATTCCACAATAAAAGACCTGACTGGCAATCTTTTTCATGCAAGTCTTTTGTTCGTTGAGTACTGAACAATAAGCTTTTTTTCCTTTGAAGACTAAAGTTCTTAATAAATGAAAAGGTTGATTGATTTTTCTTTTTTCTTTTTGTAAATATATACATGGATTTTAAAGCTAAATATGGACATATTGTAAATTATGATTCTAGGATGAAATATTCTTGTAGTCGCTTCATGAAAACACAACTCCGGCATTGGCGGCAACAACACTGAAGTGTGAAAAGCATCCGCCCGAGAATGGGTCGGATTCGAATGGATGAACGTTGGACCGGCCAGTTAACAACAAGGAATGTTTTGATGTTGACACGAGCCTCTGCCTCTCGTAAGTGCCAAACCTCATCAACATCTGTGAAAACCAGGTGTAACAAATATGAAATGAAGCACGATTCTGTCACAACGTGGCCTCTTTTATACCTTTCTTTTTTTTTTTTTTTAGAGAGAGAAACTAATTCTGGCAGATAGTTGAGGAGAAATTTGAATATTTCCTGAAGTGTCAAAATTATTTTCCACTTTTCAGGAAGAGTGGTTCATGCTGATATATGGCTGATGTGAAAATAAAGGGCTGCAAGACCAAACTAAACTACCAAAACTAAAGTAATAGCACCAAACCAAGACACCCATCCTGGAAAAAACACATCTTATTTTGAGTGTGTTGCTAAAAGTACATTCGTACCTTAGAGATAACTGCAGATGCCTGTGTTTCCGTCATTGACCATTACTGATGTGTAAATTTACCTCCACCACTGACTAAGACTTTGTTGATGCTCTCATGGGGTACATCAACAAACTCACAGGAATGGACGCACAGACTCTCGCTCATTTGCTTACGCCGATAATAATTGCATGGCAAACACACCGAAAAGCAAACATTGGCAGGAGAGATATGGCAAACAATATCATGTGCATGGAATTCATCATTAATGCGACTGCAACAGAAAACATGGAGAGTGGGTGGCGGATGATGGGCCTTATGGTACAAATGATTTATAATTTTAGCTATTTAATTGTCAATGATTAGACCAGAACCAAGAGGGAACTGAGCCCACTAACAAGACTTGTCACTACAATACATTTTGGTTCTTTGGTACAATATACTCCTTTGTTCTATAGACAGCTATAGTGTATTAATCTGCCACAATTTCTGTATTGAAGCCCATTTAAGTGGTATTTTTTAAACATTACAGCACCAAAGCATTTTTGGAAATAACAGAACTTTTTCAAAAAACAAAACCATCTTGACATTTATATTCTGTTTGTGGAGATATGTGTTTTTTTGGGGGTTGTTGATTTTATTTATTTATTTATCTATTTATTTGTGGGATTTATTGAAAACAACAAACTACAAAAAACAACTTTAACCACCTCCTTTGATAAATAGTGAATAACAATGAACAGAAGTTATAGTTCTTATTATTTATTACCTGAATTTCAGAGCTTATCGAAATCTGTTCTAGACCATTCAGCCTATCCACAAGTTGGGGAATTTATTCTAGCCTTGTGAGGGAACATGTCCCGGCAGAGACTGTATAACCTGCCACAAAGGCTTTTAATATTTCATTTTTCCTCACTGCAGCTCATCTGTACTGGTATGTGGACTCTGTCATACCAGTTTCTGGAATTGGAGACAGAAGGACAGATGGTTATGGAGCCGATCTTGCCAGCGAGTCACAGGAACCAAGCTATTAGTGACAACTGACTGCTTCATTGTTTGAAATATTCTGAGCATTGTGAAACTAAGTCTGTGCATGTTGTTCCTGGCGTAGCATCCGTCATTTCAGTACATAGACATTAAGTGAGAAACTGACTGAGCCCACTGCAAACAATTAGGCTGAATGTGACTTTCACAACTTGATACACAATTGTTGATTTCATACAGCCAAGGTCTCCATCACACACACTAAACTCCATCTCAAAGTCACACACACACACACACACACACACACGTTTTACATCATAAAATTGTAACCATGGAAACGCTGTACAGGTTATTAGGTAAAAAAAAAAAAAAAAAAAAAAAAAAAAATGCTGCTCAAACATGTTTGTTTGTTTCTTAAGGTGAGGTCCTGCAAAAAAAATTCCCTGACACATAAAGTCAAGCTATTCTTTCCTCTGTAAACAACTAAGCCAAATTATAAGAGACCTTCCTATTCCAATTAAATATTTTTTGTGCATTATGTCCATTGGGTAGACCTGTCTATTTGGATAATTCTGAGGTTTTGATTTGAAAAAAAAAAAAAAAACATCTACTGTATGACAGTTCTCATTAGTGACCATATGAACCTACATTAACCACATGTGGGAAGCAATTAGAGCCTTGTCACGGGACAACAGGCCTGAGGACCAGCTGGTTGCATTGATAAGCAGGAAATCAGGTAACAATTTCCAATTATAAGCAAAGAATGCAGAAATATGTTTTTGCAAACTAATAATTAGCCTTATATGGGTATGTATTATCTACTGTTGCCAGTCACTATTTAATGTGAAGGAAACCGTTTAAAGACACAATGTATTGTGACACTATTGTACTCTGTATTGAGACTTTTTTTGTTTTGTTTTGGGTTTGAGGTTTTGCAGTTTGAGATAGAGGGGGACAGAGATATATAATTGGCAGGGTTATCACAAGGTTTTGTCTTGAAAGAAAACAAAAGGACCAGAGAAGAAAATGGTGTTGGCACTAGACTATGTGATGCACTGAAGCATGTCTTGGCAGATATATTAGTTGCACCTTTGCCTAATTAATTGTTTGTTCGCTTCACTTTTGTCCACTGAGGCTAGCACCTAATTGGAAATAGAAACCTAATGAAAAACTGATGAGAAAGGCTCCAGCCAAAGACATGACCATGGAAAAAAAAAAAAAAAAAAAAAACAGCAGAACCAGGCTTTTCTTCTTGGCGTCATGCAAACTGGCCACTTCAGAACAACATCAGCAGCAAGAACTCATTATGATTTAATTGGTCATATCTCTAGCTCTAATTATTACAGTAGCTGTAAAAGCCATTTAATAAAAATGCTGTGTTGATGAGTTAATTATTAACCCCAATGAATTTCCATTTAAAGCAACAGTTTGACATTTTGGGACTTACACTTATTTGCTTTGTTGCAAGGGGTTTCATGAGAAGACCACTTAATATTACTTAATGTGAAGCTGTAGTTTGCAAAGACAAAAGGAGGAAGAAAAAAAAATAATCTCACCATCAGCAAAAATAATTGAAGTGAATGGGTCCACTTTAAACTATCCTTGCTTTTAACTGAACCTGATTCAAAAATTTTACCCCAAAACCAAATCTTGCCCCAGAAAGAGCTCTTTGAAGATGTGATCACAAGTCAAAATGTCCAACATTTCTTCTCTAAAGATGGATACGAATGCGCACACAAAGACAATGAAACCAACCAACAAAACACAAAACATGCCATTTTCCCCTCAGTGCTTTTTCTTTGACACCCCAAAACCCCCAAGAAATAAAGAGGCAGATTCTGTAACATGAGTTGACACGCCACTCCATTCCTCCCAGCCACTCTTGGCTAGGTTTTTTTCCCTTTCTCTCTCTCTTTCTCTCTCTCTCTCCTTTCACCAGAGTGCACTAATGAGTAGAAAACAAGCATTTGTTTGTTGACGTGGCTGCTCTGTGGCTGTCTGAAGAATCTTGACCGGGGTGTTGTGTGGAAAGCGCCAGTGACTCCAGGGGGCCTCGTCTCCATCAGCGAACTGGGCATCTTGACACCTCCCAAGCCCCTATCGCGCTACAACCGTCATTGCCCTACTGCCACGACTGCTTGAGCAGAAACACTGTGACAACCTCTTGACCCAGTTTTAAGTTCTAATTCTGTAATGGGTCTCAGTCTAATTTAAGCAAGCTGGTTCATATAATTACAAGGAAACAGATTGTTACTTAATTGGAGCGCTTTCTTATACAGGCAGGCAATGTTTTTTTTTTTTGTTTTTTTTTTCTGACTAATGTCAGAGACGAATGTTACGACTCTTGCAGAACTGACTCCAAGTTGAAGATTTCATTAAATTAGGGAATTGTTTGGGGGTATGTTGGAGATACAGTCCAGGCCACAAGCATTTGGACAGTTACACTTTTTTTTTCTCTTCAGGCTCTGAATTTCAGCACTTTCAGTCTGAAATAAAAATAGTCTCAGCGTTAGGTTTACAACAATGTAGAAAGGACGGTGTCACTGTTATCACATGATGCATAAAAACTAAGGGGCCCAAAAGTAATTGAACAGATACACATGAAGTCCAACAAAATCTTTACATTTAATATATTCTGCAAAATCTTTTGCAGTCCCCTGAAAATCCAAATGTTGATCTTTGCAAAGCAGCCAACTGCATCATATGAAACCTTTCACGCATGTTGAAGTAACACCCACAGAATCTTTAGTCACCAAGTATCCAATTACCTCCTAACCTCTGCAATAAAGGCCTGTATCATACACAGCTCTTTCCAAAAAACTTTAAATTAAAGCTAAGACTAAACTCTTCATTGTTTTTTTTTTTTTTTTTTCTAAGACACAAGAAAGACTGCAAGACATTTTGTGGAACTGGTATTACAAGGTTCTTATTCATCTGTGTGACATTTGCTAAAAAACATGATGCATCATCAATACATTTTGTTCTGACTCCTACACAAACAGTTCAGCAAGGGACTTGAATGTCTACTCAGTAATGTATTCCAACACTCAATAAATTAGCATATTGGAATACATTTAGAACACATTCCCAATAGAAATGGCTGTGCCCTACTGTCAACATTATGTAATGTTATTGCCAATTCATGTTTTTGTATTTGGAGACCAGGGCTGATATCGACGTATAAAAGTCTGAGAAAACTTGGTCAAGATGTATAGAGCAGCATTGAAGATATAGAAATATTATATTATTCTGTTTCTATGATTTATTTAATCATATCAAAACCGTTGGGGGATTGTTGTGAGATTTTAAGATTCAACACCATAAACCTGCAACCTTTGTTACATGTCATAGCTTTTTCTCCATCTCCTTGTTTACAGTCTCTCCCTAAGCTATCAGCTGAGTGTGGTTACAAATCTCCAGAATGATATATAGGAAGCAAAACAACAAAATCCCTGCACTAGGTAGAGTATTTTGATACAAACAGAAGTTACACAATGAATCCCTCTATTTGCAGTGGCATGAAAAAGCAAACAACAAACTCTTTGGAAATTATAGTATAATAATAAAACATGGTCAGCTCTTCACCAAGTTAGAGTAATGAGCAAATGCAAAACACAACAAAACTAGATTGTGGGTGTGGGTTTAATGCTACTGTGAGTTATTAAAACACATACACATATGCACGCACACACACACACACACACACACAAACATTTTGAGTCTGCAATTTATAAAAAGCATCCTCTTTCTGATGTGAAGCATGAGTCATGAAAGGAAAAAGGTCTCCAATGATCAAGAATTGTTGATTTGCATGAAGTTGGAAAGAGTTCAAAAGAGATTCAAAAGATTTTAGAGATTTGTCAGTTCACAATCTGACAAAATGGAAATGATTTAGATCCGTGGCTACTATGACTTAGAGTAGTGGGTGCTCAGTTGAGCTGACACTATAATGTAAATGCTATTAGAGGTCAAGAAGAAGGCCAAAATAACAACTACCGATTTAAGGAAGTCATTGGAGCTGGTTAATGAGAAATCTTGACTGAAAAAAAATGTTGCTGATGCTGTAGGCTCAAGTGAAATGTTTGGAAAGAACATTCAGAACTATATATAGTGTAAAAAAAAAACAAAAAAAAAACATAGAAACATCATCCCAGCAGTAAAGCACAGTGGAGGAAGCATCATGATTCGAGGCTGCTTTGCTGCCTCTGGGCCTGGACAGCTCCGGCATCATCGAGGGGAAAATGAATTCCCAAGTCCCAATCGAGGAATTTTACAGGATAATGACAGGATGGCTATCACCTGCTGTGGCTTAGTAAAAGTTGGCTGATGCAGTAGGATAATATATGGAGGTGAATTTCATACAAAAAAAACCTAAAAGAAAAGACGATTCACCTCTTGAAATGGCCTGGTGAGAGTCCAAACTTTAACCCAACAGAGATGCTGTAAAATTACCTTGGAGACCCGTTTGCACCAGACGTTCTCAGAATATGTCTGCACTGAAGCATTTAAGCAGGGAGAATGGTCCAAAATTCCTCGTGAATGTTGTGGCTACTGCAAGAGCTTGTTTGAGGTTATTTCTCCCAACGGAGGTTCGACCAGTTATTAAATCCAAGGGTTCATCCTTATTTTATCCACCAGCTCTGTGAATGTTTAATGTGTGTGTTCAATAAAGACACGAAAGATTTGAACTGTTTGCATGTTTTTAGCCTAAGCACGTTTTCTTCGTATTTATATCGTAGTAAGTTTTACCCTTTTAATACACACAAATCACAAATGCAGTGGCTCCAGAGAGTTCACAAACATCTTGCTACTGATGTTTGACGTGGTTTTGAAATATCTGATACTCAAAGCTGCTTTATTCTGCTGTGTTCTACAGTCTGTGGACAGTCCATCTATTAATTATCCTCCTGCTGGGCTATATCACCATGTGATGCACATGCTGGTTTGAAAATAACTCATAAATATTACAGTTTGTTTAGAAGAGGGACGAGAATATATCGACAATAAGTTCTTACGCTGTCTCTCGGCTTGGCACAAACTTTTTCCACACAGTCATTACTTGAAGCGCACTGTATATC
This sequence comes from Polydactylus sextarius, assembly GCA_016801845.1. Classification (NCBI taxonomy): domain Eukaryota; kingdom Metazoa; phylum Chordata; class Actinopteri; family Polynemidae; genus Polydactylus; species Polydactylus sextarius. Next base: position 10,990,109 of record CM028929.1, read on the forward strand.
CTTCCCATTTGTGCCACCGAGCAGGCTTCGGATCAGAGGATTCCTAGAGCTAACGCGGCTGACGCTACGAGAAAGGAGATGTCTGCCGTTTGACCCCGATATTTCTCTCCGAGCATCACAGCGGCACACCGATCTGTCAAAACAGTGTCCTCTTACTCCCATCACGCAAACGTCAGCCTCAACCCCTTCCCTGAAAGTCCCAACACGGGCTGTCAGGACACAAGACATTTTCTCGCACAAGGAGTTGAAAATGAGACACACTTGGAACACCATGAGAGAGAGGGAATGGGCTCAGTAATGAGCAGGAAATTGGTTATGTGCTACAAAATGAGCAACATTTTATTCAAGAGAACTTGATACAGCAGGCTTGGAAATTGGATATATCTGTGAGGGTAACTTGGCTTATATGGTCACACCGTATAAGCTAAGTTGATGTATTCTGAGTAGAGTTTTGCCAATGTCTAATGTTGGTTTTATATCAGTAGTAGAAATACTAGGTCGTAAAGCCTGGAATGCATGCAGTGTAAACAACCGCTGCTTTTATTCTGACATACACCAACTTGCGCATTCACTGTGAGACACATTTGATTGAGAACAACAGTATAACTATAAAACTGTATAAATTATTCAGCGGCAAAGTTCTACACATTCCTCCTTTTCTTTTTTTATATGACAAACCATCCTGCTGTGAGTGTATATCAGTAAGAAAGCTAAACCAGTGCAGTAAACACACATTTATTTGGAATTTATTGCAGCTGCAGGCACCGATACCGGATGATAAGTTCTCACGTGGAAAACCAACTGCTCCAAATATTAGACAAATGCGCAGGAGCCTCAATATAGCGAATTCACAATCTCTCTCTGCACATCTATTTCCCATGTGAGCAGTTTGCAGCCGCTCCCCATACAGTCACTGCCAATTTACAAACTATCACACTTTCCTGGCTTGTATCATCATAATCATCAAAATGGAATAACAAAAACAACAACTGCTATAGGGCATTTTCACTTCTGTATAATAATTGAAAAACAGTGTGGTGCATTTGTCTGTGTTGTGACTGCAGCTGAGCCATAACACAGCAATTCTTTTGTTACCTCATTAATGGCATGTTTTCTGAGTCAGTGCTGACTAATTTGAATAACAAGGTGCCTTAGTTAATCTTTTTTCCGTTTTTTTTTTTTTTTTTTTTTTTTTTGGAAAATAGCGTCTGAACTTTGTTTGAATGTTTCATGCAGCCAATTAGTGGTGTAGTAGCAGGCTCTATCTTTTTTTTTTTTTTTTTTTTTTTGCCTTTCTCTAGGGAACATTAAACACAGGGAAATGTTCTTTAAAACACCAATGAAGTGAAGTAAAGATTCAGCATGACTGGCGAATATGTTGCCTATTAGGATGCTAAGACCAAATTTGTCTTTTGCTATTTGTTCATTTCAACTCAAAGGTTTTTCTGGTGTGATCCCATTTCATTTTAGAATTCACACATCCAAATGCGATAATAGTTTATTCACATATGTTTCTCTGTTAACCCCTTTTTCAAATCTAAATACAACTCTCTTAGTTTTCCTGGACATGGGTGAAAGTATGTGCTCCTCCAGTCCAGCAGGGGGCAGTATTTTACCTGAGGTTGTGTTACAACAGCTAAAGATATCATAATACATATGGTTTAGGAGTGTAGCTACAACATTTCAGCTAGCAAATCCTGCATCTGTTGTGTTATTCGGGTAACCACGAAATTTAAAATGTACTCCACGAGATTGTGGTTTGTGTCACAGCAGTAAATATTGTATAATTTGCCTCAATGATAAACATTAACGTTATTCATGTTACAGAGCGACCTTCCAAGAACGTGCACCTGCATGTATTCCATTAGCAGCAACACCATCGCCACCAACGTCTTGCTGAATGTCAATGAGTTGTGGACCGGGATCAATATTTTTCTGCATTTTTTTTTTTTTTTTTTTTTCAATCCTTTGGCAAAACTTGTGTGGCCACATTCCAGAGACTGAGGAAACTTTTTTTTTTTTTGACCACACAGATTCAAAGTCAGTCTAAATGCAGTTTCTAGTCTCTCACTCACACAGATCATTTAATGACTGTACTGATCATGGATCAGATAAATAAGAGATAAGTGCATTTTCTGTATGACTGAAATCATCAAAGCTGCATCGCTCCTGTCATCTTAATGTGAAATGGAGAAAGACGGCTGCTTTCAGTGTAACTGCCATTATCTATATCCAAAGACCAGGTACTGATGGAGTTACACTTGGGAGATGAAAAGATTACATATCGTCTAAATGCACCTTTTCAACATCTGACTTGAGTCAAAGCCATCAAATTTATCTCTTCCAAGTGCTCCTTTGTTGGGGACATAATTCTCCATTTTCAAAACTCTTAAGAACTCAAAAGTACTTTTAAACTTAAACCTCAGAGACGACCACAAGAATAAGTCACTTTAGGTGCTATTATATTCTTAGGCTTTGTCAGCATACATAATAATGAATCTATTTTTGTTGTTTTGGTCCTAATGATTTTCTTTTTTTTTAATGATAGAATAAAACTAAACCCTTTTTTATGAAACATTACACGATGGCACTGCATTAGAGTCCACGCTATATACTGTGCATTATGTCTAAAGGGGCAATAAATAACTATTTCAGTTATGAGAAAACTTGGCATAGAATAAGACAAACACCACCAACAAAGTGGCTCATTTGGGATTAAACTCGGTGAGCCTTTCCCGGATGAGGCAATCAATTGTAAAATGCTCCACTTCGGCATCATGTTGTCGTTGTTGTGGGCGGGCGAATGGGAAACGGGGTGGCTAAGTGGATCAATACCGATCTCGGCCTCATCATCAAACTGCATGATTGGGATTTTTAGCTCTGTACTATGTGCACCAATCATAGAATCTTTTATTGGCTGGATTTAAATCACACGGTGCATCACAATCTGTCGATGTGACTCTACACAAACAACTCTGAGGGAAGGCACCGACATCAGTCGGCCATGAGGGACATCCTCACTAACATTCTTGAGTCTCAGCAAAATGCATAATTCTATATTTGGTGGACCCGTAAATCACTTCTAGTGATTGAGGGTGGAAAGGCAGGGAGAATGTGTAAAGGTAAAATTACTGCGTAAATTGTATTTTGCTGACCCTGCCGCTATCATTTTTCTAATTCTAATATCTTACTTTGCCATCAAGATTGCTTTTATTCCTTCTCGGAGGATTGGGAACTTTGCTGGGAAAGCTGCCAACTCTCTGGAACTGATCATTCAATCTCCCTACAACTCCTCTGCATCTCATAAGACCCGCTTCCCTGTCTGCCCCTCTCTCTCTCTCTGAAGGCAAGGGACCCTTCTCTATTATTTCCTCATCTGATCTCTCCCGATGCACTCCCGGTGCTCATCGCAGCTCAACCCCTCTTCTGTTAATCCTGCCTTTCATCTGGTGCTGGGGGACCTTTCAGCCTGTGGTTCACTTATGATATCAATCAGTTGCACAGCTACCAACATGGCCATACACACACACACGCACACATGCACACACGCACACAAAAAGATGATCCCGTGTGCTTTCCACAATACCTTCAGAGGAGAACACTATCAGCCTTGACTTTTAAATTATCAGGACCTGGATGTGGAAGTACACTGTGACATTACCTAAGGTCATTTCTGGTTTATATCTGTTAGAATTACACAGAAACAATTGGAGCTGTGTTGAGAAAAAAAGGCCTTGTGCAAGACTGTATGAATTCAGATTTGTATAAATAGAACATGTGCAGGTTGTGTTTCATGGTGGAATCACAGACTCCAGCCTGCTGGGATTGTTTATATTCACAAATAATTCAATATTCACTATATTGAATATTCTCTGAGATCACTTACATAACACGGATCTCTACTTTGGGTGGATTTTCACATCAAATAAAGCATTTGTCATTTAGCAGTCACTCACTCTTGGGCTTGCAATGCGTCTCTGGATGGCACTTTTCTTATTATTGTTATTCCTTCAGTACCACTGGCAAACAAAGCATCAGTGTGTGGCCATTTAAAATTCTCTTTCCCCTGTAAGAGCTACAAAACAGTGCAGTTGCTAGCATTTTAAGGCATTAGCCCCAACATGGCTATGAAAGCTTGTCCTGTCATGTTTCATCAGGGCATTGTCTAACTGGTAAAGGCTAACAAGGGTGAATGCTGGGAGCGTACAGAGCCACAACCCAACCCTCCCCCCCCTTTGGCATGCTCCTGAGCCTTCCTCTACCACAGCCTTCACATGGCATGAATGTCATGCAGATAGTGCCTGGAATTGAAAGGTTTATCCCATAGACGTGGAGAAGACAGGCAGTATAAAATATGAGTTGCGAGTGAGTGGTTAAGAGGATGGAAAGCAGTTTAGGGAAAGCACTGAAAGGCTGGAGTCACTGAGAGGTTATCTCACATGTCAGAAACATAAGAGGATAAATCCTCAATTTTGGAATTAAATTATTGCTGCACATAGCAATATATATATTTTTTTTTTACATTAACCATAGAATCAAATCATTATATATACGCTCATGATATTGTTAGAAGGAAATGACATAGTATTATCAGCCGACTCCACAGTTATATTCAGCTCTAGCACAAATTTAGCATACATCAACACTTTAACGCCTTGTGTTGCTGTAGTTGTGCAGTTCACAAGTTTGCGCTTCTTTTTCAGCAGTGTCGTTGCGAGACACAGCAGGCAGCTTATTATAAACCCAACATATCCATATTGCCTGCTGACAAATGTCAGACAAAGGAAACAGTTAATAAATAACTACATATATTACTCAGAAGGTGATAGATACATTGCTTAGATGCCCATGAACAAATGCCTGCTAGATGTTAGCTGGCTAGTTTAAAAATAAATTCATGCAAGTTTAATTTTATAATTTATTTTAGAATAATCTTTTTTTTTTTCCTAAATATTGTTGAACGAGTCAATAAAACATACACTCACACACTTGAATAAATTCTGTATTTTTCTTGCTAAAATCTTAGGACAAGTTAACATTAGCTAACATTAGCTATCTTTAAAACATGAAAACATATAGCCTTAAACCCAACACTGTTACAATAATGATAAAGATGTCATTAAAATACATCAGTTTGACTGTCCTATGTGACAAGTTTTGTTAAAATTGTGACTTTTTTTTAAGTGTTATTTTATTTATTTATTTATTTAGGCCCCAAAGTGGCTGCTGTGCCTCACATGAACTGTAAATGTCTGTCAGGCTTTCATGATGACAAAATTAAAAAGGGAACAATCGTGGCCTTTGAAACGCAGCCACGCAATGGCCCTTCACACTGCTGCTTCAGTACACAGAGGATCAAACCTTAAAGCATCAAGCAGACAATTATGTACAAAAGGGAAAATGCTAATTCTTCTGGACAACATACAGATATGCACCATATACCCACATGTGTATGCCTGGCATGGCCCGTGAACAAGAGGACAATACAACCAGGCAAAGCTGAATTCTGTTTGCTGCCTGGATTTTAAAGGAGGACCTAAACAACTCCACTTTTGGCACACACTGAGAATGCAGCCACAGGCTTATGATAAAAGATTAATTGAATAAAAATGGTGTTTCAGTCAGTGGGAGAGAGCACAGCAGCATAGGAGAGATGGAGGATTATAAGGTTAGAGGAATGTTACTGAACAAGCCCAACACATTGACCGGCCCCTATAGTTAAGGCCAACTTGGACTCACCTTCAAAGCGTTGGCTTCCCTCCTAACAATGATACTAAGCTGGTTTGCGGTGAGTTGTGAGTGCTTTTATTCCTACGTTATTTATTTGCCCCCACTAGTTTCTCCTAAGCTTTAAAGTCATATAAAGTCAAGCCTTTTTTGAAGTGCTTTCATCACTAACCAGAAGAGTTTTTCACTCATTTTTTTTTTTTTTTTTTTTTTCGGACATGTTAGTGTATCAATTGTAACCCTGTTGGTACGTTTGAAAAATCTTTTTTCTCTTCAGGCTACAGAACTACAGTAGCATGGTCTCTGCATGTTGGGCTGCGAGAGAAAGATCAGCAAGATCAATCTATTAATCTCCTACACTTACACATCAGCAACCGACATTCCCGTTAGGTAAGCTCTCTGTGAGCAATAGAAGTCTCAGAAGAAATGTGTGCATTAAGCTAATTGGCTCAGACTCCAACTGTACAAATACTCTGTAGTGGTTTGTTTATGAGCTACTAAAAGTGATGTGTGTGGATCATAGATGTCCTGTATGTATTTTTATCTGTCGATTCCATCCTTTTCCACTGCTGTTTTTGAGCGACACAAGGTTAATTAGGAAGCTGTGGTAACTTTAGAGTGAGAGAAAGACATTACTTTTGGAGAAAAAGACATTACTTTTGGAGAGAAATCCAAAAAGGTCAGACATTTCCTTTTGGTCACTATGTCCTAATGAAGACAATCTCCTGCTGGTGTAGAAGGACTATAATTGTCTAGCACCCCCGGGTAAATGTGGGGAGTTCATTATATCCAAATATCAAGTTATAATAGCAGGAATTCAGAGGAACATCACTTTAAAGTACTAGTCTTGATTTTGATGTCTACTTTGCAGATTCAGACTTGTGGTACAGAGTTCCCATACACTGATTGGAGCGTGTGAAGCTAGTTGCAGATACAGGAGACTCACTATGTTTGCTTGAGGTACTTTCGTGATCGTGTCCCACTCTTTCTGGCCTGCTGTCCAGCTTTTAGTTTCTTTGCATCTACTGTGCACTTCCAGTGAAATTCCCAATTGTATCAATTTATTTCTTGCTGAAAAAGTTTGAAAAAAAAAAAAAAAAAGCATTTTGTTTTTCCGACGTTCTCTCATGCATACAGACTGTATCTCATTAAGATACAGACATAACGTGATTTAAACCAAAGATAATACAACAGCCGTTGCTTCCATTATATTTTCCCTTTGTCTCTTTTCATGGACTCAAATCTATAGCATGTCACACAGGCGTCGCCCACTGATTTTGTCTCTCACCTTTTTCTTGAGAGCAGCTGTCTGCATGTATTGACAAGAAGACAATGTAACACATTTCTATATTCTTTGCATTCCATTGTCAGGCAGGTAGGAAAGACGCCTGTGAACATCACTATTTTCAGCCACATTTGCTTTGCAGGAACATCTGGCGCTGCTTGATATGCTCCACTCGGATTAAATTATCTTCGTATACATTGTTTTTCACATGACAGCAAAAACAGTAGTCAGGAAACGTTAACTCTATTTTACAAGTTAGTGATTCCAGTAGCAGAAATGGGGATTTAGTTATCTGACAAGATTTGATTCCATGTTCATATTGTAGCTATCTCAAATATATTTGCAAAGCCATGGTAATGTGCTCTCCCCATGAGGCTAATAAGGGAGAAAGAGACTGATCTCGCCTAATGCAGTCAGCTCCTCTCATCAGAAAAATATTCACTGCCATAAACGTGAGGTGCTACATTCAGATTACGGCTTAATCCTGTAATATATGCTCTTTTTTTCTCTGCTCTGCGGTGGCCTTGACAGAATGCAGTCGAGCAGAAAGGGAATAGAAATCAAAACATCCTTAAAATTTAGAGCGATTTGAAAAACGCTCGCCCCCCTCCTGTGTCCCTTTCCATACTCGGAGCTGACATGTTGTAAACTTTCCTGACACGCGGTGTGCCAAGCATTCAAATTCGCACACCTCTGCACCTTTGCTCTCACAAACACACACCTTCAAAAGCACTTTCCATCGCCAAAATGCACACACACACACACACACACACACACACACACACACACACACACACACACACACACACACACACACACACACACACACACACACACACACACACACACACACACACACACACACACACACACACACACACACACACACACACACACACACACACACACAAGCACGATTGCACATCCCCAACCTTTTGATGTGATGAAACCAAGAGGCAGCTGTTAATTAAAAATTTAAAAGGATAATGTTGGTCTGAATGTATGTCTGTTAGACTTACAAAAGGCAGCTAATTAAAATTTGAAATGGATCCTAGTGCCCCTCTTTTCACGTCGCCTCTTCCTGCAGAGAAATGAAGGGGGATCGAAATTAAAGCAATAACATGAGCGGCGGCGCCCCGTATTTCAAAGTCAATGAGTTGAAGTGGTGAGTGGTATCTTCTTTGCCTGCCGTGCAAGAGTTCAGCGAGCTCTGATCAAGGCGGAGGAGGGGGGGTGGGTTTGCTCGCGAGGGACCCGCAGTGTTGTAAAACAGGTGACTCCTCATATTTCCCCCAGAAAGAAAAAAAAAACTTGCATAATCAAGAGACCCTGTCATACTCTTTTCACTCAACAGACAGTTTGCTGTTCTGCGCCTTTTAAGAGCTTCGGCTGCGTAATTTCAATGCCTCAAGGAGGGCTTTGACATGTCCTGTTCAAACAGAACTTATCACTTTAACATTTAGAATTCACCATTGACTGCTTAGAAAGTTTGAAGTAAGGATTTACTTGCTCAAGTGCAACAGCATTTGACTGCGCAACTTTCTCTTTCTATAATATTGAAATCAACTGGAGACATCAAAACATTGCACTCAGACACTAGAAATGTCACAATGAACCTAAACGCGAATGCTTTCTTTTCTCTCGAGCTAATTGTCTATTTCGAAATGCGTATTGTTCATCTATACTTTTTGTAATGAGTGCAGCTTTTTGTAGCATTTAAAAATTCATGACATAATAAACAACAATTGCATTTAAAGTTTGGAAAACAAAACATTTTAGGTATTATTATGACTTCAATAAAGTGTTAACACCAACGTCCTTTTTTTTAAGTTTGAAAATTACAACTATAGTTGCTTTATTATGTTACATATTGATCCTGGTCTCACATTACAGCGTTTATTGCAACACAAGTAATTTTCCTTTTTCCCAGAGAAAATTCTTTAAACCCTGCAAAAATATGAGTAAACACAAAATAAAGTATAGATATATCTGAGGTTGGATTACTAAAAAGTGTCCCAAATGCCCCAGTTCTACTCTATATCCTTTGATTAATCATTGCAACAGTTTGAATTTTGTTGCACACACTCCCACAAATATATACAGAAGCATCAACCACCAACAATATTGAGAACATTAACTTTGGACCAATATACATACGACATTATGATCACCATGTTGTGTAAGTTCCCATATTGCTGCCAAAACAGCCATGACCCATCGGGGCCTGGTCTCCACTAGACCTCTGAAGGTGCTATGAAGATATTGGCAGCAGATCCTTTAAGTCCCACGTGTTATGAGATGGGAAATCGGTAGTTTGTCCAGCTTGTTCAGACGCTTTATTGTATTGAGATCTGGGGAATTTGGAGGCCAGGTCAACACCTTGACCTCATTGTTTTGTTCCTCGCAGAACAGTTTCTGAACCGTTGTTTCAGTGCAGCAAGAGGCTGCTGCCATTGGGGAATACTGTTTCTATGAAGGAGTGTATTTGGTCTGCAACAACGTTTAGGAAGGCGGAACATGTCAGGCCACCATCTTGTATTGCTCTGTGGTCCAATACAAGACATACCTGATGTAAGCTGTTTTTGGCACTGGATACCAGACAATATGGGCATCCTTATGGGTCTGTCAGAAGGCATCAACATACGCTACAAACTGTGATGCACTGTGTTCTGTCTTTCTGTCCACACAGGCCTGCCTTCGTTCTCTCTCAATGAGCATCAAAAACCCTGTTGCCAGTTCACTAGTTTTCCTTCCTTGGATCCCTTTTGGTTAGTACCAACCATGGCTGACCTTCATATCCTGACACTTGTATATTTTTCTAGTTTCCAACATCAACAACAACATCAACAACTTCAAGTAAGATGTTCACTTCCTAACTATGATATTACACCTAGAGAAAGGTGCCACTGCGACAAGATAAGCAATGTTATTCACCTCCCCTGACAGTGGCCATAGTGTTAAGGCTGATTGTTGCATATTCCTCCTTACAGTGTATATCATACCACCAAGGATTCATTAGAATCAATGCATTTGTGTAGCACTATGAATTTGAAAGTTGGTTCCAGTGAACACAGTCATGACATTGAAATAAAAGCTAATGACTGCATTTTCCTATTGTCGCACACGAACAAAATAACAGCATTCAACCTTACTATTCTTTCTCCTTCCAGCTGCTCCTTAATGTGGAAGTAGATATTTTGCCGAGTGGAAAGCTGACGCTACTCCTCATATTTACAAATCCGATTCATTGAATCAATATTGAACACTGCGGGTGCTGCTAAGAGCCCCATTTACCGTAAACATCTCATTTCCTCCGGATCTGAGAGGGTGGAATTGGCGTTCCATGCGCCTGAGTGTGTTGCTAGCTTTGCAGTTCAAACCCATCCGCGGCACCTAATGCCTCAGCTCTGTCAATGGACCATTCAGATGTATTTACGTTGCTCTAGCAGGTGTCATTTACTGCTAGAAGACTGCGCTTAAAAGATACAGCTATTGTGAGACCATGTGACTGGGTTGGGTTGTGTCTGAGGATAGAGATGAGGTTATGTCGGGGGGAAAGTGAGATTTTTCTGTCTTTCATTATGACTAAGAAAAACAGAGCTGGTAACAGATTGTATTTAGGGGACAAAGATATTGACAACTTGTGTTTATTGTGGATTGATTCAGCTGCTCAAGATGAACAATGACTGAAATGGAAAAACAAACACATACTCAATTGTTCCATAGTGGAAATTTCTATCACTTCTTCAGATAAAAGTGGCCCAGTGTTACTAGTATCCTTTATATCCTGTCAAACAATCTTTTTTTTTTTAAAAAAAGAAACCTACTCAGCTTCACTTTAAAAAGTCAAAGAAACCCTCAGATGTTAAGGATGTCAAAAAAAAAAAATACACGATGACCCAACAAAACCTCCTTGCAAATTGGTTTTTCCAAGGATACATTCTTTTGTGCTCAATGTCTCCCACATAAATAAATCCAACACATTTCATATGAAAGCAAACAGATTGTTTCTGTCCTTGAGAAGTGTATCATTTGCTTTTTTTGCTTTACAAATATCCATTATTGTTTCTCAGCGACATGAAAACTATGTCTCGGTTTAATCCTCAGAAACGTGTTCATCTAAAAAGATATAAATTTAGCCCATATTTTCCTCTAACACTGTTTATATAAATTAATTATATTATATTTATGTTGCATCTGCTGTGTGTCATTTATTTTAAGACTGTTATGTCCATTTGATGGTTTTTCTACCTCTATAAAGTGTAAAATGCTAAGAATTTAGAGTGACTCTGGAGAAGATAGTAACTCACTACAGAAGCCATGCATCATTGTGTCATGCACCTCACATTCACCTTGCTTGTTTCCTGTCAAAACCAGCCTAAGGCCATTAGGCAGTGTGCACGCACACAAACACGTGTGCAGACACGCGCACGCGCACGCGCACACACACACACACACACACACACACACACACACACACACACACACACACACACACACACACACACACACACACACACACACACACACACACACACACACACACACACACACACACACACACACCCCTCTAGTGCCCTTTGTGCTATAAAATATGTCTATTTTACTACTTTGGTTGGAGCCTATAACCAGTTCCATGCAATAAAAACAGAGTTTGTAGCAGATATATTGTCAGTTAGTGTGTTTAAATCCTGGCAGCTTTAATTCAAAGATAACCTGTGTACCGTATCACAGAGTACAATTAAATTCAAGGTGTCTACTGTGTCTACAGTCTACCTTAGTGGCTCAAAAACAAAGCTAAAAGATCCTTGAGTGGCCAGTCATGTAGCTCCAGGTCACACTCCCAGTAATTAATGGCGACCAATAACTCAATACTGCAGCCAGAGCACAGGGGGGCTGTATAGAAACTTCAGATTACAGACACATTGATTTCTCCGAGGACATCAAGGTCCATCCAACATGGGCCATGGGGTTGGTGTTGCCATAGCTACGGCACCGTTTGCAAAAGATGTCTTTAATTGCTTGATTAGTGTTTGAAAGGGCAGCGATAACAGCATGATGTAGCATTATGAACACATGACTTGCCTGCCAAGAACACCAGCGATATTCAAAGTCGGTGCTATATCATTACTAATCTCCGACTTGAGGCCGCTGGCAGGCTACCAATTTATTTGCCACGTATGTTTGTCAGTTTTGTCACGTCATGCATGTGTGAATGTTCAGTGAACCTATTTTGTGCGAGAATGTGGAATTTATGTGAGTGCAGGGTGGGGGTATGTCAGCTGTGTGTCAAAAGTAGGACTACCCTCCTGTGTGTTTGTGTGGGGGTACATATTTGTAAACTAAATCATAATAACTTTAGACCTTTGAATTAAAATATATAATTTAACCTAAATCCCCACTGTGCGGCATTTGAATATATATGACTCTAGGTCATTAAAAACTATACAACAAACACAAGAATATACTGATACAAATAACTAACCCCCAAGAATCTGGCTGAGAGGTGCTGAGATCAAAGTGCTGAACACAAACTGTAAGTTCACATCTAATTTTCCAGCAACAGCAACAACATTAGAATAATTAAGTTCTACTTGGTGGTTTTATTAAAGTCTGAAAATCACATTGACTCGATATAATCCCAAAAGGAAATGCTGTTATTATCCTTTAAACACAACATCAAGATGGACTCTTAAAATATAACAGCTATGTTTTTTGTTTTGTTGTTGTTTCTTCTTCTTCTTTTTTTCTTGGGGTGAAGTAAATCAAGGCCAAACGTCCATTAATCCATTTGAAAGCCATATTTATTTATTTACTTTTTCTATTTTTTATTCTTCCTTTTTAAAAGTGTATCTCCTAAAAGAAACGTTCAACCTTGAGTCTGATCTTGGTTCCAGTGACTGTTTGTCAAGCATAAACAGGAAGTGAAAAGCTACCGAACTAAAAAAAAAAAAAAAAAAAAAGAAGAGAAGTACAAGAAGAAGCTTGGCATGATTCAGATTCAAAGGTTAAAAAAAAAAAAAAAAAAAACATGACTTATAAATCAACTCATTTTAATGTGCAATCATGTGACCCAGTAAATTCGTATGCTCCATGTCAAATTTCCATACTGACTATTTATCTTATATTGAAACTGTCTATTGCATTTTCTACTTTTCATTTCCATTCAGGTTATCAACAGCTACACAATTACATTCAGACCAATTCTTCTATTATTTTTGTAAAAGAAATAAATGTCATGTTCTCTTTTGCAGCTTTGTTGTTGTTGCCGTTGTACATCAGTTCTTTTTACACCAGTACAGACAAGACTAAAGATATTTATTGTGCATTAATGAGTTTGGATGGATTTTGCGGTTTAAGAGGTCTAAGAGTCTGGTCATGTAGCGTAACACCAACATTTTATTTCTTTTTCTTTGCTCTAAAGATTCAAACTTTAGGAAGACATACTTTAGTTTTAGCCACAAACAGCTGAAACTGTATCTTGGACAAAGCTGGAGAACAGTGGCTGCTGATCATGCAGGTTCCGCTACATTACATTAGCAGCAGTAGCAGTACTGTGTGTGTGTGTGTGTGTGTGTGTGTGTGTGTGTGTGTGTGTGTGTGTGTGTGTGTGTGTACTGATTCCATTCCGTCCTGACTACTTTCAATAAGGGGCTTTATACTGTCGGCTCCTGTGCATCCCGGCATTTGTGGAGCACAATAAAAACAAGTCAGGTGGATGGTGGAGGGGGGGTGTATGTGATAGGAGGCTCCATTCATCTGAATGAATGCTTCCCCACTGAGCTTTTGGCGTTAGAGACAGGGGCAAAAAACCTGAAGTGGCCATAGCTCTACTGTAAATCATAATGCCTCCCAGTGCTCTCTGCCTCCCCGCATTGTGTCGGCCCTGTCCGCTCTGCTACCCATGTGTCAGAACGGCTCACGTCCTCCCAGCATGCAACATCTCTCCCCTGGCTGCTGCCGCTTTCTGTGAGCTTCAACGCAGCTGTCCGTTTCGCTTCCTCATCGCCTTTTCTCCCTCTCTCTCACTTTGTCTTCAACCATCAACCTCTCTCTCTCTGTTTTTCTCTCTATCCTCCTGCTCCCTTCCCCTCTCCACCTCCACCTCCTAGTGATTTTCTGCCTGCTGAATATGCAGGGCAGAGTGACACGCTATTGTAATAATGTCTCATCGCTGCTGCTCTGTCTGTCCAGACTTAAAATGAGTCCAAAGAGTAGTAGGGGAGTGAGTACGGAGAGAATAAAACCTGGGGTGGATTAGGAGCTGATGCCGCCGCCACTCTTTGTTTTCTTCATGCCCACAAATGCGTTTCCATGTTCTTTCTTGCAAAAAATAAATAAATAAAAACAAAAAATCATCACTTACACTTTGTAAACAATTAGGATTGTCTGTTTTGTTTTAACGCTAGAATGAGTTGAAAATGAGAGAAGCGCGAGATTAAGTCAAATCACATGACACAAACACTAAAATGTAACTGTCACATCTGCTTTGTTTGCTCACGTTATCACCCAGGGGGACACTGCATTGCCACTTTTCCTCCAAGTTTCTCTCCGCATGCTTCTCCCAGGAGATGAGAACATGTTCCACACTGTCCTCTTTTGGATGATTAGAAAACTGCAAGTGCTCTGAGCCGAAGGAGCATTGAAGTCCCACAGTGTTGAAAAGAAGGAGGAGAGAAAGGGGGAGGAACAAAGCAAAAAGAAAAAAAAGGGATAGATGGATGGACAAAGCAACAGAAAAGACAAACAGGCAGCATTACTCGCTCTCTATAGATTCCTGAGAACGTGCGTGCAGATAAACCGCACTGCAACGTCAGCATGTTTATTTGACTCTGACTATCAACATCAAATCAATTTTTTAGAACGCACTTTTCTCTCCTGCACATGCACTTACACAAACACAAACACACACATACACACACACACACACAAACAGGATATAAAAAGAATTGTTTGTGTACAGTCAGCACTAAACAGATGGATTTTTGTAGCCTGGATTTCAACACTGTGACTGTCTCTGGTTCTGTAACTAAAACAGACTGTTCCACAATCTTGATTGCTCTGCTGTCTTCTCCTCTTCCTGTGTATGGCACATGTGTGCATATGTGTGTATAAATGTGTGTGTGCGTGTGTGTGTGGCGAGTCGGACATAACTGTATGACCTCAGGATTGGTGTAGTCCTGCACGGGAGTCGCAAGTGATAATCAGTGTCAGTCGTGATCACAGCAACGGTTTCCTATCAGGGCGTAGTCTGTACCTTGCATCAGAGCCACAAGCACAGTGCCTTGGCAGCATGATAAATGACTCTGCTGCAGTCACATCTGACTCTTTAACAGTTTCACCAGGAGAGGAACAGCACTGTATCCTGTTACAATGCACTGCACCTTCACAGTATGTACATACAGAGGGCAAACGCACTTGTTGACTACATTAGTAACTAAATACATTTACTCCAATACTGATATGATGACGTGATGTTTCCATATATCTATTGTATCATGACTTGCTTTGAATTTTAGACAAAACAAACCAGCTATAGGCTTTTACATGTGAATTTTTTTGATATTTTATAAAGCTTTTCTTAAAAGAAAATTAACTGACATATCTGCTTGAATATTAATGCACAAGTTCTAATAATCTAATATTATACCGTGGTATATTACTCTCAGTAGCCATTTTCTTAATATACATACCGTGTGAATGACACATGGGCAATTTATGACCACACTTTAGAAAAAGAATTCCAATCCTTAACATTGGCTTCAAGAGCCTTCAGATAACATTATCAGAGGCAAAGTGACAGACAAGGGGACGTGAATGATGCTAATGAAGGCAGCAGGGGGGTGAATGTGACATCCCCTTACAGTTGAGGGTGTCCTGAGGAGTCTAGACAAAACAAAATTACTGTTTTGTTTCAATAGATAAAGGAAAGTAACTCCTATTTGTCATTTTTGTTGTTGTTAAAAGCGCAAACACATAATTTTCTACCACTAGGGGTCTCTCAACTAAAACAACAACGAGAAAATAAAAGAGTTTAGAGATATCGTGAAGTTGTCTTCACCGCTCAGCGTCCATTTCCCATAGGTAAAAACTACAAGGCTTTTTTAATGTGGGTAAAAAAAAAAAAAAAAAAAAAAAAAAACTAATTTAAACGTTTAATATCCCCAAGTGGCTGTTAGCCAAGTCGCCCGCTAATGTTTGTTCAGCTTGTTTCTCTGATAACTTATGATCCAGACAGTCAGGAGGTCAGACGCCAGATCATTCGTGGAGGTTCGCTCCAAAACAAACCGTAGCGGTGATTACACCCGGTAAAAATGCATTTTCAATTAAAAACATCAGCGTTCTGTGGATTTGTTGATGGTATGTTTAAAAAAAAAAAAAAAAAAAAAAACTCTAATTTTCTCTGATAGCCAACCCAAATGTCATTTATACAGTTAAAAGTTATAAAGAAAGACCACTTTAAAATAATAATAATAAATTATATAATCGAATTTGTACATTATCTTGATTAAAAATATGGATTTGTCTCTTCCTGGACACATTTGAGATAATGTAAGTACACACAATATTTCACAGCCCAAAAGTAAATAATCTCAGTACATCCTGTAATTTTACATCTGATACACCTGATTAATATTATTATATTCAATATCTTACAATGTGATAGGATGAATCTAGAAGAAGTAATCAACCTCTCTTGTGGAAGTGCTGTACCTACTGTAAGGGTGAACCAATAAGCCAAAATAGACAAACCCATGTGCAGTCATTACATTGCCCAGCATGCTCCCTGTCCATGTGCCCCTGGCTGGTAATAACCTTTAGCTAATTACTATTTCTCCCGCATCTTAATATCAGTTCATAAAGCAATGCAGTGCTAATTAGGGAAAGAGAGTGAGATGATATCCAATTAGGGGCCCGTCTCTCGTCTCAAAACAAGTGAGCCGACCTAATTCATCTTCACCTTGCATGCCCCACAGCTACACGGTCCGCGGGGCGAGTTTCTTTCAAAGGATGGCCGATGTTCTCTGCCGCTTTACACCATTATCCAGTCAAAACATGTCATGGCAAAACAAAGTCACAGTAACGACGAGGACAGAAGCGATGCTGGGATCAGTGGGCGCCTTTTTCTTTTTTATTTCAGACACGGGCAAAAGGTCTTTCTTTTGAACCAGGTGGTTCTGGCAAAGTCACTTTCTTGGCAAAGCTGCAATTATAACAACATACATTTCGTGCAGATGAATCGTGAACCTCGACTAGCTGAACAGAGCACTTTGAAGTCTTTAAATTCGAAAGCCTCAACAGCAGTGAAGATCACACGCAGTTCTCTATGGTCTTTGAGCACCTTAATACCAAACTAATTACTGAAAATAATAAGTATGCTTATTAAAAACCACTGAATCAAGGTAGAGCTGCATTTAGTTAGAGTGGAAAAATTAAAAAAAAGAGTAAATCCCACACACTATTTGTGTCTGTACAGATGGAAAAAAAATATTCATCTAGTTCCTCTGTAAGACCTGCAAGTCAGGTGAGAATGGCTTGACCTGCTGGTCATTTCCTTTTTTTAGTAGACACTGGCAGCCACAAAACAGGCCCTTTACAGACTAGAATCAGATTAGTGTCATGCGGCCAGCTGCCGTGAATGGGAGTCATGTCGGTGGGTGTCGGGCGAGGGGGTCTGCCTGTCACCACCCCGTGTCATTTCAGCCTGATGGCCTCGCCTCGCCTCCCCCCCTCACCCTCCTCAGCGTACACATCTGAGAGTCGCCGATGTAATCTGCAGTCATTCAGCAGTGACCTGGAGAAATGGAACCCAACGGTGACAGCGGTGGTGGCGATGGTGGGAGAGCTGAGACAGAAAGAGAGTGAGCAATCTGCTCGGCCTGTGTATTTATCCACCTAACACGCTGACCTCTACGGGACCTGCAGAAAAACCATCTCTCATTGGCCGTGCTCAGACAGAATCCAATCGGAAGCAGTGGACGTGACACGAGATTGAAGAGCTGTAGGTTAATTGACAAAAATGATACATTAAGACCTACAGATAGCTTACCTAATTGCAGGAATCACACCAGAATTCTCTTAAATCTCAGCGTAAACACTCGAGGTTCCAGTAAATAGTCAAACTGGGGTTTGCTCCTGATCTGTCTGATAATGAACTCATTTGAATATATTTCTACCCCAGTAATTACAATCTAATCGGAATTGATGGATCATTTGGGCCCAACCTGCATGAAACATTCATTATTACAAGCCCCAACACATGGTCGGCGCATTTTCCACATCAAACACCAGCGTTTAGAACTAGAAACAGACTAATGAGGTGGACACTCTATACAAATACATGAAAGTAGCTAATGCATGTGTGCTTTGTGCATATGCATTGCAATGAGGCCCATCCACCATATGCATCCATCTCACTGAAAATAGCCTGCGTGCTGTATCTTTACTGTACCTACACAAAATCACAAGTCAAGGACACATACATATATTTAGTATGTAAACTGGAAAAACAGGTGCTTAAAAAAAAGAAAAAAACACATAGAATAGCTTCAAAGCTTGAATGGCCCTTCTGCTTTGCCCTTCCAAGCAGCATATGGTGAAAAAAACATGCCTTATCTATTGACATATTAATGTATTCAACTGCATTTTATTATTAGAACAAACATTAACATAATTCTCCACTTGGCGGCTGTCCAGCCATCTCCTTTATCGAGACGGATGGCAGCTTGGCTCGGCTTTCTCCACGTCCCTGACCTGCATCCTCAATGGCCAAATGGACAAAAAAAAAAAAAATACAACAAAACACACCAAAACAAAACAAAACAAAAAAAAAAAAAAAAAACAAGAGCGAGAGAGACAGGGCTCGGGGCCTCTCAGCGGCAGAGGGGATTAGCCATGCAAGCACTTCCTCCATTTTGGAGATTTTGTTATTGAGTTGCACTTTGCCAATGCTAATTGCCTGAGCCCACGCAGGGTCAGAGAGGGCCACTTCCCCATTGGGATGGATCTCTCCACTTCATCTGGACATTATATTACCTCCGGCCATGATTTGCGTCAGCAGGCTCGAGTTTAATTCCCCTTAATCACATTCAGGCACCCTGGCAGAATCAATAAAGACACAACAGTCAGGGCCATCCTGTGTTCAACGTTCCATTAAGGAAATAGAAGCCTCAACACGCAGCGCAGGTGAAACCTAATTGTTCGACGGTTACGCAGAAAACCGAGGTGTCAACAGCTCATGTTGTGCGCGTGTGATCAACAGAAAATTATCTGCTGCTGCTGACTCTGCTGAACTTGATACATTTGTGTTTGCTTGTTTTTGACCACAGGGATTCAAAGTACAGTTGATGTAACCCTCTGTGATCATTTTAAGGGCGTTGCTTATGCCAGTGGTCAAATCTTATGAACATGAATCTTATTATGAAGCATGTTCAAGCAGATATTTGTAATTTCGTAAATCAAGTAAATTCATCAAGGTGAATCTGACTTTGTACACTAGAATATGAAATTAATTTTTTTATGGTTTCTGATGAATTTGATATTGAAAGATAATTTTGCCAAAGAAGTTGCCCAACAGAAATGAGCACAAAGAGACGTAAAGATTTTATACCGATTGCAAAGTTCATGGACGAGCTACAACTATGCTTTCATGTAATCACCATTTTTTTTTTTTTTTTACGCCTCCACATCAACAACATGCCAGAGGCATTATATGTTTTAGTGCCGTCTTGTCCATATGGCCTATTTATTGCGAGGGGGAAGGGATCCTTTCAACTTTCGACACAAACGTTCACTTGGTCTTGATTAAAGTTTTTGGAGGTCAAAAGTCAAGGTCACAGCGACCTCACGAAAGAAAGTTGTGCAAATGTTTAGTGAACCATTTACATTTTAGTGGTCATCGGCTAAAGGTCAAATTCATGACAGTCTAATGTTTTATATGTGAATGTGCAAATGTCCTGGGATTTCCTGACATCCGACACAAACATTTACTCATCAAAGGTCAAAGGTCACTTTTTTGGCCATAATTCATGAATTTAATCACTCATTACCTGCAAATAATGTGATTGGTGGAGGGGCAGTAATTTTAGTTGTTATTTTTAGTTGCATTAATGTTTTTGGTTTTTTTTGTTACATAAGAGCTTTATTAGTTTTGCATTTGTGTTAAAGCAGTGTTGGGCAAATGTGCGTTAGCAACACTTAACCTGTTTATGCAACCAGTAAAGACAGAGTAACGTTATGTTGCTCCATTTTGTCCTTCGATTGGTTCTTCAAGGAAATATCAAAATGTCTAAATGCAACGCTACGTTCACTAACTAGCTCATCAGATCAGAAGTCAGAAATACCTTATTGATCTCAGGGGGAAATTGTCTCGTTTCAATAGCTCCAGGCAAGAGTAGAAATATATGTACAGTCCCATAGAGCTATAAAAAGTATAAAAAAAATATATAAGAACAAAGAGCTAAAAGATACTAAGACACAGCTTAGAGCTACTTTGCTTAATATTTAGTTTTATTTTGTATTAATGTTGGTAAAGAATTACTTTCTGCTCTGTAAATACGTTTATATTGGATGTGTGTTTAACACAGTTGGGTCAATGCATGCAAGACTGTGCTCCTACGTGACACGTGGGTGGGTGATATCTGTTCCAGCGACAGCTTTTTCGTGTAGTGATTCACAGTGTCACAGTGTCCCCGCGGTTCACCAGTGTGGCCGACCAACGACTGGAGCCCACAGCATTTTAATCTGTCAAGATGTCACCAGCTCTGGACAAGAGGGAAGAAAGAGAGAGAGAGAGGGAGAGAGATGACACCCAACAGTGTGTCCCTGTGTGTCTGATTGTGCAAGCACACACACACACACATGCACCTGCACCTGCACAAAAATAAAAACACACACACGCATAAAACCTGCCAGTCAGTCAATCAGTCAATGTCCACTTGAGGGACTCGACTTCTTGCCCTTTATATCCCCACAGACGCCTCAACAGAGCTTGCTGGGTTGAACAACAGTCTTTAACTTCATGCTCCGTACACGTAGCACATCCACTGCCCCTCAGCAACAGCTTAGTTTCAAGCTAATGGAATCGATCCCTGTTAATATTCTACTGTCACTGCTCATTTTAAAAATCTCCATTTGGATTCTATCGACTGTTTACTCAGCATGAATTCACAATTTAAAGTAAGTAATAATTATCAGTATTTTTTTTTTTTTTTTTTTAATGGTCTGTTTCTATTCGTCAGTGTTGATGATGTTGCCATCTGGGTTTTTTTTTTTTCGTAGCAACAGCTGATTCCCCAGACAGCTGCAGCGATGTTGCTGAGAAAACTCCTGAGCTGCTTTTATGAGCAAATATGCAAAAAAAAAAAAAAGGTGTTAAATTACAACAGTTCTTTTAGGCTGTTAAGTTAAACCATGTATGAACAGTGAGAGGATTTGTGTACACATCACAAGAAAGTTCTCCCACAGGAATTACTCAAGACTGGATTTCTAAGAAGATAACATCTTTGAACAGAAACAACTTGGGCCTACTGTAGATCGTATGTTGAAGCAGTGAAGCAGGTGTAGATCTCTGTATTAATACAATATAAATGTATTCATCAGAATGTGGAGCAGTAGTAAACAGTAGGTGCTGTGGTTCGATGCTAGATTTTTTTTTTTTTTTTTTTTTTTGTATGGAGGAAAAGCATCGCGGCGCTACACTAACCTCTGTGGGTTAGGAGGGATGAGTCTGATGGTGACAGCTGCTTGCTGTGTGGAAAGAAGATGTACTCACCACAGCACAAACGGGATTTTGAGACCGAGTTGCTCCTTGAAATACAAATTTGAGTTCCTGGTAACTTCACACTTCACTCTGTTTCATTCCAGAGGCAAATATTGTACTTGTACCCCAGTTCTTTTCCTTTATTTAAGAGCTGAATTTTGTACTATAAATTTAACAGCAAAATTCACAAGCTGACAAATCAACCTTATATATTATAAGTATTTCTAAATCTATTATTTAAATGTTTTCATTATTTATATAATTGCTGGTTCTTCTTTGATCATCTCCTGAGAGAACAGATCCACTGCCTTCAACTACAAAAATGAATATCATAATGATATACAATGAGTTTTATGGTAAACACTCAGAGATGTACGCGTAGAACTTGAAGCTGCAGCTTCACCGCGGTCCTGATCCTCGTATGATGGAACCTCTTCATCTACATATTGTTAGTTAGATCACATCAGCCGAGGAACCTGCAGAACATTAACTATTTATCATGTTATGTCAGATGTGTGCAAATCAAATACGTACCACACCGTCGTGTGTCCACGGAGCTGATGGAGCACACGCTTACTGTCATACTTCACAACACATTTTATTCGATTTTTCTGCAGTTTGTTGTTGGTTTTAGTAATGCTACAAACATCCAGTTATGAAATATACTATTTTTTTTTGCACCCTATATATTCTAATAAGGTTGCAAGCCAGGCATCAGTTGGCTGCCTCATTATGTGTAAATCTATAGAGCATTGTAGAAACTCAAACTTTTGCCACTGTGTCTACTTTTGCGCCTTATTCCAAACGAAGGAACGACTGTGTGCTGCTAATTAAGAGCCAACCTTTTGTTTCCTCAGGTAAAAGTGAAAGAGCCACGGTTATCTCATTGCCCTCCTGTGCAGCTCCTGCACAAGCATAACGTTAGTGGTGTCGGGAGAGGGAGGGGGAGGGAGAGGGAAAGAGAGAGAGAGAGAGAGAGAGAGAGAAACACTTAGATCCAACACTGGCCCCTGTGCAGTGATAAATATATTACTTTTTGAGAAGCAGTCAGCTTAATGGCTTTATGAGACGTTAAATATAAAGCAAATATTGACAGTGTGGGAATATGTGTTGTAGGTGTGGTTAGGAGGCGCTTTGGTAGAGGAAAAGGATGCATTTGTGTGCGTGTGTGTGTGTGTGTGTCTGCTTTGTTGGAGGCTCATCTATAATGTACAAAGACGATTAAGTTTGAGCAGCGGCTGGGCCAGATAGACAGTTGGAGTTGAGTGGCAAGGTGCAGATAAGAATGAATGCAAATATACAGCAAGAGTGACAGATTAACCTTGGACAAGGTTGAGCGTTAATGCTGCGAACAGGCGGGGGAGCAATGTGGCGCCCGCTGAGGTAAAACACGCACACGTGCGCTGACGCAGGAAGACTAAACTGGCTCGTGTACACGCATTTGATTTGATAAGTGATTGCTCATCATCAGTCGCCATCGTCAAACGGATGACGCATTGGTTTTAAGATGCGATTTAAAACTGAAAATGTCCCTGTAGAAAATGTGTTTTCATAGTTTTAAAAAGGAAGAGACAATAAAAATCTTCAAGCCGCATTGATTACCGGTACAATGCCTTTTTTTCCATCTATATTTAACAACCGTCTGAGTACTGTTTGTGCTCTCACACTGTGTTAGATTTATTACTGTAATGCATTTTGAATGTGGCTGCGAAAACACTTTTCAAGGCGAGAGTCAGGACGAACAGCGTGTGCCATGGCAAACATTTTAATGGTCCATTATAATGGAAGTCTTATTAATTATCGCTAATTCTTTACTTAAGTTAAAGTGATAACCATTATTTGTTAATAACCATGTTTGTTCTTTCGTCCAGTGGATTCAAAACAACTCCAAATGCCAGCGGCAGCCATCTTAACTTGTCTTCTGTGGTGTTCCTTAGTCAGTCATCGCCTGCGTTTCAGGTAAACGGTTGTGACTGGGCCGACCTGTCGCAGGACAGATGGAAATACCAGCAGGAGGCCAGACCCATCTGTGAGCGCGAATAAACATGAGCTCGCTAATTGGTCTGTTGTCAAAGCTAATAATTACTTAAGATTTTCATGAAATGAAACATTATTTTTTTTAACTACCATTCTAAACAGTTACATTCAGTCCTTAAATCTATATGAATTTTGAATAGATGGTGGTAGAACCAAATAAATGATTTCTTTTCCTTTGTTTTAACAAATTGATGGTAAATTTCACATTAAAAGCATTCAACTGGAGAAAAACCTGTTAGCTTTTACTGTGATGTAGCCACAGGATGTGCGCATGCAGGCAGGCGCCGAACACTGTTTCTTAATAAAAACGTGTCTGCTGAACGCAGCGGGTTCATTCAGAATTTTTTGGGGAAGGAACGATCACCACCAGCCACCAGTGAGAGTGAGAATGAGATCCTCAGCAAGAGATCCACTTCTATTGCTGATGATCAGGGGACGGTTGTGGTTATTATTGATCTGCTTTTTTACTGAAACACAGAGCCTGTTCACCAGTTGCCTGTTGAATCATGTTTCTGATAGGTAGAACCAACCGTAGCAACCAAGTGCAATGCACTATTTACCTGATTGTCTGTTGCTGTAGTAACTAATCTGTTCTTTAAAATAATGCTCGTAAGAAATGTACAATGCCAGTGTGTGTAAACAAAGCTCATAGTGTAATGTAAAGTATGAACACACACATACAAATAGACACGAGGCTCAAGTTCAAGACACAATGAAGCAGGAAAAGGATGGAAAAAAAAAAAAGTACAGCAGTGCAACAAATTCACTCTATTGCTATACTCTATGCTATTAAACCCAGCTGTCTAACATAGAGTCATGAGATTTAAGGGACTTGGATGATTTCATCACCACACATCATACTGTTACACAACCATTGTTCCTATTATGGTCCAGCATGCTCACCACAGAACTAACCCTACCCTTCATAATGAGTCAAGTTGTAGCAGGATAAGTCATATCTCGTTTTCCAACACGTCGCTATTACATACTGATTACTTTCTCAGCGGATGACAGTGAAGACTTTGCGAAGACACATTGCAGATGAATGATAACTGCTCGCTCTCCCTCTTCGTCTCTGTATCTTCCATTTTTTTCCCCCTTCCTTGACGTCACATGCAGGGAGACAGTATCTAGGAGGCAGGTAAAAATAGTGCGGCAGAGGTAGGAGACATCAGGTTGTGATGTGCTGAGCAGATGGAGAGAGAGAGAGAGAGAGAAAATGGTGAATAGCAATAAAGCAGATGGATTTGGCCTGGGTGGTTCTTACTGTACTGTATTTGTCATGTTGTGCTCTGTGCTGCGAGTTCTTTCAAGGGGCCCCAGGATGTGAAAACCTCGGCTGGTATATATGTTAAAATGAGGATGGAGGTGGTAAAGCCGTCGGCTCCTGTTCGGTGACTTAATCATTGTGCTGTTATTTTTATAGCGAGTGAAAACATGCTATCACTGACTGATTGCCACAACGAGATACGAGCCTGAAAATCATTTCTATGTATCATATAGCATTTATGCTGTTGGAAATGTCATGCTGTGGCACCGGCTGAATCCCGCTGTCCAATAATTCAACAAGAACTTTTAATTAATCTTAACCTGTGAATTGTTAGTCAGCAACAAATAAAAAAGTTTCCTCTAGTAAATCTGATTAAATATTAAACATGACGTTAGATATTGCAAAGTCTTTACTTTCACAGTAAAACTGAGTTTACTCATTAAGGCTTGGGCAGTTTGTTCAGTCCATCGATTTGTTCCAGCCTGACAACTAGTGGATGTATTGACATTAAATTCTGTTCATGGTCCCAAGAGGATGGCTCCTAATGACTTTTGTGTTCTACCGACTAACAATAAGGTTAACATTGTTGCTTTAATGCTGAAATGGATGTATGGATGAATTTTGACATTTTGATCTTTGGACTGGAGCACAAAATGTCTTGTTTGTCCATCAGCTGCTCTCTGTATTTGTGATTATTATAAAAATGTTAGCATGCTAACATGCTAAACTTAGACAATAAGTACGGTAAGCTCGTGCTAACCATCATGGTGGCATCATCACTTCAAGTTTACCGATATTAGCATTTAGTTCAGAGTTCAGTCTCACAGAATCATTTAAATGGCTATACATAGCCATGCTAGTTCAGCTTAGCTTAACTTGGAAAAATATATAATACATGTCTGTATACAATATATTTCCAGATCTACAAAATAAAAATTAATTGTAGCAGGCCACTTATGAAATAAACCCAGAAGGCTTTTCTTACACAAGCAGTGTGAGAAAATGAAAGGACACTTTCACTGGAAATACATCAACATTAAGTAGATGTAAACACATCCCCAGCATACAATACAACAAATGATCTATTTGCTTCAATATCTGGATGTCGCACTGTATTTGCATAGCTGTAAACATAGACAAACTAGTGTGTGAATTACTATCTGAGGTCGGTTTCTAAGAATAACGATGTTCAGTTCATCCACCAGGTCCACCGTGTAGACCCTTAGAACCAATTAGAGAACATTTTTTTTCCCTCTGTGAACATTTCTCAGATCACTCCAGTCCAATTTGCCTCGAAAAGACACAGCTCTAATACGTGGTAATGAAGGAAAACAGAGTTTTCCACCGAGCCACCGTCTAAAGCTTTAAGATGTTCCTTATTGCTGATAAGGATCTCGCTGTACGTGGTGTTCATAATAAACCCAGCAGCAGGTGTACACTCTGAAAAGAAGAACATCTGAATGCAGGCGTGGTTTAAACAAAAAAAGTTAAGGTTCATTTTCCTTTGCTCGCACAGAGCGCCAATCTATTCACACAGCGTATCATGTCGTACTCACACAGACACACAGGGTTAGAAAATCATAATTGGGATGAGTAAGAGTGACTTCAGCTGACATTCAATCCATGTAATTTAATGGATGGAAACAAAGATAGAAGGGAAAAAAGGCTTCTGCAGAGGAGCTGCTAATGGGTAAACAAGACAAGATGATTAATATATTAATACTTAAAAACAAAACCATGTTGTGACTAATGAGGAGGCGAAATAAATCAAACTAAAAAGGGACGTTTGACTGTCACAAGGCTCACATCGTGTCACTTTTACCCGGAGGAAACAACAGCGGGATTGCAAAGTCAAGTCAGTGTTGAAGACTTGATGACAGGCTATTATCAACTACTAAATGGAGTCATGTATTGGAATAGCATCTCTTCATATCTTGTCTGTAGCGTTTGTTTTGTTTGTTGCAATAAAAAGAGGATTGACCAGTGGTTAAATCTGACATTTACTTTGGTCTGCTTCGATTTTTTGAAAAGCCTTTTTTTTTTTTTTTTTTTTTTTTTTTTTTTGCCTTGGCATATTTTGTCTCTTTGAACTTTCACTTTCTCATCAAGCTGACAGGAATATATCCTATTGCCATAGCACTTTTTAATTCTGCCTTTATGATGATAATAATAATAATAATAATAATAGCTAAACAGTTCAAGGAGCTGACATTCAACGGTTCTACAATGTTCTACAATGAGTCGAACTCAAGCGCAAAGGAAAACATGGTGGAGTGTGATGACTCTCTGCGTTTTAATAGCAGCAACAGCAAGAGCACAGCAAAAAGAATAAATACTACTGCCGACAGGGCAGACTAACTAAAATCAGACATCACTTCGGGAACTGTGCTCAAATAGAGTTTGCAAAATTACTGCAAAACAAACAGAGAACACAAGTGGAATACAAGTGGTATTATCCTTATTGACGTGGAAGCTTCTGAGCTCCGAACGCTTTAAAATATTTGAATCTTGATCCAAAAGACAGCTCCATAGTAATATAATACAACCGGCAGTTCGATAATTGGAAAATTTTGTTTCGTTTTCTGTTTTTGTTTGTGTGTTTGAACAGCATGCAGCTCATGTCAAACAGACAAATTGCGAGACAAAAACAGAGTCAGAATCAGCACCATGGACAGCAGCCGCATGAACTCATCAACGCTGAGCAGGATCAGCACCACGGACAGACGCCGTCACACTGAGAACTGAGAGTATAAACACGTTTTCAAATTGAATCTTTTCTTGGAAATGACTGCTTTCGCCCTGAAGTCCATTTAGTGGCTATTCTAGTGGCAAAATTACTATGAAATCCTTTAGACAACTGATGCTTTTAAGAAAACACAAAGAACTTCTTGTTCGCTGTTTGAAAAGAATAACCCTGATGACATCATATGGGTCATTTTGACTAAACATATATGTATAGCATTTATATAGCATAAAAAAATCAATGCCAAGTAAGGATAAATCTGTCTGTTATTAGTATCTAATATGAGCTTGGGAGTGTTGGGGGAAAAAAAAAAATCCAAATTGAACATCTATGTTTCCATGGAAACCAAATAAATAGTCTGCTAAGCGGGACCACATCATATGATCAAAAGACCCAGATGAGCTATGTTTGGACGTATTTTGTCTATATTTATTGGAAATAACTTCTCATATGAACATTATTCATGTACATCAAAACATTTTACACTTACCAAAGAAATGTAATTGTTATTTACATTTACTTTTGCTGTAAAAATAATCTATTACCATATTAAATTCCTGATCCTTACACACACACACATTAGATCAGTGATCGTCAAATCATTATTTGAAGAAGTGTGTGTATATATATATGATCTAATGATCTAACATTGATTTCTAAAGTTGAGGTAACATTTTAGAACTCAACATGAAGTTTAAACTACTTCAAAACTTATTCTTTTATAATTGTTTGCAAGAATGTATTAATTGGTTGATTTTAGAAGTGAAGCTACTTTAAATTAGCTCATGGACTTTCATGCTCTTGAATAGCAAGCAGTCATGACATTAGCCTGCAAAACCTTGTGGTGGAAAGATTGTTGAGGATTTTGGAGAACTAGTGTTATTAAGGATGCAGTGGAAATTAATGAGTGGAGATTTCTGAGTTAATATCATGGCAGCTCTTCAGGTTCACAGATGACTTTTCAACAATTTGATAATGAATTTCTTTTTTGAGCTCCAAACATTGGCTAAGAGGCCTTCAGTAAACAATAAACCACTTTTATTGTTGGCGGCTGCTAAAAGATAAGAATGTGAGCCTGGGATTGCAGATTGCACATTTGGCTCTAAATAATTTTGTCACTTCAAGAACAAAAAAATAAAAAACATTACTTTTTATTATGACAATCTTATTAACTGGACAATTTAATTTGGAGTGATTTGTTTATGCCAGAGTAGAAGAGGGTCTTTTTATTTTAATAATCACAAGATACATCAGCACTTCTCAGGTATGTTCCACTTTAAAACTCCAAGCTCGTATGAGTGTGAGAGAGAGTGTGTTTAGGCAAACTGTGTAGGTGTGTATAATTATATGACTCAGAGAGGAGAAGTGCTAGAGATAGCGCTGCAGACAATATTATTCTCTCTCCAAAGCTACCCGTCCCCCCCTCGGCTGCTGGAGCGAGAGGAGGCGAGAGGGAAAAGGTTACACCAGCAAGGGTGGGTATTGAAATTCAAGACCACTTCACCTAGCCCAGGAGTGGCTGTCTGAAGATTAATGAGCTATTTGGGGAGAGTTCAGCTATTTCACATGCACAGGGTCCACATTAGTGATATAATTAATTTTACAACACTGGGGTGTTGTCACCCCTCAGTAGCGAGCCATGTGCCTATGATAAGCATCCCCTAATTAAACAACACTAAAAAAAGAAGAAAAAAAAAAAGAAAAGGAAAGAAAAAAAGAAAAGAAAGATTTGACATTCACAGTCTTGGGAGGAAAAACAAGCTCGAGCCACAGCCTCTCCTCATGGGGCCCCTTC
Organism: Polydactylus sextarius; assembly: GCA_016801845.1. Taxonomy (NCBI): domain Eukaryota; kingdom Metazoa; phylum Chordata; class Actinopteri; family Polynemidae; genus Polydactylus; species Polydactylus sextarius. The sequence continues at coordinate 11,019,727 of CM028929.1, forward strand.
TCATGACTTTTACATACTTCACAATCAAGTAATTGGAAAGATATTGATTTTGGTGTCTACACTGAAGCTGTGAGAAATTCCAAGTGTGCGGGGAAGCCACACAAAGTGTTTGTGAAAGTAAAGAAGTTGACCCCGCCACAAGGATACTTAGAGATCCTCATTTGCTTTAGCTTCATTCTATGTGGATCCATGAAAGGTAGGCAGCTTACACTAGCTAGCTGGGAAACAACACTGTGTATATAGACACCATCATAGAGACAGAGTAAAGACGTTGGTGTTGAAATGACCAAAAGTTACCAAAACCCTCTATCTAGTGGTAATAAAATGCTAAAATTAGCAAGCTAGATTAGCTAGTCTTCACCTTCTGCATAAAGGCTAGTTAGCCTAATTAGCTAGCTTCAATCAAACTTAAATAGTAGTGTTTTAAATGGTAAAGGGAACAGATGTCATAAATTGCTAACATTGCTAATTGCTAAGTGTCTCCTCTGTATATTATTTTATATTACAGTCTTTTTATTTATATGTCTCCAACTGGACATATGATAGACAGGCAGCAAATGCAAGCTAGCCAGTGTTAGCGTTCTATACACACATACACTGTGCGTGTATAACCTGTCATAGAAACAACTTTAGCTGGTTAGTGTTGAAATGACATAAACTAAAAGTTCTGTCTAGTGGAGTAAGCTATGTTAGCAAGTCTTCACTTAAGGCACAAATCCTAGTTAGCCTAGCTAGCTAGCTTCAATCAAACAGCACAATTTGTCATCAAAAAGGTTTAACATCATTAAGATCATTAAGCGAGATATGCCTTTAAGTCGTAATCATTTCTTCATAACAGGGATTAGCCTATTGAGGCCTTAAATTGGAGAGGAGCTCAATAGTTATCAAGATCAATTATCTTGTAAAATCGTATCTTGTGTGAAAATATTCACAAAAGCTAGAATATTATTAGTATTGTCTAGATTTATAAAAAAAAAAAAAATGAGGACAATCAAGATTGTAGTCTCAAACAATCAACACATATCTTCTCCCCCTCTTGTCCTTTTAATTCTCAGGTGCCCTTAAGTACCCTCATTCACATCTCCAAAACATGCATTTTCATGAGAAATGAGTGGGTTTTATGCTAATCTTCTCCCACATGTATGGACCATATTGCTTAACTGTTGAGAGCATTAGCCCTAATACCGTGCATGTTGGTCGTGCCTGTAAATTATGCAGTTAAAGAGGTTAGTCGTTTCTTTTATTTATATGCCACATTGTGTCACAATTTATAAAGAAAACATTTCAATACTTTGGAAGCGAGTGCACACAGCCGGAGATATGCACTTGCTCTGAGAAGTGTAACCATCCAATAAAGCAGCAACACTACCTCTGTAGCTTGAAAATGCCATTTGCAGCAAGGTGCAAATAGAAAACAGAATTATTTATATTCTGCAGGATTTCAGCTTAATGGAACTGTGTAGTGGCCGCCCCGAAGGGAAAACATGTGGTAATGAAGAATTAATTTGTGTGGATAAAACGTCATGGTGATTGTGTGATTTATGTTTCTACACATTAGATGCAAAATGGAATAACCACTTATTTTACAAACTAGCTGTTAATCAAACCCTGCATGACATTCACACTAGACTAATAAAGTATGAGAGTACAGTATGTGATCTCAGCTGAATATTCATAGTCCGGTCATGGTCTTGTTCTTTTTTTTTTTTTTTTTTGTTGTTGTTCATTTATTTTTTTTTTTTTTTTTATCATTCCATCCTACACAGAATAATGCACATTATTCTACGTACACCTTTGGGCAGTTAAAGGTCACCAATAAACCCGGTCTGTACTTTTACATTGTGAAAAAATTCCTAAAGGAAACATGAAAAGCATAAAAAAAAAAAAAAAAAAAAATGTTATTTGTATTTCACACATATTTCCCCACGTTCTGGTGCAGATGGTTACACAGCAGTGATTTAACTACTTATTTTTCTCCCCCGGTTTTGCATTTTTAATAATGATGATAAAGCACCACACTGTTTGTATGCTTTATCCCACTTGGTGGAAAACTACTGCTGTAGGGCTGCTCTCGTGTGTCTGTGTGTGTGTGTGTGTGTGTGTGTGTGTGTGAGTGAGAGAGAGAGAGAGAGAGAGAAAGAGAGAGAGAGAGAGAGTGTGTGTGTGTGTTCATGTGCCATATTTTTGTAAATCTAGGAGTGCTTCATCATCGTAGTTACAATAATACAGACCTGGTTAACCTGATGCAGTAGCCACTGTATGATTCAGTTTTGGCCATGAAAACCGCTTTGTTTGGTTGGGAATAAGTGGTTCCTCATGGGTGGAAGAACTTTATCCATTCACCTTGACCTGCTCCTGATCTAAGATTTGTCCCTATGCAAGATTACTGAAGACACTGGAGGTCGCCTCACAATGATATGTAATTATGGAACATAAAATGATACTAAAAACATATATTTTGTTGGTGGATTTTTAAGAACAGTAAGTAAGTAAAACAAAACACTGTAAAACCATGCAAAGACTCATCAACACAACAATATCTCAATCATATACTCTTTGTGTGTAACCAGGAAAACTAGAATTACTGTTTTGTTGTTATATGTCAGAAGAAGCCATCAGGCCAACTGCATGTAATTAAAGTTCAAGTTCGAGTTATGGCCAAAAACATGTCGTGTGAAAGGATCTGCTCATTGAAGTCTTTAGATATCGTATTCAATAGCCCAAAAACACATGTTATGATGTCCCAGTGAATTGGGCTTTTGAAAATCTAATGAAATCATGACTGAGTCCAACTGAAGGTTTATGCCAAAGTTGAAAGAATTATCTCTATTAAATGTCTAGATAGTCACATATAAGATGCTCAAAAACATGTTCTGTGAGGTTACAGAGAACTTGTCCTTTGACCTATAAAAAAAAAAAGGTTTGATTTAACAAGGTTCCCAAAATGCACAGCATGGATGCAAACAGGGATCCTGCCTGTACAGTATCATATGTTCATTCACCACAGGTGTCCACTGACTGGCTGTTTTGACAACCTGTCAATCATTTCTGTATATGTAACTCTACTATCCTACACAGAAATTCAGCCACATACAGTATATGGAAGTGTGACTTATTTCTGTAAAGCAACGAGTTAACTGTTATATTTACTTACCAAGTATCATCCCTAAGGTAATATAACTGTTAATATTACTGTGATTGTTTTTTTTGTTTCTGTGACCTTTTCATTTTTTCATATGCTGTTCTTTAAGAGATATACACAGATTAACTGTTCTATGAATTCCACTATAGCCGTGAGAGTAAAAATATTTTACAGAACATGTGAACAAGTTGGCGATGAGCAATGCAAAAGCCATAAACACACATTTCTGGAGATTGGAGGACATGGCACAGCACAGGTAAAGAACAAAATGCCGCAGCGGTTCATGGCAAATCAATTTCACAGGTTTTTGCAGCATTTCACACCGAGAGGGAGGAGGAAATATGGGCGGAGTCCATATTTATGCATTCAGCTGCTTTGAGACTTGTTGCTCTCGTGCCGCGCTTGTCAGATGTGTAGCTGCGGGGAAAAAATGACGCTGACTTTGAAATGAACCTTTTTTTTCCCCATTTACATCAAACATCATGAATAATTTTGCATTTAAAGCTCCTTTCAAGTTTGTGCTATTTCATGTGCAAAGTAGAACTGATAGAAAAAGGAAAACATGGATCAGATTGTTCTTGGTTTTGTCTTTGACGTAGATTTGTTTATGTGATTAAAATGTACCTCTATAAAGTTTTTAATATTAATGAGCGTGAAAACAATGAAAATATGAGAAATACTCCATGTGCACGTGTTGAAATGTGCACCACAACAATGTGCATGCATCACTTCCTTTTTATCATCAGCTGAGAGCTAAACAAGCCTCCCCTGACAGCGAACCCAACATCGCTCCAAGTTTGTCGCTTTCCCCTCACCAGCTTGCCTGATAGGTAACACAGTCAAAACGGGCAGAAGTAATGGGAGACAACACAGGCGGAGGCAGTGCCAACAGCTCGCGGGTCCCCGCATGTAGAGAGCTGTGCCTATGCGACAGATGGATGTGGTCTCTGGGCTGATTAATGTGCTCACCGGCCTGTGCTTTAGCGGCCGCCTCGATGAAGCAGTTCACAAAAGTGGGCCGGATATTTGTTCTGTCTCCAAAACAGGTGTTACACTTGTTTGGTTCCCCCTCGTTCGGGCCACCGTTTATATAGCTGGATGATCCGACCAAGCGTATCCGACACGAAGGTCAACCAGGCATTATTCCTCCTACTGGAATACATAAACGATTCTAAGGCTAGTCAAACCTTGTGAATGCATTAATTCATCATGAAATATAATGGAACACTGCAACAGGGTGGAACACAAAAGAAAAAAAAAACATAGCTGAAGACAAGGTCAAACTTATTTAATGAACCTTTCAACAAAGCACATCACTTAAGTGCTTTACAAAGCAACAAATTATATAAACAGTGCGGTAAATCATGCAGGATACACATGGTTTTAACGAATCACAAACACTGTGCTCTCAACTCTCAAAACTTCAATGTATTTCATGGCCCTACTTATCTCTTTTTTTTCTTTTGGTTTACATGCCACAGTGCTCTAGTATCTGCACAGCACAAGAGCCTGGGGAGCTGCTCTATTAGGCCACCATTATATAAAACAAGAAAAAATCAATATGCAGCTCTTTTTCCTGGGTTGCACAAGCGGAGCACAGCACCACACCACACGAGGAGTTAACTGAAGATAGCCAACCAGGATGCCGGGACTAATAGTCGTCAAAGCCAGGTGACAGTGAGGCTTATCTGATTTGAGCCATATTTCCTCTGCCTTCCCCAAAGATCTAGCTGGACAATGTGTGTGTGTTATCTTTCCTTCCTGTTAAACCTCATCTCCCACACACAGGTCCTATACTGTATGTCACAGGCTATAGGCTGCGAGCTCTCCACTGTCCCCCCTAATAGCAACCATGACAGCTGTCCTCTCAGCTGGGAAAACAACTGTAGTTTTTGTTCCCCAGCCCACCTAATACTCTGCTGACACACATTTCCCTCCTCCGCTAGCCTCTCCTCGCGCTTGTTCATATGTTTTATCCCGTCTTTTAAAGATCCCTTCTTCGCCCTTTGAGATTAGCAGTGGGTAAAGATGAAAAATTGCGTTTTCAGCACAGTGACATCTAATCTGTTTGGCGAGCTTTAATTTCCCTCGACGATGTGAGTGCTGGTGGGCTGCAAGCTCACGACAGACATACTTTTGTCAAAGGACGAGGATGACACCACAGGAGAACATTGCGGACTTTTTCCTTGTCTTTGATTCCATTTCTTACCCTAGAAAGACATGCTCCCTTTGAAAATACAGGGACGTTTGGGGAACCTAATTTTCAGGCTCAGAAAAGCACCAAATTTTTTCAAAACCATTTGATGCATCATCATGCTCTTAAAGGGTATTCTGTTCAAGTTGAGGCTTCACTACTCTAACCCCGACCTTATTAAGAGTATCAGGTATCAATTGAATCCTCAACCTAAAAACTAATGAAGTTTCCAGGCTTGGTTCTTACACCTAATGATTCATCATTAACAATAGTATCTTCTGAAAATACCTATTACCTATGTTTGCTACACTGATTATTGATTGGTAGCAGCATGGCCTTATTAATGACAAAGGCAGCCAATACACAGCTTGGGTCCCAACTAAAATACCTCAACAATTATGGGAAGGATTGGCTTTAAACATTTATACAGCCATGCACAGTTCTGAGACAATAAATCTGTTGGTGGTCCACTTTGGTAATCCCATTAATTTTCCTCTTAGCTCACCAGCAGGTCGGCAGTTTTGTTTTTTACTAAAATGCCTTAAGATTCATTGAGAGTTGCAAAGCTTAGTAAAGGGGCTCAGAAAATCAGGGCTGCATTAAATTTTGTTAAAGTAATTTAGTACCAGTACACAAGTGAAGTGGTTTGAGTCTCTACAAAATCATTTCATTTTCTTTATCCACTTTGTGGACATAAACAGATAAGCTATATTATAACCACTTGCCTAAGACTGTGTAGGTCAACTCTTTTGCTGCCAAATACTGATACCAATCTCAGCATAGACCCTAATAGATAGATGAAGGTGTGTTGTGGCATTTGGAACCAACACATTAGAAGCAGATCCTTTATATTGTCTAAAATGTGAGATGGGTTCTCACTGGATCTATCTGGATTTATAGGAAAATAGGAAAACAGCTCAACTTGTGTTGAGTAAACCCTTGCCAAACCACTGTTGCAGTACAGTGGATCATTATCTACCAGTGTCCTAAAACAGGACACTGGTACTGATACTTGGTCTGCATGAATATTTAGGTAGGAGTGAAGGTTTCCTAAGCATAAGCCTACAACAGCTTAGCTATGGCCCATAGTTCATCCTGTTGCCATGTAAAAGACAGCATGATTCCCAAACCAGGCCACTCTCTTCCATTGTTCTGTGGTTCAGTTCTGATGTTCACATAGCCATTGTAGTGTTTTTTGGGGGTGGTCAGAATTCTGCATTGATATGGTTTGTGGTAACACAGCACTATACTCACAACAAACTGTGTATTGTGACACCTTTCTATCAAAACAAACTTGAACTTTTTCATCAGGTTGAACTACAGTAGTTCTTCTGTTGGATCAAATCAAGTGGGCCAGAGTTGTTTCCCACACACATCACTGAGTCTTTGCTGAAGCGAAGTCTGTTGCCAATTCACTGGTTTTCGTTCCTTGGACTGCCCTTGGTGGGTACTGACCATCACAAACTGGGAACCCATCCCACAAGAGCTGCAGTTTGTCAAAGTCACCCATGCTTATGCTGTCCATTTCAAACACTTCCAACACACCAAATTCAAGGACAAAATGTTGTCACTTGTTGCCTAATATATCCCACCAACTGAAAAAAAGCCTTTTTAAAGAGATTATCAATGTTTTTCACTTCACATGTCGGTGGACATAATCTTAGGGCTGTATCAGTGTAGAGGACAGCAAGTTTAACATCAGCTGTGGTCATCATTTATCAAAGCAGGTTAGCTTTGCTTGTAAGATAAATGCACCCATTAATAGTAATCCTGAAACAGCATCAGGTTAGACACAATCGGATTAGTGCATGCCGACTTAACCATAATTAACATGACAGCCTGTATAAAAAAACATAAAGCATAAGCAACGATGAGGAATGTTTCCTTTCTCCCAAATGAGGAACATTACTTTTTCAGACTTCCCTTATTGAGTAGCATATTAGTGTAGCAATGAAGAGACTATGGCTGTGAGGTTACTATTTGTCTACACAAAATAGAGACTATTCTTCATCCTGACAGGTGTAATGTGGCCCCGTTATTGGCATAATGTGCAAATAAGATGAGTAACACAGGAGTTTTTCATTGGCCTCAACCTCCTCATGCAAAAAAAAAAGGGGCTGTCATTTAGGTTTAAATTAAATTAGCGCGTTTGACACTTTGACACGGCAGTTGAGTCCCTCGTCCCCGTCTGCCCCCGAGAGTCATCTTTCAATTTCATGAAATCAGAATTACGTTGTCAAATTGCTGCCTTGTCTCAAGATCCATCGCTCTCTCCTTCATGTGGTAAGTGCCCACTGCACCTCTGTGGAAAGACAGATTGAGTAATAGATTGATTTCAGGCAGAAAGAAGGGATGGGAGGGGGGGAGTGAAGGTGCAGAAAGGTAGTTGAGTGAATCAGATCTTCATTTTCTACCACTTTGACATGTGTCACAGTGGAGCCTGCCGCAATTCCATAACAATGAGGACCCGCAGAGTTCACAGCCGGGCGTCTGCGATATCTGCCTGATAAATATACTCAGTGGGCCTGGAGGCAGCAGGCATGCAGCCAGCCACGTTAAAGGCCAGTGTCATGTCAAGTGGTCACAAAGCGTTATCAGCTCAGCGTGTCAGGGGTAACGACGAGATGAGACGGCGAGCCGAGCAACAGGATATGTTTGGATGTTCGAAATTCCCCTGATGCTTTAAATACACATGTGATGACTATTAAAGCTCACCTGCTGGGGTAACAAGCAAACCAATTTGACATGGAAATGTGCCCAGATAGCTGGAATATATTTTGACAGTCGATGGAAAATGGGGACAGTTTGATTTCATTTCAGCAAAATACTGAAAACAGTGGGGGAAAAAAAAAAAAAACAACTCCTGTATGTTTTGACACAAAAGAGAATTTTGTGTTCCCAATGTATCACTTTCACAATGATCATGACAAGCAGTCTCTTAAATATTAATTGCTCTTTCACACTTTTGCATAATAAATTTAAGCCATCCATGTCTATTTTATCATGAAAACATGTGAGTTTTTTTTTTAAAGAAGTGTTTTCAATGCAACAGAGGTTTCTCATGTGATTTCATGTGTGTGAGTGCAGACCCTCCTCCACTAAAATACATTTATTTAAATATTGATTATGTTAATTGCCAGGTTTAGTGATGTTTTTTGCAGGATTTTTATCAAATCACCACTATTTTGTACCCCGGTGAAAATTCTTTTTTTTTTTTTTTTGAATGAAATGGAAGGACCAGTTTTTAGTAAGTAATAGATGCAAATTATTATAATTCTTGTGTTTGTATTCCACAAAACGTTTGGTGGATGTTGCAGAATAACTTTTGAGTTTTAAGAATCATTGTAGTTGAAAATTGTTTTAGTGTCAAGATAATTAGTCAACTAATGCAGAGTCAATCAATGCAATAATAATAAAAATAATAACACAGGCAACAGAAATTAACATGGGCCTTTTTCTCTGTTTTATGCCATTTTATACACTGTAACAAATTTCTGTAATTTCTACAGTAAAAAATACAGTATCTTCTTGTTCTAACATTTTACAAGGTGCAACTGTAATGTATTACGCGAAAAAAAAAAAATTTACAGTATCACATTGCAAAAGTACAGGATGGTTAATATTTTCACTTGGTTCTGATTGTAAACTATACATATTACAGTTAAACACTGTCAGTATTAAGGTGGTTTGAAAGAGGACATGACATTGGATGGTGGGCACATTTGATGATGAACATCCACCCACTCAGTAAAGTGCAAGTAAGACATTATTAGCCTACAAAATAGAAACAGAAAGAAAATGCATCTAAAAATGCCAGAAGAGCAATAATAAACCACACATTCATTTGTTTAGGTGATGTTCTCAGCAACGAATTGGATGCTAAGCATCGAGGGCCAAGTGGCTGTGGGTCCACACCAGAACATTGTGGCTGGATTGGCAGCATTTTTCTCATGCCACTACATCTTCAATCTAGTGTATCAAGAGGAGGCGTCAAACACATTGGAGTTCATCCAAAGGTGTGTGCTTAAAGGTGATGCTAGTGGATTATTATTTTGTTACAGTTTCCATTATCAATAACATATATTGTTATTTTTATTCAACATCCTGCATTTCCATTAAATTGCATTGCAAAGCCACTTTCTGCTTCAGCTTACATGGACGGCACATCTTCAATTAAAGCATATTTTTGTTTTGCAGTTTTGCATATTTGGAAAACTGATAAGCTTGCCTCCACAACTAGATGAGTTCTGCTGTTTCTTGTAAACAATGTACTTCATTAAGTGTCTTTTCCTCTGATATTGTCACTTCCGAGGTTTCTTAGGGATCAACCCAACAATAACCAGTGGATCAGTCCAAGAAGTGGGAAGGTGCAAGTGAAGAGGAACAAAAGTCAGCGTTCATAGATATATAGACTTGAAGGTAAGGTCACCTCAAGTCTAATAATACATTTTTTACTTATTTTATTATTATACTTATTTTATTTGGTATACGCTATATTGAGTCTTAATAATTTTTTTGTTTTGTTGCAGCACTGACTCTTGTTTTATTTAACAGCTGACGATAATCTAGTATAGTGTTGATACTTTTTGGATTATCAGCAATCACAGTGGCTTAATTTGCTGTGACAAACAAGCAATAAAATATTGAATTATGAACATGTAACAGCTATTTACTGGCAAAATTAGTTGCCAGGTAATTCATGTAATTGTAATAAAATACAAAATAATGTTATAAACTAAAATACAATTAATGGTTGTTTCTAATATTTTAAAAAATTCATTGCTGTAAATTATATACAACCTGTAAAAACGTATTTAGTAATATACTGTAATTGTTTTTACAGTAATTTACAACACTTTTACAGCACTTTATGGGCAATCTTTTGCCTGGTATTTGCTGTAAATTCTACAGGAAATTTGTTACAGTGTAGACTAAACAATAATCGGTTTTTAAAAATGATTACTGGTTTGAGCTCTACTTCATTTGCACAAAATGACCATGATTTAGAGTGACTGTTCACTAAAACCCAATCGAATTTAAAATTTCCATGAAATCTTAAAGACTTCCTGAAGGTCGTTAGTGCCCAGTAAAAAGTCTCGGATGGTGTTGATGAAGGTGGGAGCGGTGTAATCGCTTCAGATTTGATAAGACAACTCTTCACCATCTCTGCCTGTCTGTCAGCCAGGTAGAGACTGATGGCTGGCCTCTGATGTGGTGCTGAGCATTAACCATGTCATGCATTTGCACAGAACGGTCCTCCATCACCTCCCCGAGCACTTAGCCTGGGCAGCGGGGGGAGACCCGGCTCATCCCACCCCTGACGGGCAAGACTATTAGGGTGATACACGGCAGCCCATTTCTCATCCTACACGGGGAAGGGTGATGGATCCATTCCAGCCTCTGGATCCAAATGGGCCTTTTCCCGTTTGGGGCAGGATGGTGGCAGGAGAGGGGGTGGGATGGGGAGGAGAGACCTGGGTGCAGTTGTGGATGTGTGATGGAGAGTTATGAGGCTGAGCCATGTGTAAAAGGTGCAGGGGTACGTCCCTATTGACCATGGAGGTCACAAGGTTCAGCTCCTTGTTAAAGGACAGTTAAAGATTTCATATTTATGAGGCGTGGTACTAAGAGATCCATTTTTCACAGTCAATATTGTGAGTAATAAATGTTGCAATAAAGGTACTATTCATTTTAGATAAAAATTCTTTTTTTGTATTTTATGATGATGGGGAATTAAACCAAGTGACACAGATGAAAAAGAGAGTAAAGTGACCTTTTTTTTACTTCTCCTGGCAGCAAAAGTAATTGAACAAAACAAATATTTCAAAAGTTTCAAGGCAGTAAATCATTCTTAATGTAGATTAAATCCAACGGCCTAATATCTTCGCTTAAATATTTTACAATGGTTGTGAAAAACTCGTGCAAGAGTACATAAGGTGACATCCATGTCTGCTGCCTTCAATCCCTTTTCTTCTTTCAACACTTTCGAATGATGAAAAACCACAGCAATCGCCTTTGTCGATCGCTTCCTGTAATCCTTTCTCTGAACAGAGTTGATTTTTTTTATCTGAAACTTTTCTTGAACGTTTCCTACATTTTTTTTTTTTTTTTTGTTACATCATTGTCATAGCTGCTGTAGCCTAAGACGCATCCGTCACTATGATTGCCTCCTTCTTCAGCTATGCATTTTACATCAAAACACGCCGCTACCAGATTTAAAACTCCTGCATAATGGGAAACACAAAGAGACCTGGTGCTGATCGGCTTAATCAGCATTGTGTGAACTTGTTTGGCAAGGGCTTGAATGTAATGGACATTCATTTATATGTAAATGTCCCACACTCCAGTTTTATTAACTTCTCCACTTCTTTTGGCTTTACAACTGAAATCTGTAACAGTAAGCAGACTGTTTTGTGGACAGTTAATCATCAAGGTGAAAATGAGGGGGGGAAAAAATCAGGACGTTAACCGACCTTGTTAACAGCACAAGATGCCTCCTTTCATTACCCCCCACCCCGAATGAAATATAAAATACTGCTTACTGTACATACAGGCTAGCTGGCACACGTTCTCATAAATATGTACAGACACATGCACACACACCGGATGCAGTATAATGAATAATCACAAAGTCATAATTACCTTCTAACAACCTTTTTCTCACTACAGTGCATCTTTGTGATTGAAGTCCACCCACATTGAGTTAATTGCATTTATTCCCAGATGCCACCAATATGCAATTAAAATGCAGGCATTACACACAGCCCTGCAAAACCATCAATACCGTACACAGTTAAAAACAGGGCTGGTCTTTGCCTCTCTGGTGCAACCTAAAATTTGTTTGTGGAGAATTAAGGAGAGGGAGAAAACGTTGGCTCTGTATATTTGCATTCTGTGTTGCTATCGCTCCTAGTTCACTTGAATGGCAAACAGATTAAAATGATTGTAACGTGACATAAAAATCAGCCTGGTACCACAGCACTGCATATGGTTAATTGTGGCAGCTAAAAGAAGAGAAATGTGACCTTTTTAAATATTGATTCATCCAGGTGCACTGAAATGACTCAGGATTTCGAGCTGAATACACAAAGAGAGCGTTGTCTCTAACTGGCGGTATTACATCAGATTCCTCTCATGTTTTATATGGAGAATATCTTTTGCAGAGTAATAGATGGTTTAGGTTTCCAGGTTTTCAGTTACTTGAATTTCTTTTTTTTTTTTTTTTTGCAGTTTTTTATTATCTTTTATTCAAGACGGTTTCCACAGGTTAAAGACGGTGCAGACCACATCCATTCTTTCTTTCTGTCTATCGGCCCATGATGGAGGGAATTTGTCCAACTAGCAGCGCAAAATATAAAAAAAATCCTTTTGGTTGAGTGCCATTTAAAACAGAGCAAGTAGAGCTGCCACTTTGCCATTGTAAACCGCTGCCAACCGGTCCAGTTGCAGGTAATTAGTGATTAAATTTACAAGTTGCGGCCAAAATCATGTTTGCAACATTTATAATGGTTCTCCAAAGGTAATCTTGAGTAAACGTCACCACAAAATTTGAAGACATTTTCAAGATCTTGAGATATCACATCCTGAGATGACTGATGATAATTTGTGAGATTTTCAACAACCTTTGGTCTTTGATTACCAACATAATTACTGTAGCTAATCCCAGAGTCTAAGACCCGAATAGTTGTACCAGATTTGAAGCATTTCCCTCATGACATTCTTGAGGTATTCAAAAGAACCGGACGAACTCACAGCCCAAAACCATAAAGCCTCAAGTCTGTCACAGCTAATAGTTACCATTTCATGTTATTTAAGTAGTTTCAAATTTACTGTATAGGCAACTGATGAATAAATTCAATTTAAATCCTTTTAGAGACCAAACTAGGTCAATCCACTGTGCTGATTCGTTGTGCTACTTCCATTTACTAACCAGGTAATCATCTTGCAACTACTTATACTAACAAGAGTAATGCAGTCCACTGTGTCCTCATGGTGGAGAGGCAACAAAAACATTTTCAACTCAGCAAGCACTCAGTGAAAAAAGGTGGATCATCTATTATGGCTAAATCTACATATTTTGCTTTATGGGAAACCATTATCAAAGATGTTAAGGTAATTGCAAAGACATATTCCTATGGGAGAGAGCGAGAGAGATGGAAGCGTACACATAACTCATCATCTCATCTAATGAAACACATTGAGTGTTTATATTGGTCAGAGCTAGTCTGAGAGCCACTACATGTGTATGCATATTTATGCTTGCTGGAGGAATTAAGATGACAGATTATTTGTATGTTTATATGTGTATATGTACACTCACGGTGTTTTTTTTGTTTTGTTTTGTTTTTGTTTATGTGTGCGTTGGTGTGTATGTCCTGTACTGTATCTGAGACAGCCAGTACAGTACATGCATTGAGTGCAGAGGCAGAAACTCTTAATAATGCAGCTTGTCGAGCAGGTTGGCCTCTTCTCCATTTGCTCAGGCAGGTTGGGGAGAAATGCTGATGATGCAATGTGCTGACCCAAATACACTACCTGCTCCCAGCAGACTGTGCCAGCTGGGGCAATCTCTGTCTCTCTCCCTTTCTCCCTCTGTCTCTTTCATAAACCCTTAACCTTCTTTTCATTTCTCCCTATGATTCTTTAAAAAAAAAAGAAAAAGAAGACTCGGCGGTATAACTTCTTGCCTTAATGTCCTGCTTTTGCCCTTGTCTCTGTCTGAGCTTAAAAGTGCTTCTTCATGTGTAACATGATCACACTCTCACACTGCCGTTGTCTTCTTTCTGATCTCATTTTTCCTCATAATACCCTCTGCAGTCCAGTTTGAAAAATGCCTACTGAGTGAACAATATGTCATTGAGTTACCTGGGAATCAAAAGCAAAGATGCTCAGTCATGTATTGCAAAAGACACATAAAGGCTGATGGAACAACTCACCACTCCCTGACAGAGAGGAAACTGTGCAGAAAATGTACGATGGATACAGATAAGAGCCGCCTTTTGATCAGCTACACGGGAAAACGCAAACCAACGCGCTTCTCAACTTCGCTCTCACGCTGGTTAACTACAAATGTTCCAGATGACCAATTTCTTGTTTGTTGCTCACACTAGACAGGCAGATCAAAAAAAGCAACAACAAAAACATTCAGGTCTTTTATACCATCAATCTGTGCCCAGAGGGACTGAAGTATGGAGCCAGAGCTGTATCCACATGTACACAGGAAATAAAATACCTGCTGTGTCACATTACATGACAGCCATTGTACCAGTCATGGTGATACTGGTAACAAAATCAGACTTGTGACCAGAAGGTGTTTTTTTTTTTCCCTCCCTCAGACTGAATGATGTAAGTGTCGGCAGAAACAGTGCATGTTTTTTTTTGGTTTTTTTTTCTGCTGCAAGTCCAAGTCAGATGACAAATGAGTCGAGTCATCTCAAGACGTGTCAGGGAAAGCCTCACATTTTTTCAAAGCAATATGTTCAGTCAGTTCTCAAGGAGATACGGTCTATATCAATTGTCATGTGAGTTTAAACAAGTCCAAGTCAAGTAACAAGCTGGTAAAGACAAGTCCAACAAGTTCAGCCATGGGTCAGAAAAAAAAACAAGTTGGTGGAATTAAACTGAAGTGGTGAGTGAATGGCAAGTTACAAGAAAAATTAATCAAGGCAGTCAAGAGATGAGAGATATCCAAGTCAATCAAAACAAGTCAAAGTAAACTGTCAAGTCAGACTAGAAAAGTCAAAGTCATGTCAAGTTGAGTTGGTTAACGGTTAACCAACTTCAAGTTACATGGGAAATCAGTCAGGCAGGAGTGATGAGACAATCAATACAAGCCAATGTCAAGTGAGGAGAAAAGTCTGCATCATATCTCAAGTCTTGCCAAAGCAATAGAAAACCCTTGTCACAACTTTTTTAGAAAACTGTAAGTCAGTTCCTAGTCTTACAGATACTCAATGGCATCTATTACATTTCCTAAGTCTAACATAGATATTCAGTCATGAGGTTTCCAGGTCAATGTCATTTATTCATTGTTTTTTTATTTATATGTTGGATTTTACCAGGTAATTGTTGTCTGTATGGATTCAAGCCTGGAGAATACCAAGGTTACGTCGTAATGTTAGTCTTCAAATTGAATGTACAGCTCTTGATTGAAGTGAAGTATGATAGTCTGCTGTTGTTGACACTGAGTTGTTGCCAAGTAAGATATTTAGCCTCTTTAACCCACAAACAGAAGAGGTAAATTGTTGGCAGTAGAACTAGAATTGTACAATGGTAAGAATGCAAAGAAATGGAAGTGCAGGAAAGGAGAAAAAAGTGCAACATTGTTCAATCATCTTATTCTTGATTGAAAAAAAAAAGCTTATACTCACAATACTCACTCTTGTTTGGAGTGGTGAGACTGAACATGAAAGACCTACCTCGCTAGGAATTCTAAAACCAGAGAACTCTGTTCTGTAATTCTACCAGAAAGTCTAGACAGATATTACCAGGATTTAAACTGTGCACATTTAATGGCACATTGGTTTCACAATGTAGATGGTAAGAAGAAACCAGACAGCTAATGGTTTTTCTATTGCCTGTTGCTATATTTTCATAATGAACACCGGTTGCATCACATGCTAAAATTGCAGCAGTAATGTAACAGGAGGTCTCGGCCCACAGTGGGAGTTACAGAAAATGTATCCCTGTCAGAATATCAAAACTCAAACTATACAGCAGAGATAATTCTGTGTAACCACATCAGTTTTGAAACTTGAATCCTTTTTGTGGCTGGATCAGTGTGGTTTTTAGCGAGAGGGCTTATGCGTATAATTACACAGACACACTTATTTTCTGCATGACAGCCTTCCTGCCATAATAGCTTCTGTTTTCAGGGCGAAAAAAGAAGAATGAGGATCAGGTAAATTGGAATTCTCTCATCATGTTTTTTTTCTTTATTATTAAGCCTGTGTCCGAAATTACTTTTTTTTCCTTCATTTTCAGAAAAGGATGATTGCATAACCAAAAAAATGGAGAACGCTAAAAGTTAATATGAGCTAGATCAGAGCATGCAGAACGTGGATCTTTTTCCTTGTAAATTCTCATGTTAGATACTGCTCTAAATTCCCAGTACAGTACAGTTCACGGTGTCATCCTTTTGATAAATTCAGACTGTCTGGCATAATCAGCAACTGGGTTAACAATGAAGTATTTCAACGTGCTGGTAATCTCTTCATTTGAATTTTTAATAGAGCTGGGAATCTCCTGGTACCTCAATTATTGACAAAATTTTGATTCCTGCACTTTTTTTTTCTTTCTTTCTGTATGATGACATTTTCAGACTCTGAGAGCAGCACTTTGGCTACTAAGGTGTTAATGAACGGGGGTGGGGGGTCATGGACAACAAAATGTCTTCCCTTGATTGGCCCACATGCATCTTACTAACAAGAGGGGCAGGGGGGAATATTAACACATCCATTAAGAGTCCTTGGTTTACACTTATTATTCCATTATCGACCTTGATGTGAAATTTGCATCATGCTTTATTCTTTATTTAGCAGTAATCAATGTGTGCTAGCCTGTTGAGTTTTAAAACCAGTGATTGACATTGATGAATGTGGGTGTCAGTATAACACAGAACACAAAAACCCGAGCAGAGGAGACTAGAGGTGCTAAGGGACATATTAAAGAAAGGGGAAAAAAAATTCATTAGCGAAGGAAATGTAGATGCAGAAATAGCCTGTACATTTTACAGAGAGGTAAAAAAAAGACAGAAAAAATAAAAGATCCAAGTGTGTGAAGAAAGAAGAAAGCCTGGTGCTCAGGTTGATGTACAGACATCCAATCAGACAGCCCTTCATCCCTTAACCCCCCCACAGACACCCCCCAGCCAAGAGAAGAGCAGCGAGATGAGAGGAGAAAGGAAGGAGGTGGAGGAATCAGCTTTAGAAGTGCTGAAGCTAGATTTTTTTTTTTTTTTTTGAGAAAGAAAGAAAATATAAAAAGAAAGAAAGGGCGGAGTTCTAGGCTGAAATAAAGCACGAGAGCTAATCTTCTAAAACACGGGAAAAAGGCATGAGTCAGTCAGATGAGAGCAGGTGGAAATGTGGAGCTGAAACAATGTGTTTTTTCCTCTGCAGCTGAGCTGCTGAGCCTGTGAGACAAAGCTTAACAGATTCAGGCTACAGGATCTCAACACAAACCCTGTGCCAAGCAGGGAAGATTTCACTCTTCTAATTCAGTTGCATGGCTCAAGTTAGATTGAATTCACAGTGGAATATGAAGGTCAGGTGGTGTACTGTGTACATGCTCAATCTCCATGGCCATTAGTGCTTACTTATAAAGCCATTAATGTCCATTATCATAATTACCTTTTCTAACTCATAGAAGCCACTGCCACTGAGTGAAATCTGCACAAGTTGCAGCGTCGAGTACCTCAGAATTCTCTCCACCAAGTCATCAGAGTGTTTTTTTTTTCTATCCATCGTCTCGCGTTCTTCCACCTGACTGCCCTCACCTTCTTCCTGTTTTTTAAAAATACAACCTGGAGCCGCCTCATGCATATGTTTCGCTTGCCACGAAAAGGTGCGCCATTAATATGCAAGTGTATGTCATGAATTAATAATACAGCCCTCCTTGCCAACACCGTGTATGTCAAGCTTGGTGAGAACTCAGCAGGAGAAGGAGGATGGTTTTTAGGGGGTTGTATCTGACGCACCTCCTTTTGCCAACCATTGAACAAGCAGGGCTGTTGTTCCCCTTAAGGGGGCAACACGTCCTCGTTCCATACCTGCAACTCAGCTCCCAAAGGGATGCAGCTTCCTACACAGCACAATTTTTCCCCTGCAGAGAAGCTGTGGAGAAGTCACAAATAGAACTTTTCAAGATCTCACTGTCGTCTGGATAAATGTGGACTGTGTAGAAGATGTGCATTTTTCATCTTCTTGCTTATATTACATGGTGCAAAAAAAAAAAAAATCTCCCCCTGTACACCGAATCCCTCCTAGACCTCATTAGTGAATGGTTCTCCGGTGACAGTGTGTCTCACTTTTCCTGCCCACAACGGACATCCAGCAGCAGTGCTCTTTCCCTCGAGTGAGTTTTCTTTTTCCCAACTGCTGAATTCGCCAAGCGGCGTGGTACTCGAGGTCAAAGGTTGATAGCGGCCAACAATCCAATTTCACAGCGCCTGCTTCTGACAGGCACCATGTGATCTTTGCCGGGACCCCTCCCGATCCTCCTCTCTGCATATCCTCAAGAACACTCTGAACTTAATCAAACTTTAATTAGTTTTAATTGGCAGTCGAGGCAGGGCCAGAACTCTGCTCATGCAAGATGCCGTCTCTGAGAGTATCCACGGCTAATCATGGAAGGAGAGATGTGGAGCCACTGGCCATAATCTGTTCAAAAAACCTGATGAGACCTCATCACGAATGTTTGCATGTGTGAAGCAGAACGTCAGCCTGTCTTAAATTACATTTTAGAGGGAGGAAACATGCTTTCACTGATGAGCAACCAACATAAATGTGAGTGGTCTTACTTTTAAAGAGAAATGCTTTGTTTATCTTAATCTATTCCTTCCATTACATTGCCTTCAGTCATGTAGTCAAGTGATGGTTTATCGGATGGTTGGTATTTTGCCACTCGTGCCAACAGAAAGAGCAAAATCCTAAAATTAAGCTAAGCCAATCGCTAACCATACACTTCCTCTACACCTCAAGAATTTCTACAGTCAACAATGTGATCAGCAACGTCAAGTCAACAACGTCAACAACGTGATCATCATCCAGCAATTGCAAACAATAGTCGATGGCAGTGGCAGCTGTTGGTCTTTCAAACAGGGGAAGCTCTTTGTCAACTTACATCATAAAATTTGTCAATTTGTCTGTGACTGTAGCGTACCAAGTAGGCGTCTTTTACAGTGTAAGAAATGAACAAGTTATTTTGCCGAGCAAATACCAACAAATGGGTTGCAGTTTGTCTTTCAACTTTGCTTGCAAAATCTGCAATGGGACTGAGCTGAGCTGTCAAGTGATGGTGTATATCTCAAAATACCTGTCAGTCAAAATGGGATTCAGCCTTTCAACTTATCCTCTAATCATCATGTGGAAGCTCAGTGTCCAGGCCAGCCGAGGCTCACAGCTCCATTCACCCCCAGAGACACTGAGCGTCCGGGAGCAGGCAAAATCGTGGCATTTATCCAATGACCATTGAGGTTCGAGGCAATGAAAAAAACGGTTCTATGCACTACCATTGAAGCGCATGGACACTCAGCTTCTATGGGCAAATGCATTGACCATAGAGTGTATAAGAAAATGGTGCTATGGGAATGTATGAGAAGATAATATCAACTCAGTGTGATAAGTAGCTGATTCTGAACAAACTCATCTTTGAGATGAACATGTTCTAGCGCATTTGTAGTCAATGAAATGTTAACATACATATTTGACCAGCTGCAGCCTCTGGTCGGCAGTTAAGAAGCCAAGAAATCACTCCAAATTTGTATCAAGACATCAAATGACCTAATAACCCACCTTGCGTTGTGTTTGCCCCAAAACTCAGGATCAAACAAGCAAAATATAAAGTTGTCAAAAAACACGGGCCAGTTAGTTGGTTGCTTTAGTATTTGCTTTAATGAACAACCAAAATTCAACCAATGAAATAAGATGCACAATGGTTCACTACCTGTGATTGGTTTAAATGAGGCTCACACAACATATAAACTGTCCCAGAGTTCATTTGAAAGAAGTCCAGTGCCACCTTTTCCAGATGGACCAGAATTCAAGTCCATTGTTGATGCCAAACAACGCAGGGTTCAGTTCAGACTAAAAAAAGTTGGTGTGAACACCAGTCAAAAACAGTCACGAAAAACACATTTCAGTGGGTGCCTCCACTGCATTTTTTGCCTTAAAACGCCATGGCTAACCGAATTGAGAGTTTCTCAATACTGTAGTCAGGGAATCACATGGAAAAAATTGACCTATGTCAGTGATGTGTGCGTTATATTGAAGGCTAGTCAGATATATGATACATGGCTGTGTTTTTTGGCCTCAAAAAAAGTAATAAAAAACAATTATGGTTAAAGCCTCTTTGACCTGATGGAGAAAATCCATGCCAACCCAATCTTGTTGTAGGTGCTATGATCTTCTAAATCGAATACCCTGTGAAATGAAATCAATGGAGTTACTCACTCCAGAGCCACATCAATCTGCTGAGATCAGGGCGCATGTGGACATAGAGGCCTACTGTACCCCCTTTTAGAAAGCTTGGGTCAATAGCATTAATGTGAAAAGTTTGAGGACGGCAACAGGGCACGTATTCCCTCCCCACCACCGGCCCTCAGGCAACAACACACTTGAAGTCAGTGCTCAGTGTTAAAAATTGGCAGCGGTAGGTGGTGAAATGCGGCGGATTCCTCTGAGAGAGAAGCTACAAAACAAAATTAATCCAGGGTGACACTACCTAATTCGCATTTTCCTGAGGGCTGAAGACTGTGTTGAATAAGTGATTGTTTCTAAAGGCAGAGGTAGAATTAGGAGAATTCAAATGTTACTGTGGCAAAAATCACAGGAAACGGGAAACGAACAAAAAAAAGAAACCGTCAGTAACTTTCCATTAAGTTAGACCTTAATTGATTGATCTCTTTCTGTTTTGTGTCTGTTCTTTTTTCCCACCAAATTGCAGCTCCACTCATTGAATCTCTGTTATATTCCTCCTCTATGCACCAAGACTATTTTCAGAAGAACTAGTCCCACAGGCTTTTATATGGCCCACATGCACTATAGTGTAATATTGACAGGTTCTAAAAATAAGAGAGGAAGACATTTCTTCCTCAAGTAAATAAAACAGTGACAGTACACTACTGGAGGAAAAATGCAAAGAAAAAAGAAAATGAATAAATAATTAAACCAGACTTGATCAATCTCCTTTTTTGAGGAATTATTTTGAGGATTAATGAACAAACATAAATGCAAACATAACTGAAAAAATGATGGCAGTGAACCAAGATGGCAGTTTATTTGAGGTATTATATTCCAGGTTGAAACAGATATATATATATATAAACAGAGTAAGCATGCCTCCTACAGCTAAAGTTAAATTATGATTTGTTTGTAGCCTTATTCATCTATTTTAGTAGTTTTTTTTTTGTTTTTTTTTTTCAACCTGCTGGAGTTCCGGAAAAGGTTCGTGTAAAAATGTTTTGCTGCCACAGAGAAAATAAAAATTCCTGGAGAGAGAAAACGTCATCGACGATAGAAACACATCAGGGACTAAATCATCTGTCAAACAGCCAAATTGCTGGTGTCACAGATGACGAGGAGCTCAAAAAGACTGAAAAATGCTAACTGTCAGAAAACATCTTTCTGAACGCTTCACTGAGCCTGACAGGAGTGTGTGTGTGTAACTGATAGACCAGTTCCACAAATATGGAATTTACTCAACTCTTTAAATTGAAATATCTCATATTTAACTTTTACATATAGAATCAGGGTCATCTTATATCAGGTCCTTTTTATGTTTTAGTTTAGTGTTTCCAATGTCCAGACAGTAGTAGGAGTCGTGCTCATGGCTTTTATTGAGATTTTAATTTACTTTTATAACCATATCTTCATATAAAAGAAGATCTAAAGTTCTTCCAGCTTTCAGTGTTAAGTCTGGCTTTTCACTCTGGATTATTGTTAAAAAATTATCTGAACATGCATTCCCCTCCAACTCTGATACTGCCACAGTAATGTTAAGAAGTTTTAACGGCTCAAACTCTTCACAGTGCCTTTGGCTTATCCTCTTTCTTTTAGATTTATCCATTCTTCAGTTGTCACATCTGAAGCAAAAAAGAAAAAAAAAAAAAAAGAGAAGCACAAATCCATTTTTTGCGCGGACAGTGTCATTACACGGAGCAGCCTCGCTCACTGCTTTGTAGCGACGGAAATACAAGCATAAGTGCTCTGAATTTGATTCATTAAGCTAAATGTCACACGTTATAACCTTTCTTTGATCAAGAGGCATTGGATCTTTTCCTCATCCTTTCTTTTCTACTGTCCATCAGTGCAACTGTGGCAAAAGGCTTCGCTCGATGACATATTGACAAGGTGAGCAGGACAACCAGGACAAAGAGAAACCAGGTGGAAGGGCTCCTGAGACTGTGTATCATTTAACTGAATTCCACTGCTGCTGCTGCCCTTGGAAGCAAAAGCACTCACACTAAAAAATGTAGCACTTTGAATGCTTCTCATTGATTATGAGCACTGATGTTGACAGACTCTTAGGCTGTCAGACATCTTACACATTGGTTAGCATTTGTGTGTGTGTGTACTTAAAGGTTTGCTCTTGCGTGCGTGTGAGTGTGTGTGTTTAACAAAACTGCCCAAGGTCCAATAGGAATCCCTCTACGCACTGATTTGTGACAGGATTTTGAAGTTCCCTTGTAGAGCACAACAAAGTTACCTCCCAAGGACATAGCATTAGCATTCAAGGATGCCAGTTTGACACAGACTGGGCAGACTTGTCTCCCTGCTGGGCTGGTAAAAAGCAAACGGGAAAAAAGGGGGAAAACCTTTGAAGCACAGGCTTCATGGACCCGTCAATAGCTGGTATTGACCCCTTGCGCTTTTATTTAATAAGGTTCCCATTCCTTGATTTGCTGAATCCTCATTGCTATGCTAGCTGTGCTGCAGCATGCTGTCATACTGCTGATGCCAAGTATTTCCGCATTGATTACACCTCTGGGATTAGCTCAAATGCAAATGCGAGTGTGTGTATGTGAGTGCCGGAGAGGAGTAAGTGAAGGAATATCATAGTCTTAAGCAGAGACTTGCCCACATTGTGATTGTTTTCACACATGTAAGTCATTAATTGCGCTTACTACAAATTATATAATCCATTCTTTTTTAACAAGCTGTCCTGTTTACAACACAGTAAAATACATTAAGTCTATTCATGTTTAGATAAATGTTATTAATACAGCAACTAAACATATTCCCTCCTCCACATGTGCCCTTTAAAAAACAACGAAGAGCTTCCAAACGTTGCAGGCAACACTGTATGTATGGGAACACTGGCATCTGTGAGAATTAGGTTTCCTTGAAAAGCCTGGGAAACATTAGACAGAAAGAAACAACATGAAGCACAGCCAGATTAACATGCAGCAAAGAAGGAGTCCCCTGTCTTATAATTATGCTGTGGATTAAACTGTGATCAGCCATTCTAAATTGATCTTCAGGAAAAGTAGGCTGTGGCAGCAGCGACTTATATGTGCTGAAAATGTACGCGCAAGTGTTTTACCTTATTAAATAAATCTCATTTTGATTTGGTGAACGACACATGTTCACAGGTGTGAAGGTCAGAGCAATACAACAGGCTGATTTAATCTCTGTGCTCTGTGTGTTTGATCCGTTTTGCCTCTTTTGTGTTCCACTGATGCTCCTTTTGTGTGCTGTGTGAAAGATTCAACATTTTGTCGTTAGAGGTTTAAACCTGCACTTCAGTTCATCTGTGCTGGTGTTTGACGTGTTACAGTTAGACAGTCAGACATTAGAGTCCAATTTTATGAACTCCTTTATTCACTGGTTTAATGTGTCAGTGCCATGGCAATGCCATGTTTTCATCCGTACCTTTCTGCACCCTCCATGGCTAGATATGAATTGAACAATTTTACCATCTGGCTATATTTGGCCAGGAGTGATAAACAGTTTGCCAAAGCTGTGAGTAATGTAAAAGAAAAATTAAATGAAAAAGAGCTTCTTTAACAACCTGCTGGTCCACTCTCCAGTGCCACCAGATCCACTTGTTCAAATACAATTAATAAAAGTTTTGAGTATTTTCTGACTTAGTTGTAGCAATTGAGATCCTAGCAAGTGAAGCCTCATGTCGAAGAGACAGCCAGGATTTTAAAGCATTGTAACGGTTGAGTAGCTAGAACCGAGACAGGATTTGTCAAAATGGATTTCCCTTTCATGCTACTGAACACAGTATTAGTTCCACAGACGTCCATATACCATCAGGACCATTAACTGCATATAATAATGGGCGTAGGCTCCTGGTCTGCAAAGTGAAGCCAATGTGGAAGTGCTTTAAAATACAATACCACTGAGGCATGACAGGTGGAAAAAAATAATCTGGCTCCAATTGACTCCCATTCAAAGAACATAAATACCTTTAATAAATTACAACAACTACATGGTGTCAGTGACCAACTTCACTCCATAATTGCATAATTAATTATCAAGCATCAAGGAGATATTTTTGGGTGTGTTCAGTTTGACCGGTATCTCAGTTCTGGACCCATCAATGATTGACACCAGCATATTTGGCTTGTTAGCCCAAAAGGACCATTCAATTGAGTCATATCTATATCATCTTGACTCGAGTTGGTTTAAAATTACTGTTATTTTCTCGTTATTCATCTGTGCAGTAGACATTTACCACCCACATTTCTGCTGTTAGTTAGGCTCATTTTTGGCCTGATGCATCAGCCGCTTTCACATCTTTTCACTTTGAGCAAAGCATCTGAAACCTATCTATTGGCATACGTCCGCTCCATGGTAGGCAGATATTTTCTGCTTCAACCAGTTGCTACTGCTTGGTCATGACCAAGTCAAAATGTGCCGCAATGCACCTGGTGATATCTGGGTGTTAGCGGCGTTCCAGAGAAGTAGCAGTTCAGCTTAAGTCGAAAACGTGTTAATGAGCGATGTCGATTCTGCGATCTCATCAGCATGGTTCAATGCTGATCAAACTACATCAGAAACTCAAATTGAGCAGAAGCACTAGGTGACACTGGCTAGTTCATTTTAGCCAGTTTCTGGTTCATCAAACTTGTGTCTTGTTTTTCAGCAAGTACATAAAAGTTTTCTGGCAAGTATATATTTATATTTTTTCATTTTCTAGTTTCACATATTTTGTATGATGCATTTAAAAGTTGCAGGTATTTGAAGAGGAGCCAATTAGCTTCACAATTTATATCATTAATATGATGTATGGAAACATCCAGCCAAGACTGCTAGATAGTCTTGGCTATCTTCAGGAGTCAATTTTATCACTTTCTTTATTACTGCACTACAAAAATACTGTATGAACTCACTAATATCTAAGAATGACAAAAAAATATATATAAAATGTTCAAATTTACCATCACCTATGGGCATCTCTGTGTTTTATAAGGCAAAGAACTGGTAAGTAAGTGATAAATACCTTATAAGTAATATTTTCAAAGCACTAGAAAAATCACTCAGTCCAGCTCCACAGCACCTTCTGACTCACCCTCTGACAACCTCTTGCCACCCCATCATCCAAGTTCCTCAAAGGCCAAAAGGAAAATAGACATACTGTCCACAGCAACACAGTAGTCGTCTTTATCTCTTCTGGTGCCAAATCGTGTTTTTAAAACTGACATATCCTTTTTTTTTCTGAGAAGCTTTCAGACTGCCATTCTGCTTGAACACATGCTCGCCAACACAATTTCCTTGTCTGGAAATAGCAAACTGAGACGGTCTTTAGCTTCCCCAGGGAACTGTTCTGAGCCAAGATGCCATATGGAGGTGGGTGTACCATGACTGGTGGGAGAGCAGGGTGGAACTACAGAAACAATCCAGGTATGGAGGAGGTCGCCATTAAGTGCCACCTTCCCAAGGGGATGGGCCGTGATGGGAGTTACGGTTCGGCATCAGTCGCTCTCACACTCTGGTTCCATTCACACAGCTGTCACAGCTGCTTGGCTTGAGATGACAGGTGGGATAGATGGAGGAAGGAGATGGTGAGGGATGTGAGAGGATCAGTTTATAGTGTGCCAATGAAAAAGCACGAACATCTGTTTGCAGTGAGATATGGACAAATACTCACTACAAATCACTAGAGAGTGATTATTCATTTCATTTGTGCCAGATCCTGCAAGAAACAACCAGACAAGTACCTATCCTGAGGAATTCATAGCTTCTGATTATTCTTTTCTTAGACTGATTTGAGGCACTTGATGTTACCACCCTTGAAGTTTCTGCAATTGACTTTGGGTTGATTTCAACATGACCCCTAAAGCTATACACTCTGACCCATTGCCTGTTGTGACTTTTGAGATCTCTGGGTGTTTTGGCATTTTATCACAATACACTCAAGGTTTATCACTTGGAAGTCCATACAGCATCTCTCCTCTTTAACCACAGCCAGTGACTGCTCTTTTCAATGACATTGCTGAATGGTTTAATTTCCTTCTTCTTGGCCTGCCCTCTGATTTTTACTATCCTCAGTTCTATTACAATGCAAGTACCTACACATCTTCTACAATCTAAATGAATTGGATACACTTCCAGAAAGTTGTAAGTTACCATAATGTTGACTGGTTGATTGGTTGTTGCAGTAAATTTTGCAATGAATTGATCAATTCCTTAGAGAGAGGATTCACACATGGCAGTAAACTACCCTTGAAGCGTCTCCACACTGCTGACCTCTAAAGTGGTGCTCACACATAATGGCAAAAACCTTTGTTCTTTCAGTTTTTATGCAATGATTTTCTCGCAAACCAAAAACTGCAAATACAGAGCCCTGTAGGACACCATCCTTTCTGCAGTGGTAGAGTATTGATTAGACAGTACTGAGTTGTAGGTCACTTGCTTTTTGGCACCACTCAGAGCCAAATACAGAGTCACTGTAATTACATGGAAAGCGGAAGGAAATAAACTTAAAGTAAATAACTATGCTTTAGGATCTGTTTTTGTTTGAATGAAACATAAACTGCTACACAGTTTGAGTAGACGATTGTATAAATGGATGTATGGATAAATCAACAGATTTTTGAAAATTCTTCAATTTGACCATCTTGGATTTGCTTCATACTTTATAGAAATGGTCATGTTTATCCAGTAGTGTGTCCACTGATTGGATCACATTGGTTAAACACAATGAGAAGCAGATGAAAACAAATTCAGACAGTGACCAAACAAAAAAATGTTATTTTCTCTGGTGTAATTTCTGTTAGGGTAGACTTTGTCATAAATTGGCAATGTCTATACTAAATATAAATGAAATCATCTTTTTTGTTAAAGACTCATGAATTGAAAATGATTTCTTTCAGACTTGGACCTTGTTGATAAAGTATATAACATGGGGGATTAAATGGCAAATATGCAACTGTGTAGCCAACTGTCTTGAAAGAATAGAAGGTTTGGAAGGTTTGTTCTGCATAATAATGCAGAACAAACCCACAGCAATGTCATGCATTTAGTTTAAATATGTAGCATCAGAAATAATTAACTATGTATTGATATTTAAAAAAAATACTCCTTCAACAGCTTTGTTAAATACAGCTGTGGCATCTAAGAAGATACAAGCCAAAACCTTTGCTCACTAGTTGTTGGGTACAATGATATTATTTACAAAAATAAAACTAGTACAGACACCTGAAATACCCCCAGTGAGTTAAGCTTCTTGTACAGCCACTTATTTGGTTTGTCTTGGGCTAAGCTTGTAAAACACTCTCCACTGAATCACCTTGATGCTTCTCTTGAACACAAATTGTAATATTTTTTTCATCTAAACTTGGAAATCAGAGAGTGAGGATGATGACAAAGAAAGCAATGAATAGATAAGAGAGAAGAGGAAGTCGAAGAGGAAGAAGAAGGAGTGGGATGAACAAAAATGCAAGCACAGTTTCTTGAATTATTATTCTCATTTGTAAAGTCTTAAAGGCTGCTGTCTGCTAAGTAGGTGCTATGTAATAATGATGATGATAATTCTGGAGAGTGTGCTGTCAGCTCAGTTAATGGGGAAATCAATGCAAGCCCAACATACTAGGTGTTTTGGTGTCTAAACTGCTTTGTCATAATTTTGTAGAACACCTGCAGCTAAGCTAGTGGCTGTCTGTGCTGGGTGGTAGAAGGACCGCTAATGAAATCCTGCATGTCCTATAACTCTGGGCTCATGTGTCTGTCACAAAACTGTCACACCAGATGTAACAATATTCTACTTAAAGAACATGTTCTGTTTCATTTAAATAGCACAAAGTTTAATTTTGCTTTTTTTTTTTTTTTTTTTTTAATTCATGGGAGTATTGACAAGTACCAAACTGTGGCAGGTGCTTTCTCAGCTGCTTTCCAAGAAATATGAAAACATGTGACCCAAAATCAGAGTCATGACTATGTTTATGTCCAAGCCCTAAACTCTCCTTAAAAGCAATTTCCCTTCCTTCCTAAAGTTGGGTACCATCTTTTGAAATACTGTTAGGAAGAGGAATAGGAAATATTGAACTCAGGTCTACAGAATTTCAGCACAGTGGAAGAAATATATTATCATGAAGTAGGTCCCTGCATACCTTCCAATGTGTATATTCTGGAGGGGGAGGAAAGAGTGGATGAGTTATATAAGAAACAGATGCAAAGTGTGTGATTGGAAACAATGGAGAAGTGTGTTTGTGAGAAATTCTATGCTATTGTAAGATATGTTGTCAACCTTTATGCAGGTCTCAGAGGCTATACAGTATGTGTGCAGACATTCTTGTATATGCATAGGTGTGTATGTTTGTGTGAGCATACTGAGCAAGCCTGATAACCAGAATGTGCGGTCACCTTGCCTTATGATTAAAGGTTTTTGCTCTTTAGCTGTTTAAAAAGGAGCCTGTTTGTCCTCAAAGGGGAGAAAGGAACACAGCGAGTGGAAAAAAGCATGTTTTATCAGTCACAGCCAGAACTCAGTATTTTTCTATTTTTCTCAGATTAGGCTTATTCACAAGGTCCTATAGGTGAAATACCTTCAGAGATAATAAAAGAGATTAACATCACATTCAGAAATCCCTACCAGGGAGAGAGAATGAGAAAGAAAAGCTTTTGAAATAAACAAAGCTCTACAATTTCACTTTTTTTTCCTTTCCTGTCTATGAATGCTTTGGATTTGGCTTATGCTTAACTTCTTAAATATTCACATTAAGATCATCTGATCTGTTCGTGGCAATTTTTTTTCTTTCTTAGGTCAACTGCAAACAAAAACGAAACTATAAACCTAAATCCACTGTGGACTGAATGATTAAAAATGGTCATGAAAAACATTCATCTACCGTGAAAAAAAGGTTCCCAACTCCAAAATTCATTTTGTAAGAACGAAATGAAAGTTGAAATTACAAATAATGTTTCCAGGATGGGGGCTGAGAGACTTGATTATTCAATCGGCCATCCAATCAAAGGCGCGTACGGTCACGCTCTCTTTCCAAGCTGTCATCCATTGTCTTGCTGTCAGAGAATTTGGAGGGACACCGGGTGGCCCCAGGTGTCAGTTTAGTCTTGAAAATGACAATGTCACACTGCCAGTGTCCCTATTTCCCCATTCACTCAATGATATCGTAACTAGCAGGCAATCAGAATTTCTATAAATGGATGCAAATGGATTGGCTTAAGATATTAATCAAATTCCAAATTTCGAATGTCACTTCATGCCAATGCTTTCAAGGGTATGGCATTCAGGCACTAACAATGACAAAGGCCTTAATATTTCAGACACTTTGTCATCTACTGAGAGGATTTTCATCTCCCACACCTGTTTTCTCCTTAACTCTGGTCTTATATTCACTCTATCAAGTTAAGCAGCAACGTCAGTGAATTCAGCACGGCCCCACTGTAGCAGCAGAGTCGTTGAAATGACCCTGGAGCCCCAACCACTAATCAGAACTGTCGCAAGGGAGGTCCGGTCCCCCATTGACACTTCGACAGCCATTGGTGCAGAGCCACTGGCCTGCCATCAATAAAGAGGCACATTTACATAAGCTGACAGGTACGCAGTGTTCAAGTCCCGCCCACCCACAAGGACTCCACATATACACTGATTCACTGCACACTTCACTCAGTTCAAGTGTATGGTTACCCAGTTTTTGAATCCATATGGAGATCCTGCATTAATTAAGAAACAATCTTTAATGCATGTTTTTAAAACCGGATCAAACTGGATCTAAAGACTGAGCTTGATTTTTCATGTGATGAATGCCAATGTGACGTTTGATATCACACAGTATTATACCAGATTAAACCCAAACATTACTTTAAACACTTTTTAATGGCTAGAATGTAGTTTTACAGAACACATCGATCACAAGGCATGAGAGCAAAAAAATGTAGAAATGACAGGCAACTATAAAACTAAAATCACAATCAGATCTTTTATATTTTAGTGGTTTTAATATAAAAGAAGAGAAAAGATCCAAAAGAGTTATTGTAACTTCTAAATCATCATTTCATCTCCAGACCCCATGTGAAGCTCCTGCTCCATCAATTCAAATGGGGGGCTCTGGCTGATGAAATTATTAAGTAAGTAAATTATGTCTAATTGTAATTCAAACCTATTCACCTGCTGATCATTGTGGTAAAAGATAAAATAAATTTACAGGATAATATTTGTTTCAGCTGTAGCCGAATCAAAGCAACATGCGGTGCCCCGATCACATGCAGCCGCTTGAGTTGGTTTAGCACGCAGCTGTTTTTGGTCTGAACGCCTTGTTAAGACAGATGGACGTACACATTCTGGCTTGACTTTTGCCCCTCCCAAGAGTCGGTCATCCCAGAGTAGCTGTGATCGATTTTTGCCAAGTAGATTGTTGTTTGACCTGAGGTGTGTGAGGGGGGAATGGGGCTGAGGGTCACGATGTGGGAATGATCAACAATTGGGCTTTTAGATGATGGGTTAGATTCCTGCTGTGTCTGATATAAAACTGAACTTGGCTGTTCAACAGACCAGTAACAGCAATGCACAAAAGAGCCGTCTCTCTCCTTTTGTCAACACTGATAAGGACATGTTCATCTTGTTTGAATAAACTTTTATTTGAATCGTCACTGGGCAAAACCAGCTGGGGATTCCGTGTTTACTTTCAGCGTGACACACACACACACACACACACACACACACACACACACACACACACACACACACACACAGTGCCTGGCGAATTGATCTGTGCAGTGAGAGAATAAAAGCTTCAAGCTTCAAATGTAGAAAGGCTGATGTAAAATGGGTAGTGTAAGTTAAACACAACATTTTTCCATTATTCTGTCCAACAGTATTTTTTTCTTTTTTTATCAGTTAAGACTGTTAATGGTATATGACGGCATTCATGCAATATATCGCATGGTTCTTTTGCTCTATATTTTCCTATAAATTTTCACACTGAAATAAACATTTCTTGGTAAAATTACTGACTCAACTGTAGAATTGTGAAAAACCGTGGCTTTCTCGTAGTAATTCAAAATAAATTATGATGCTTATCTGCTGAATTTCACAACTTTGCTGCTTGGCCAGTTTATCTGTGTTAACCATTTCTAGAAACGTCTGTACCTCTCGGGTCAAACCGGTCAATTGTTATTTCCACAGGACATGATGAACAAGACATTTCTATATAGATCTCCAATAGCAGATATAGCTTCAGGCCACTTGTTGTCATAAACAGCTGTTTTTCCAATTCAGATTTCATGACCATGTTGCAATAGAGAATGTTTACACCATAAACCCATTTTGATTTGATGATAATGGTTTTTTGGATGCATCTCCTGATTTCTTGGACTGGAAGTAATAGGTTTGATTGTTAAACGCAAGTTTAATTTGATGTGATTGTTGGTAGATCCGATGAAACGTTCCAATATTTTGCTAATTTTGCCATTTTACATGATTATAATCATAATTGAAATAAGAGTAAAGACACAGATGAATAACCACATTACTTGAGACAGTCTAACTGCAATTTTATTGCTTTAAAAAATAGAAAGTCTAAGAAAATCTTGAACTAATCTGGATACCCTTGAAATTATTTCTACAGTGTCAATCAAATGTGGTAGAAAGGTCAGTGAGTTTGTCCACCTCCAACCAAGTATCATCTACACAGAAAAATTTATTTATGTTCCATTATTACCCACTTCAACACGCCTAATACCTGCAATCACACCAATGCTTTCGGGCAATTTTTATGATCTATCACACAAGGTTACGCACTGTCAGATCTAGATATCAGATCACGATTTAAGATCATGGAGCAAGGTTCTTTGCAGGTTTTGGTTTGATTTATATCACTGAGGTCCTACGTTTTTGTTCGCCGACTGTATGTGTGCATCTGGATACCTCACGTGAGTGTGGAGTCAATGGCAAGGGAGACGTGAGCAAATTGACGCATTTGTCAAATTTACAACGTGCATCCGAGTGTTTTACTTTTCTCGTCTCATTAACAGTTATCTGTCTGACCGAGACAAATACTTCAAAGAGACATTGCAGCGGTAGCTTGGTCATTCAGAGCTTGACAGTTGTCGAGCTCTATATGGAAATAATGCATTTTCAACAGATAAAAAAAAGAGTGTGGTAGCACATAACTGTCACCATCACCCTCTGGTTGATTGAAGAGTGTTTCCCAGTGTGTCTGGATAGGTACTTCAATAAATCATTCATATAAATATAAATCAACACATTTAATTTCTCTGATAGTTCATGGGTGAAATAAGAGTATTTACTATCACTAAGATAAAAAATATGTGAGGCATGGTGCAGCATTGGTTGACTATGGAGACTGCTGAACAATAAAGTCTAAAAAGTCTAAAAGTTTTTATTCCAGTCATAGCAGCATGCCAATTATAGATACAGCAGTATTTATGAAATACATCAGTTTACAAATGAACTGAAAGAGTTTGAAAGCCAAAGACAATATGAAAAAAAAAACTGTTGATACATTGCCATGGACTGTATGCTGAGATTTAAGAGGTAGGGTGGTTCCAGCATAAGCATCTTGGTTGAGGGTGAGGAGCAGATGGCAAAAGGATTCTGAGAAAAACAGCAAATCCTTTGATATGTCTGCAATGTCTCACTCACAAGAGGCATCAGCAAATACGCACAAAAAGCTGCGTTTGGAAT
Source organism: Polydactylus sextarius (assembly GCA_016801845.1). NCBI lineage: Eukaryota > Metazoa > Chordata > Actinopteri > Polynemidae > Polydactylus > Polydactylus sextarius. Next base: position 11,052,897 of record CM028929.1, read on the forward strand.
GCAAATGGGAACTGGTGACAAATTGGAACTAGGGGAAGTGATGAGAGATTAAGTATTTTTCTCATGGTTGATCAGTACTGCCAGCGCTTTGACAGCAACAGATCCTCAGACAATTTATCTCATATTACCTGTTTACATAGTTCAAGCATTTGTATGATTCCTCATTTCTAGTATTTACAGAATTCAACAACATGTATGATGAACAAAAGAGAAGCAGGAATGTTGTTATAAAATTTTGGTAAGGATTATGGACTACAATATACTACTCATGTGATTCTTGTAAATTTTTTTTATTATAGCAATGGTGTGGTGTATAGCACTGCTGCCTCATAGCGAAAAGGTTCTTTATTTAAACCTGATTACCACTATAAAGTTACAAGAATCCAGTAAAATAAAATTAACCCAATGACACATCTGTCTCTACCAACATGTCCATCAGTGATTCATTCCAGTGATTCCGATGCCTTGAACACAGATACACGTCCCCAATGAAATGAACTATGAATCTACATCATTAAAATTAAAATTAAATATATGAGCTGTCAAGCTGTAGTGCATTTACTAAGCTTATCTGAAAATCAACTCATCATCACATTTTCTATAGAGTTCATATTAAAGGAGCTGCCTCCTACCCATGAAGCCCTACAGTCCCCATTTATTGCCATTTAAATTGAATAAAACACGTTATTCAAAATGCAGTGGGAGATGCAAATGTCATGGCCATTTTTCAGCATAATGGCAGGTCATTCGATGAAACAATATGCAGCTCGTCTTTCTTAAGAAGCTCATTCTATAAATCAAAATATATTATAATTGCCGCTGCCGTAAAATATGTGTTTCTGTGTAAATACTGATGGAGGCTAGGTAATTCAATTCACCATATATGAGTAAAATTTACACTGCTGCGCATCAGTAGCTAATTTCCTCAGGGAAATTAATCTCTGCAGGTTTAGGATGAACACTGACCACTGTCTGCTGTGTAAATATTGACAGTAGAGGAGAATGAAGTGGCTATAACTAGCTCATACATGAGACAGCTAAATTATGTCTGCACAGAGGCTTGTGTTCACAGTAGGCCTGGTATTTATAGCGTCCATAGTTGATCTGAAATGAATCAGTTGGGGTCTATGAAAACATGGCTGGGGAGGGAATTGAGAAAAAGCAAACAGGAAATCAAATGTGTGACAAGCCATTGGTTTAGTTGTCACTTTACAGAGTTATCATCATTTTACACAGGCTTTGAGGATTTTCATCATAGATCCAAGACATTTGTATATGCAGCCAATAACACACTGGACACTGGACTTGATGTACAGCCTTCACAAGCAAGCTACAACAACACAGTCAACAGTGGCAAACAATAGCTTTGTCTGTAAATGCTGCAAGGCTCTGCCCTTCCAACTGTGGACTCAACACTGTGATGGATTCCACCATATCACACTACAGCTGCCTTGGATTGTAGCACAGCATGTTTGGCTTTCAAGACTCCCTTGGCACACATAGACTGGCGGGCTTTATCAATGGTCTGGTGCTGCCAGTGAGGCCCTATCTTTCCATCTTTGCAGCCATGCTTCCTCCTGTTATGCAGGGATATGACTATCCCCAAAGAACAACCTCGGGGCTATTTGCGGGACCTCTGCCAAAGTCTAATAGTTTCCTGGAGTAAGTCTATAAGTCAGCAAAGGCAGAAAAGCCTGACTTCATCCCACCGTGGACACAGCATTGTCAGAGCTGCTGCAGGCCAAGGCCATCATATCTGAAGCTTCATTGATTTTGCTCTGGTAGATATGTAAACAAAAGATCACTGTTTGGATGATATACTGGCCTTGTTTTTTAAAAAAAAAAAAAAAAACCGCCTGTGATTCTGCTTTTGCATTCTGCGTCACCAGCTTCATTCAGCAGTTTTGAATGATAAACTCAACCCTGGATTTATAGCGTGGTGGAAAGTAGGGTTGTTGCTGAGAATTGATGACAAGCAGGGACACAGGGATGATGACCAGCATCGAAGTGAGAGATTCTACACATGTCCCTGCATAGACATACCCCTGAACACACGGAGCTAATTGCGGAACTTCAGTGAAAGCACAGATTTAAAAGTGTCAGTTAAGCCCTGCCCCTAGCTTGCCCCTTGTTGCTAGATATTTTTCTACCTTCATTTAGTTGAGTCAGAGCTTGCATTAGAGTTCTTAGCATAGGAAGAAAGAACTGCATCTAGCAGAGTGCTACATCAGTGCAAACCGCATCAAAATCTTATCATGGCATCCGGGGGGGGGAAACATCTGAGCAGTGAAGTTCTTGACTCTTATGTATTAAATTAATGGGGGGAAAATGTCACGATGACTCCCATTGAGGTGAAAGAGCAGAAGACATGACATCCTGGACAAGGTTTGATTGATATGACAGATATAATGTGTTTTTGTGGAGTTCCATTCCAGAAACAACAGCTTTTGTTGAAACTTTATTGAATAATAAAAAGAATACAACTAATCATAATCCACAGGAAGTCCTGTTCCTGTGAGACAGATTCAAAAGTTATAGTTGGATAATGCAACAATACCAATGGAAGGAGAAATGACTGATCAACTGGTATTTGTTAAGCATCAGGCCAGTTTGTGAAATTGATTTTTTGAGTTAACAAAAAAAAAAGTGTTTCCAGCATCATTCCCCCAGAGACATTTGCCTCTTTCTGTTTATCCCCTCGACATTCTCCCAACTCATAACAATAACATTAAGTACTCAGGATTTTTCCCCGCGCAACACCTGCCACATTATGTGATGACATGAACCATCCTACCATCCCAGTTCCCATCTGGCAGCTGCCAACATTATAACTGTTCGCTAACATGGGGGTTAATGAAACCCCTGTGTTAGCGAACGCACCTCAGCGTTCAGGGCTCAAGCTGCTTGGAGATCCACATGCAGCCCTGAAGGATTGGCTCCATTATGGATGCCAGCACGGGGCTACACACACTTCCTGAATAAAATAATGCTCACACCTGCTACCTGGGCTCAGCTGTTGCCATGCAACGCCAGAGATGATGCATTCTGCTGTGTTTTCTCATGCTGTGAGCACAATGTCTGCAATTACAATGCGATTAGTGGACTTCAAGAAAGTGTTAACTTGTCTGTACAAGGGCCATTGTCTTTGCCACCATCCAACATATATGTCATAGATTCAGCTCTTGATCTAAGAAGATTCTTTAAGAGTTTTTCTTTTGTTTTTGTACAATATGAAACACAGAAAACTGAATTCAGGGGTTCCCAATCTAAAACTCTTTGGCCTTTTAAAGCTGTTTCAAGGTAAACTAAAGTCTCAGAGAAGTCTCGCACAGTGAACCTTAACGTTTTGTTGTTTAAGGAGATATGCAGGGGACATATGCAAAGGAAGACGATAACTTTGGGGGGTATCTGACTATTTACGTCCGGCTCCATGAAGTGGGAGGAGGACTCCGTTGATATTGATACTGGTGCATGCTCTCTCATACCTTTTTCCTTTTCTCTGTACACTTAGTGAATACAAGATGAAAGATGCAGACCTTTTCCTCTCTGGCTTTTAAAAAACCCTTTGAGGATGCACCCCGACATTTATCGTGGGCCATGTCTTTGAAACGACATGAAAAGGCGAAGGGTCCGATGTAAAGGAGGAACGGTGCTCATTCACACAGTATCAGATTGAAGAATTAGGAGGCTGTAGTATTATAGTTAACAGTTACAATGCACTCAAAACAAGCACACTAGCTATTCATTTTATACTGTTGGTAAATCCATTATTATTGAGTGTATGCTCTCTGAATTTTTCCCTCTTGTTTATGGTTATGTTTTTTTTTTTTCATGTATTGCTGATGGCAGTGATCAAAGCTTCACTTTTTTAAGCTCATGTTGAGCCTTAGCTTCAAAGGAATGACCATCCTGTGAAATTTAAACAACAGTTAGCACTTGCATTACTACATTCAGATGTCAGTTTGTATTGTAGTTCCAACAGCCAGCCAGTTTGTCAGCCATGGTCCATATCCAATCACAGTCCCTTTCACAGCAATCTGCCCTTCGGACGGGAGAAAAATAGCTATGATTTCTTTTCAAATGTGCTCAATGAGACATGGTTTGAAGGGCTGGTTTATAGGTAGAAGTGACTTTGTCAAATTGTGGGAGATATTCTGTGTCTGTGACTTTCTCCAGTGCCACTACCTGCCATGAACTACTGTACAGTAGCACGTGGGAGGACTCACAATGGCCTGGACATACTGACACACACACAGACAGAGAGAGAGAGAGAGAGACACCGATGTCCTCTCACCCACAGTCTTCAACTCCCTTCATACTTTCTGCTATTACAGAGAGGGATGCTGCAACCTGCTAATCAAAAAAAAAAAAAAAAATCCTATGCTTTTTCTGCTGGGAAAAGGGAGTCTTCTCTAAGGATATGTGAAGTATTTTAAGCTTATGTAAAATAGGTGTGTGAAGAATCAGCAAACATAACCACAAAGGACCTGGGGGATTGTTCCAGCTCCTTTTGATAAGTGATTTAAGAGTCCAAGTGAAGGCAGACGAGTGAATGATGTAGATGATGGTCTGATGCAAAGGGCTTTTATCTATAATTACAGGTCACTTGCATGGACATGAGCTCATTTATTGAGAGGCAGCTACTGCCTTGGTCTCTTAAACACTTTACCTTTCTCAACAGCCCACACCGTTTACTGTCTGTGTCTTTACTGATTAGGATGCAGAGGTTAAACTACATTGCTGCTGTGATTTTCTTTACTGCTAATCAAGAACTCTTAGAAATGATGGAAGACAGTTTGCAAACACATACATTAAGACGCAGAGATGCACTCTGGGGATGCCAGTGCAAGTCACACTGAAATATCTCAACAATCATATGGTCTTAGCATCTTTAACCACACCTTATGAATGTCTATATCACTGTTCCTCAACAGCATGAGCGCTTACTGCTTTATAATAGTGGGATGCAGCTATACTCAGTACACGGCCTCATTTCCTCATTTCCCTGCAGGTTCACCTTGTTCAGCTCCTCCACCGCTCATCATACCTACAGTCTCCACTATCATTTGCTAGCATTTCAGAAATTACACATCAAGGCCACAGTAATTCACAAAAGCAACTCAATCCGAGTTATGTTTCCTGTTGGTGTCTAGAAATTGAAATCACATTTATCTGAGATGTTTTCAAACTACAAGGTATGTTAACGGACATAAATCTGCTCACAGATCACAGACAAATGAAAAAAAAAAGTTCTTTTTACATGCAGATCTTGCCTCAGAATGCCCTGGTATATATTCAATAGCCAAGTGATCTACAACCATAGATTCACCACAAACTGCTGTTAGCTAAATGAACATACAGTTGATAGTTTGGTCTGTATTAGTTTAACTAATACAGACTAAACCTAGCACTGACTCTGCTATTTAAATTTTACTGCCGTTTAAATTGACAAAACCTTTGACCACTAGAAAAAAAAATTGTTCATTCTTAAGTATAAGTCATCTTGAGATGTCACATTCAAAGTGCCAAAACATGTTTTGTGAGATCACAATGACCTTTGACCACCACTACCTAAAAAGTCTTCAAGTCCAATTAAACATTTGTGGCATTTGCGGCCTTCTTGAGCAAAATAATGTGTTTTCTGAGGTCACAGACTCAAAAATATGACGGATGTATGTAAATATGGAAAGCTTGATTGATGACGTGGAAACATCATGTCTTCAGCCAAAGTTGTTAATAGTATCAAGGCATAGGCTCAAGTCAGAGCCCCCTTTAGCTAACGTTATCTTTAATATCATTCTAAATTATGGGAAATAAACAGTTTATGATCATTTCCAGAAGACAGTGACCAAATCAGAACTACAATAACCAAAGCCCATGTCATTGTTGGAAAAACCTACCTAATTAATATTAATTATGGTCCATGATAAACACTGCGCTGACAAAATATTAACATGCAAGAATAAGCTCTATTGGCTTTCGCATTTAGCTCAAATCACCATCATGCTTACAGTAAGTACAGGCTCAGATCTGCTGTCACCACTGTAGACTCTTTGTCTTGCTTCACTTTGTCCTTTGTCTTTGGATAGAAGACTGTATTTGTATGTATGTTGAATGACAGAGGCATGATTGATGTGATAATAATGCACTCGCTGATGTGCCTGACGCAGTCCTGTCTAAACAGTTAAGCTTCTACCCATGTCTGGAATCTTAACAATTCATATAATTCATTATTCACATTACTTCTAACTTTGTGAGCCTTGGCATGATTACTTCAGAAAATTTAAGTACATATGGACAAAAACATTGAATTACTACAAGGGCGGTTGTCACTGATATGTGAAGTAATTTGATTTATCCTGACAAGTCACTCTTAGTCACTAGTGATGACCTCAAAATCTGTCTTTATGTTGATGACACTGCATTAAAAAAGCCGACAAGGTCATAAAGTCACCTCCACTCAAATGCTATTATTTTTTTTAGCTGATGACGCATTGATTAAGGTAAGTTTTCAGTATTAAACACTTGTCATTCAATTTTTTAACCTCAATTTCCTTTGGCAATGACAAAGTGTTTGATTTGCTAATTTGCCTTTGAATTGCAAATGGGCTCTCCTTGGAGCTTTCCCTGTGACACTGCTCAATTTAATTCCTTTTATATACGTGAGTGAGTGAGCGTGTGTGACTTTTAGGGAGGTCAATGGCGACAATGCCGTCGTCGTTTCTCGGTGGAATCCTCCGACCTGACACAGGCACAGAACGCAAAACCCTACAGAACCCTATCAGCACCGACACGCGTGGTCAAAGCCCGCAAAGCTTGGTGTGAAAGGATAAGCAGAGACAGAGAGGGGAGCTCGGGCTCAGTCAAAAACTCCCACAGATGAACATGTTGGGATTCGTTTGCATATGCAGCAATCTGGTAATGCTGCACAACACAATAGGGAGAATTATAAGGGAGCGAGCAGACACTTCTACTTTTAATGCATGCCTTTCTCTTTTTTTTTTTTTTTTACTGTGTATATTTGGGACTGTAAATGTTTCAGTATTGAAAAATCCTCATTTAAAAAAAAACCCCACAAATCTCCTAAATTCAATTCTAAATGCCATGCTTACACCTCTGTACTGTGTAAAGCAAAAGAAGGAGATATGTGTTTTTTTTGTTTTTTTTCCTTCTCCTAGGCGACACAGCATCCTGTTTATGACGATCACATGAGTGCGTAAGTGCTCCAGCAGACGCGGCCAATTACCTTTACTCATTAAAAAGCTTGAGAGGAAGCTAATCTAAGTTCAGCATCGTGACCTGCCAATAAATAATGTCACGTAATAACACATGCCATTCAGCCGCCGCCGTGTGCCTGCGCCTTGGTGAACTCACATAGTAAAGAAGCTGAGGCATGTAATTATATCAGCCAAGACATTTTTTTTTTTATTTAGAAAAAAAAAATCGCTGCTACATCACCAGCAGATGGCTGGGAATGGTTTAAAACGGTTGCAGTTTTACAGTAAAAAATAATAACCACACCTACTGCCATATAGAGATATGATGATAATTTGTTTTTGATGGCTGCACCTGTCTTTTTTCATCACGCTGCAGTGAGTCATGTTGCCTTTAAGGACCAGTTATGTCACAGCTGTAACTTATCACTTTGTGACCTATTTATTTCTACCCTCATTACCTGGATTTGCTTTTCTTTACAAGGCCACAGGCTTCAGTTAGAGACTTGACTTGAATTACCTTGTATTAAAGGACAACCTAGGTCCTTGTCTTTTCCTTTTTTTCCCGTTTTGATCCCTCTAAGTCCCCCACCCTCCTCTTTGCAACCTTGGTTTGACACAAACCATGTGTCGGGGCGCCAACTAGAAGGACACACCTGTCTTGGCCAGGTGTTCAAAGCCACTTTTTTTTCCCCCACTTCTCCTTTTCTTTTACTTACATCTCTTTTCCTCTACTCCTGCATTTAACCACATCATCAAGCAAACAAAAAAGGCCAGTGCACTAGTGACTCCACATGACCTCAAATAACAGCCACCCATCGTTGTATTGTGTATTGTTTTTTTTCCTCTTCCTTGTTGTTCATGCGCTTAATATCATCTTCCCCGTGCATCAAAAATCAATTTCAATAGCAAAGCAATGAACATTACCTGGCCCTGAATGTGATATGATTACTGCGTCAATTACCAGTTGTGTTTGCTGGTGCCCTTGGTCATATTGACGTTCTTAAATTGAGCTGTATGAGGATGAAGGACTCCGCTGCTGCCATCATTTGAGTGTATGCTACTCACCTCACCGCCAGAGTGTAGCTCTGGCAGTGCATTCAGCAAGGGATCTGCATGTCATAATGGGATATCATTACTTCAGTACCCTCATTACAAGGTCCTCATCTGCCAGACTCGAGTGTAATGTTAATTATTACCAAGGAGTAAGATCGGAAGGGGCATTGTAGCTCAAAATGCCATTTTGATTGGATTTTTCTCCCTTTCATCTCGTTAACAACTCAATAATGGCTTGTTTGGGTGTCAACAAGATGACGTGCAGACGTGCGTCTAAAGTACTAAACCTAAGTCATGTGCCGTATGTGTGTTAACAGTGATTCCAGCTACTTGAAAGGACACTATTATATGAAGCTTTAGTTGGAATAATATATATATATATATATATATAATATATAAAATTAAAAAAATGTATGAGGGCTTGTCGTTGTGTCTTGCACTCTGCTGACAGGCCTTTGAGGAGAACCAGAGGGGTACAAAGACCCAGGTAGCTAAAGCTGCTCCTGCACAGTCGATGTGCTCAGCATAAATATGAACTAATCTTTAACACACAGTTCTGAAGCTGAACTGCCACAAGCTTTTTGGATTGGAGTTCGCCAACTTCTGAATGAAAGCTAGATTGCCAGCTTTTATATGTACACACACACACACACACACACACACACACACACACACACACAGTGCGAGCACATGTCGAGATATTTGTTTGTGTTCCTGTATTCCTGCTAAACTTTTAACACTCGTGTAGTATGTTCAAACTACACTTTAACAAACTGTTTCAAATCAACGATCAAAACAATGTTTCAAGCAGACACTTTCCTTATAAACAGTCCTTAAATGGACCTGGTTTCATACTAAACTGAATTCAAAGCAGCAACACACTGAATTTACTCCAAACATAACCCTGAAGACAGAAGCACAGTGTCACAAAGGGCGATGAGATCACTTTCTGATGTGCATACTGATCTATATCTGGACCGTGATGCGACTGCTCATCATGAAAACAAACATGGTATATATAGTCAGTGAATACAAAATGTTTGAACTGAATAAATGCATTAGAAACAGAAGCTATTTCCATTGCTACACCTTCACTAAAGTTAAACTTAAGCCTGATTTAAACCTACAGTTGGTCAAGAACAATTTTTAGAAACTTAGAAAAAGAAATTTAAGGTGACTTTGATCAACTTTAGCTCACCATTTTAGTTATAATGTTTGACATATCCAAATGCTGGTTGGCATTAAGTTGTACTTGCTTTAAAATGATTGGAGTGATGCCCCCTATCAGCAGAACGGCACCCATTGTATGCTAAAGCAGTTTTATGATGTGACATTGCGATGGTTACGTTTAAGTTTAAGGTTTAAGCACAGAAGTGAATTTATCTGTAAATTACATTATATACATGTTCTTTTATTTCAATTTACACATAGAATCATACAAAGAAATACCTCCACTGACTTTTTTAATATCCATTTTAAAGGATCATCATTTATCGCAGATCAATTCACAGAGGCAGAGGTGCTTCTGAAAGGAGCTTGTGTTTTGTCAGTTTAAAAAGTACTGGGAGGTCAGTGTGCCTTATTATGATCAATATTTTTACATTTACACAAATTTGCAGAGTATATCCTACATCTTTACTGAGACAAGCCCACAAAAGCTGCTTTTCACACAATGTGTGCTGTACTTCTATTGTCCACAGAGACCAGCATCTACCCTGAAGGAAATAAAAAAAAAAAAAAAAACCTTGGCCCCCTTTGACTTCACTTCTTTTATATGGACATATTACATGACCAAATGATGTGCTGGCGTGCAGAGGAAGCACACACATAACAAATGATTAGAGCATAGAGGCCATTTACACGCCACAGTGCTTCAGTAAATGCAACCAGGCTTTGCTGCACCGATCCATCCACGAAAAAGTACTTCGGGAAAATAATGACTTTTTAACATGATCCCACGCTATATTTCTTTTTAAAGCCTAGTAAACTTCTATAGTTTCACAGCGATGCGAGTAGCGTGTCAGTCACGAGGATTACAGCGATCTATGAGTGCACGTCTTGCGTCAGATGCGAGATTCGTGTGTGCAGGTACTATCAGGCTGTCAAGTATTATCATCCCTCAGGGCCACTTCCCTGTTGTCTTCCTCTTGTCTCGTGTCATTTCACCCACCTCTGGCACTCCACGTCTGACCCTAAGACTACGTGTGTCTCTTTCATGAGCACTTGTCACAGTATCACACATGATATCTGAACTTATAAGTTCAGCTCTCCCACTCGCACTCTCACACACACACCAGTACACAAACACACAATCAGGTCAGGGTCTTTGAACGGGGGAACACACAGGCAGGCTCGTATCCAGTGTTCTCTGGCGTTTGAGCTCAGCTGTCTTAGTCTCGTCTGCCTTTGAAGTGGATTTAGACAGTTGGATGTTGGAGGAGCTGTGTGTGCTTCTTTGGCTGAGGAGAAAGCTCGGAGAAACATCAGTGGGCTGAGGCTTGACATGGTCTCACATACACACACACACATGCACACACACACATATACTGTAAATACAGGGCTTCTGAGCTACACGGACAGAGAAGGACAAAAAAGATGGAATGAAAAAAAAAAACTTTCCAGCAGAGGAGAATAAACCCAAAAACTGAGAGTGTAAACAAAAACCGCACGAGCCAGAGATAAAGTCCAGTGGAGGTCTTGACCTTATCAGTCTGGGAAAACCCAAAGGTGCAACAGGAGTGGTGGTTTCCTTTAGGCCCAGACAGCTGAAGCCCAGCAGAACTGCCTTCATAGAAAAAGAGCCTGAAGGTTGAGGTCAGCAATAGAGTGAGAGTGTTTATTTGTGACTACTGAAGGGGCATGAAAAGGGGAGGAAGGGTGACTTAGGCGCAGAGGTGGGTGGAGATAGATCTGAACACGGAGAAGACGGAGAAAAGTCGAAGTTCCAGACAAAGCTGGCACAATGGAAGATTGCTCTTAAGCTGGGAGTGGGTGTAATTAAATACCAGTTTGAAGTAGCACAGCAACGATCTTTTCAGTGGGCATGAAAATTGTAATTGTGGAAAAAGAAGATAAATACACACACACACAAAATTAACACATTAAACACACTGACCTAAAGCAGAGACACAAGTTTAGTGGCTTCTTTTTCTAGTATTTTACTTTTAGTTTTATTTTCCGTACATTTTTTTTTTTTTTTGGCAAAATCATCCAGAGAAGAATATTAATTTTATTCCACTCAGCAGTATCAGATAATCACAACAAAAAAGGCCAAAGACGCCTGCTATTTTGGTTTTGCCTGTAGTTTTAAATCGGTGCTAACTTTATTTTTAACAAGACCTGAATGTTCCGAGCAGTGTGAGCCAGCACTGTTTGAGCTTTGTTGTTAATATAATCTGGCAGGAACTTTTACATGGGGGTTTTATTTCTTTTTTTTTTTTTTTTTTTTTTTTTTTTTTTAAGTGTAATTTTCACCTCACGGTTTACTTTATATCTTAATTATTGCTTTAAAAATCTATATAATATATTGTAATTAGTGATTAGCAACAAAACTAATTATGACTAAAAGCAGACAGTAGTGTACATCTGTCCCCTTGAGCCACTGTATGTCACAAGCTAAACAGTAGTGGCTGGATGTATAATAATGTGAATATTAACATTGCAGCACCTATAGTATAATCTGCTATTCCTGAATTCATGCATCCAGATGAGCTCTAGGATTTAAACAGGCAACATAAAATACCATAGCGGTGCTTCTGCCTGAGAGGTAATATGGATTTGAGTTTGAGTTTCAACAGAAGAAGAGTACATGCACTTTTTTATTTATAAATAAATGCACCATTTTCCTTCACCAGATCATTTGGTCCATCAAAATGACATTCTTGCATTCGAGAGATATATACCTATAGATAACAGTGACCCCTAAGACCTTTTCTGTATGTGTTAGGAGTTAAATTTAAAGTTTTCACTGTCGCTGTTCTGACCTTTTTTTTTTTTTTAATTCGGATACATGTGGTGTGGAAATGTGGTGAGAAAACTGTTGATTCAGGAGACCCCCGTGACCTTTGTTCTAACAACGGCATCAGACTAAACTTTTAGATTTCCACCTTATTTGCAACACCCATGGTCATAAATATTTGCCGTGTCCACAATAATGCAACCACCTGGTAACAAATCAATGAGATCCTCCTGTAAGAAATGTATCTGAAATTTGAACCTCTACAACTCAATCACAACTGAGTAAACTCCACGTCACGTTAGCTGCTCAATGAACCTCACAGTGAGAGTATTTTCTCAAAAAGGTTATGGCATAATTCAATGTAAATTGGCCCCCTGAGGCTAAAATATTCCTTTTTGTAAGACGATTGGCTAAAATGAGTGGTCCAACCCACTCCATCCTAAACCAATCAAGCCAATCAGATCCTTGAGAGAATTGTTTGTACTCCCAGTTTGAACCGCTGTTTCTCAAATCTGATGAAGACAAACACTGGTTTGAAAAATTAGCCCTCACAACCAGTAAATAATAATTACAGACACACACACACAAAAAAAATCCAGAGTGCTCAAGTTCCCTCCTGGGTTTAATTAGGCATGAGTTTTGATCGACACTCAAGATAATACCTCATCAGCCAGGAGTATTCGACTTGAAAAACATGAAATCACCTCCAAAGCCGGTCAAAATCAAGAAGGCTAATCAGAGACGTACTGTACTGTACGTGTGATTCTGTTGATTTTGTCCAACGTCATTTCAATGTGACAACATGTTTGTTCACTGGTAAACACTTTAGTCAGGAAGAGAGAGAGAAAAAAAAAAAATCAAAAACGTCGCTCGTTCTACTTTTATTCAGCTTTTTTCACTTACAGGGTGGGCATTTTGTCTCGGAACGAAGCTCACTTTGTTCCGTTTGTTCTTTTGTTGATAAAATTTTAGAAGCTAGTGCAGTAAATTGCTTCTTCTAATCCAACAGTGTGTTCCTGTGGTTTTATCTCCATTTATATGTGTACTAGCTCTTTTACTTTCTACTGAAGTGGGCCTGTTCTGTCTCTTTTTTTCCCTTCTCCATAACCCTAACAGAAAATAGCCTTTTGAGGCCATACATGAGAGGAGACACCATTAGAGAGGTTGATAATTGCACAGCACTCCAGCTCTTCTACAGCATGTGGTCTCGGAAAAAGCACTGCTAAAAACCTTACCTAATGATTTAGCAAGACAGAGGAAGAGAAAATCAGAGGAAGAAGGAAAACAAAAACAAAACTTTACAAAGACCTGTCATTTTTTTTTTTTTTTTTTTTCATTTAACCAACTTCAACACCGAGACATAAACAAGTACACCTCGACAGTATATTTAAAATGAAAGTAAGAGCTGAGGCAGACCAGAATTAAAATTGATTGGCCATAATTTTTGCAACAGTCTAAACAAGAAGCAGACACACGTATATTGCAAAGGCTAAGACTAACCACACTTTCTTGTTTAATTTTGTGATTGGTTAGAGCAGCAATGACATTTCCATAATAACTAAAGACAGATTCTGTCCAACACATAAAAAAGCAAGATACTCAGAAGGAACTACAAATATAACTACAAACCACATAGCCTTGTAGTTTGCTAGTTTTACATGAATTTGTAGTCATTTTGTGCCTCTGAAGCTGTTTTGCTTCCATTATTGTGATTGTGTGTTTTTGAAGGACAAGTTTACTTTTTGTCATTTTTACTTTGTGTCACTTTGTAGTTGTTTTATGTGCCTTTGTGGTTGTTTAGTGTCTCTTTGTGGTTGTTTAGCATCTCTTTGTAGTTGTTTTGTGTGTCTCTATGGTTGTTTGGTGTGTCTTTGTGGTTGTTTTGTGTCTCTTTGTAGTTGTTGCCATCATTGTGGGTGTTAATGTCTGTGAAGGTGTTTAGAAGTGCTCTATAATTGTTTTGCATCTAATTTTGCTTCTTTTCTTTCCCTTTCTGGGATATCTTCCAGGTGAAAATGCCCAGTGGGCCCCATTTAGCAATCCGTCCATGACTTAAAATAATTAAAAAACCTTACACTGCATGAATATAGATCATAATGACAAATCGCTCTTCTTGTCATTTGTATTTTATGATATTTAATCAATACGCATGAAGCAGTTACTGTCCTTGCAGCTCAGATTTAGACATCAAGAATAAAGCATCTTACTTACTTAAGTTAGTACTCAGTATTTTAGAAAGCACTGGTGCTCTCTAATGCATACTGATGATCTAACTGATGCCCTAACGCTAACCCTCACAACATGACATGTTGTGAGGTCATTAGTCAAGAGAAATAATTAGCTAATTTCCATCCATCTGTATAATAATGGGGCTCATTGGGTAGGGCCAAATTCAAAACTAGTGGGAATATATATCATTCAGAACAAAGAGAGAAACTTAAAAAAAACCATATTAAAATCCTGTACGTCTATAAAGTGGATCTGAATATTTGTCTTACTTTTGGTATTCAATTAGTTTGGCATAGCAGATGGGACTAAATGACCGATACAGAGGAGAAGCCAGTTAGGGACCCAAAGTCACAATTCATGCTCAAAACGCACATAGTTTATCAGTTTTCTGAATATCATTTTAAAACTTTTAAACTTTTTGCAAAAATGCACCGTAGAAATGTTTGTTAACTCTCACTGTATATTTTATATATAAACCAAGCTTATCTTTGCCTTTTTTGTCCGAGAGCCTGATATTTTCTAACACTATTTTCTGTCCTGATGATTCAACTGGGACAACTCCATCTCTGCACTGCAGTGTCCAACTGTGAATCACCTCACACTGTCTAACTAGTGGTGAAATAACGCTTCAAATGTGGAACTCGGTTCAATTTGGCAAAAAAAAAAAAACACAGTCAAGATCCATCATCAAGTTTACCACACAGATGCAAACAATTGTTACATTCACCATCTCTATTTAACAAAAAAAAAAAAAAAAAAAACTACTTGAAGACTATGGCTAGCTATTGTACTGCATTTTGTCACCATCCTCACAAAGAAATTGTATTTACATCTGCAGTATGTGTGACCGGTCAGGGAATTATTCCATGGTTGGCACACAACAGTGTTTGCAGCCTTTGAATGCTGTTAAGGTGACGTGATAAATGTTCTTGATTCCATGTTTATGTGTGTGTGTGTGTGTGTGTGAAGAGGTAGACACAGTGACTGAAAGAGTGAAAGTGCTCCCCATGCTATAGTAGCTCTGTCAGCACGTTTTCCTTCACTTCACACACACACACGCACACACACACACACACACACAAACACACACTCCACTTCTCCCCCTGTACCTGCTCTCTGCCTTTTTTCTTTTCTCTTTACTTGGCAGCATTACCTCACTGTAGATTTCAGCCCCTTACACACTGAATGTATTTAATCTGCTGAGTTGAGAGGCTGAAGGTTTTGACAGCGTGGGTGGCGAAAGGGTAAGTCCAGCACTGAGCGAGAGCAGCGAAACAAAGCGGGAATCACCTGGATGAAGCTGTGATCGAGTTCTTATCAATACACAATGGCATCATATCCCCGCTATTCAGCACATCACACCCCCTCTCTCTCTCTTCTCCTTACACACTCACTTTCTAGCTCTCTCATCCGCTTCATTTCCTCTCTCTCCCTCTCTCATTTCCTCTTCGCCTTCTCCCTTCTGGGCTCACTCCTCTTATTCCCCCGTTTGCAGAAGCATTAACCAGACCATTAATGTGACGGCAATCTACATATGAAATGTAATTTGCAAGAAATTAATTTCAACCCTCCATCTGTACGTTTGCTCTCGTCCTTAATTTGTTTGGGAGGAACAGTTCCATTGGTCACCATCTGGGCGTTTGGGAAAAAAAAAAAGAGTGGAGATGTATTTGTTTAATGTTAATGGCATATGTGATTGGCTCTGTGTAAAAATAAAGAAATAAATACAATCACGTTGAAGGAACACAGATGTCATACTAAACATTTAAAGAGGGGTGAATGGAAGCGTCCCATTAACAACACAAACACCACTTCAAATCAGCAGGAAAAAAGTCAGTGACAACAGATGCGCAACATAATATCAGGTTCAGGAAACTCATTTTGGGGGTGATAGAGAAGGCTGCAAACTCATAATGCACTGCGCCCACTTTAAAATCATCACAGTTGGTGTCTGCACCAATGGCTCCCCTCTGTTACAGGCTGGTGTTTACCAGTTTGCAGCGCCAGCTTCACAAATGAGAAAACATTCTCTGCTGTCCCACTATTGTGGCCCTGGCAGTGAAAGTTTGGAGGCAAGAGGAAAAGCGAGGGGAGATGGAGGAGTCGAGGAGGCACGGAGCAGAGGCGCAGCACACGTCTTTGGCGAGCATCCTCCGAACCCCAATTAAAGGATTTCAATCAGGCACCAGGCAGCGTCCAGACTGGGACGCAGCCAAGCCGGCATTGGGGATGAGACTTTGGAGAGGAGAGGGGACGACTGGTAACAAGGCTGCGCAACAGTAAAGTGTAAACAAGATGATCTATATGCACAGCTTCTTCCAGCACACTGTGGGAAGTGGAAAGTGTGAGCTACAGAGTGTAATTGTTTTGCATAGCATCGCTATCTATCTTTAGGTTACTGAATATAGAGAGAAAAAAAAAATGTGAGGCAAAAACAAAACCAGCCACTATTTTAGAATAATGAAGTTTGTTTTCTGATGAAAATGTTCACTGATGCACGTTTTAATGCACAGATATAAAATGTAGGCAAATCTTTTGCAGTTAAAACCTGACTCCAGCTGTTAGATAAACACTCAGACTGGGAATGAGACTGCCTAAATGCTGAGTGAAAGAAGGTGTTAGAAGAGCTATCAGTGGCTGCAAGTACCCTTGAAAAACACCAAGGACCTATGGGAAAGCACATGTGAATATAGGGTGGGAAAAGCCACCGACTTGGGAATAACAAGAAACCACCTGCATATAGACGCCTAAAGGTGAACCATACTAGACACTAAAAACCACTCTGCATTCAGATAAAGGAAAAACTAATTTATTTTTTTAACCTAGTAAATAATCTTCTTCCAAACAAGTGTGCTCTAGGGCCCAAGCCTGACCCAACTTCACAGTAAAGTACATAGAGCTCATTAGACCAAATGTTGTGTAGTATGCGTAACAACAGTAAGACAAATGTGCATTAGAGTGTAAATATTACCATAAAATCTGCATAAAACTGGAATAAACCAACCTAATGACCAATTACCAGTGTTAGAAATGATCTTATTAAATAAAATCAGGCATCTTACGTGCTAACAATTATCTTTAAATAATTGTTTTGTTACCGGCAGTGACAGCGTGGCTGGTGTTGTTTGCACTCTGAGTTCATTGAGCCCAGGTAGAGTACATCCACTGGATGGGAATATGGAAAGGTAGCGCTCTACTGAGTTGATTCACACGCTGAAGCATTAAGAAAACACCAACATAAATCCACATTAAAAACACAGCATGCAGGTTGTTGCTTTCCAGAACAAACAGGGCATCTAATGTTCACAAAATTCCACTTAAGGATCCGCGTGATGTCGGGATCACACAGGTTAATTCAGTTTCAGGTTGGATTTTTGCTTCAGGGTTAGGGCGTCGGACACAACACTGCGGGACGGAGAGAAATCTTATAGTTCTCCTTCTTCTTGTTTACCCCCCTTTCTTTCCCTTTTCTTTGTCTGCTCACGATATCAGTATGCTCCACACACAAATTTGCATCTCCTTGGGCCTCCTGGGAGATACCTCTGGAAAGGCCCCACAGGGGAAGCAAGTGAAAGAGCAGCAGAAAAAGTCAGGTAGACATGAGGGGAAGAGAAGGAGGGGAAGGCGGCACCGACGAGACATAGGTGCTCACGTGCACCTGCAGTGTTTGATGAATGATGAGGATAATGACTGATGATATCTAGGAGGCCTGGGGGAGAACACCTGAGTGGTTCTATCAAACTCGCACACGCCCGAGACAAACGCACACACAAACCTACGCAGCCCTGTGGCTTAGAAGTGGTCACAGCCGTGATAAGACAGTGTAAAGTGTTAGATGGACCTGATTGCAGTATTGGCTTTGTTTATCAGTCGCAATAACTCAACAATTATACTCACAGGTGCTGAGATTTCTGGGTTTCTACACCAAATTTTTGTCCGTACATGAATAATCTAGCTGTCTGTTTCAACATACCTCCATATTCACTGACCTGTTTGTATATTCAACCATTTAATGCGACGAGGGGCAGTGCTAGGAGCAAACTGAGCCACCAGGTCTGCATTATTAGAGTTTCTCCACTTAGTGCCTGCTGAGTGCATGTATGTTCTGTAATTGCATGTGTTGGGTGTGAAAAGGTCTGCTGAGTTCCATAATGAAACACTTCGATGATGTTTTGAGTTTCTTTTTTTTCCTGCCAAGATAAAATAGTCAAAATTAAATGTATAAAGTTCTCAACCAATTGTCCATAATGGCGATTAAATTCAGATAATAAGAAGACAGTTTTAACTAGTTGGGTTGCAGTTAATTTGCACATGAATTCTTGAGGTATGGACAAAAAATAGTTTGGGTTGTCTTAATGTCCTTAACCTATGACCATCAAATTATAAGGAATTCCTCATCGAGTACAAATGAATCATTGTACTAATTTTTTTAAAGGATTCTCTTATGGTCTTCCTGAAATATTGCTTTCAAAAGGCTAAACGAAAGTGTTTTATGGCTTTTGATCACCAAAATCTTATCAATTCGTAACTCCAAGTGAACATTTTTCTCAAAGTTGAAAGGGTTTCCTCAAGCTGTTCTTGAGATATCATGTTCACAAGAGTGGCACAGAAGGACAACCAAAAAACATGTGTCCAGCCATGGCCGTCACCTCAATGTGGCTGACACCGATCAAAACCAACCATGTCCAACCTACTTATCAATGTTGTTGAGAGAAACAGTAAAAAAATAATAATAATAAAAAAAAATAAAAATGTATAAAAGTGTTTAAAGCTTATTTAAATAAGCCATAAACATTACTTCTCAATGCAGTTGTAATACAACTCCTTTCTGTGCGCAGAGTGGCAAAGAGGAGCCAGATGTCTTCTGATTTAATGCACAGAATGAAAACATTAATGGTGTCCTTAATGCTGAACGCTGACTAGAGAGTTACTCAAGTGCAATTTCCTCCAATAAGTGTCACATTTGAATGCTTGCATGTAGTGGCAATACTGCAGTGTTCTGTAAATGTCTTTCAAATTAGCTGGAAGCCTGTTTAATCTCAATGGCTCATATGATGACCAGCAAACCCCCCCATCCCACAAAAAAAAAAAAAAAAAAAGCCTCATCTCTACTTTAACGTCTACTATATTTTTTTTAATGTTATGAGTTCTTGGAGTTGTGGAGGAGAATCAACTCAGAAAACACTGAAGTGTATGATAAGTGTAACTGTGTCTGTATTTAAGATAAAGTTTGCTGGAACATTCAGATGATAAAGCCACTAAATGTCCCAGAGGTGGGCGCGTTACAATAGCAATAACATTAAAAAATTGCAGATTGGAGGCAATAAAGAAAAACAGCAATCTTGATTTCCTGGGGTCTCATGCATTTAAAGCACATGCTTATACCACTCCTGATCCCTTATCTAGCCCACACTGCACCAGAACTGCAATCAGTCTAATCCTGTGTCTCATTTGACTGCAAGCCATGCACCAAAGACAATTAATTCCAGTTAGCGTAAAGTATGTTTCACGACATATGCAGGATGTGGAGACATTTGCATTGAATTTTCGCTCATTATCTTCCTTCCCTCCGTACAGTTAAATTACATCTGCGTGAGAGTTGCGCTGCATTTGCATTTTTTTGATTGTATCCTCAGGAGGGTGGGGGGAAAACAGCCTTTGATATAATTTTGATTTTAATTTGCTGAGTACACACTAAACAATTCTTGATTTAGTCGCTCCTCCTTTAGCTGTTTCTATGCATCCAACTGTGCCTCACTGCTGTTTAGCTCATATTTGTACCCTATACATTTATTCATTTAATCGAATCCTTTCACTTTATTCAAGAGCAGTTTCATTTACTCTAAAAATATTTTTTTTTTTCCAGGCAGAAATGTTTTACTAGCACTCTCACCAGGTGGTGATTACTGCTAATTATTTCACTCACTTGTCATAAAAGCTCAAATAATTTGTAGGAAAAAAATGACTTTGACTTTATTAACTTGATTATTTTGATATTATTTGTTCTTTTTATTTGTTTGGTAGAAGACTTAGAGCTACAGTATGTATCACTACAGCAAGTAGTATTCCACATAGATCTGTAATTCATCTTAACTTTTACAAAACTTTTCCCTAACCAAAAGTTTTACTGTCTAGTATTTAAAATTGCGTCTCCAAATCATTTGGCTGGTTGCTTCAAATTGGTTGCACTTTACAATAAAAGCCAGCCCATGTTTTGCCAGTACAATGCTTTTATTGGGAAGAATTGGCAGTGGGGAAATGGTGGACCATTTTAAAATCTGTACCACAAAGGCAACAACCAATGTAACATTGTAGCAGCCATACATTAACACAGCTTATGGCTCCACTGCTGTCTGAAGAGATGTATATAATCACATATTAAAAGCCTTGGTAATAAACTAGATTATGTATTAATTGTAATCAACACTTAGGCTGGAGTTTTAGTGTAAGTGTCACTTCAGCCAATGAGCGAAAATAATGAATCAAAATATCATGAATGAAAACAATGAAGTCTTCAAAGGCCAACGTGAGTAACAAAGTTCAAACCTGAAGTGTGTAAACCTTGAGATGCTATTATCTGCCCGGCGCTAAGGTGAGATTACTTTATCTCAATTTGTCACATCGGAATCCCAAGAATTCTGAAATTTAATTCTGTGTCTGCACAGCACAACATGGACCTAATATTTCTTTTTTTTATGTGTGGACACTTTTATCATGATGGATTTACTTTAAAGATCCAGCTCTAGGCGCGGGGTGAGGTGAGTAGCAGTGAGGGAACTGGAATCGTGTAAAGGGAATGGGGATTTGCTAGCATGATTTGTGCATTTGTTTGGTTTCTCCCTGGAAAGTAATTAAAGCCTTGACATGAGTGCGGAGAGAAAACCTCAGCCAATCACTCGCGGGTGTATGCGGGTGTGATGTGATGTGTGTTGTCCATGCTTACACTCCTAATTACACTTTAACTGTGTCTCTCTTGGAATATAATAAAAGCAAAACACTTTTGGTGCCACTCAGCCACAGTCAGCGACGGCGGACGTGCTGGCAGGAACAACCCCAGTGATGGACGTCTTTAATTAGCAAGCCCTGACACTGGGAGAGTTTTTCCACCATTTCATTCATTCTGAACTGCCACTGATTGGGTCAACTCCATTTCAGCGCTGTCCCAAATCTGCTAAAGGCCCGTTTAATGTTCTTGGCTTAAAAGTCACGCAAAATAACAGTCTCCACGAAATATGTGATGAGCTTACAACACTGAAGTAGGGGACTTTTTTTTTTTCTAAATATGGCTCAACATTTTTCACTTGATTCTGATTTAATGTAACCTCAAGGCTTTCCAGAACAATTATAGCTTTTTAACATTCATTTCTCTCTCTCTAAACGGTTAAACAGTTCAAAGAGAATATGCCCTTGGATCTCGTTCGGTGTCGCTTTACTCTATTACGTTCTTTTCCTCGCTCACACTTTAGTTGATGCATATACACGGCAGACAAGTCCATCTTTAACACACAAATGTCAAGCAACAACTCTTTATTGCTCTCATCCTGCCAGCACTGACGACTCATTAGACGGTGGGATTTTCAACGTTTTCATGGTAAAAAGCGTTTAAATTCCTGGGTTTTCCTGGTCTCCCGTTATCCCCACATGCCTGCAAATTTGGCACAGGTAAAGAGGAAGGAAATGGCGGGTTTAGGGGGGAAAAAAATCTTATTAAACAAATTCTCTAAAGCATTGAGACCAACTGGTGTGGAGTGCGCTGATAACAGCTGGCCATTTTGGAGTGTCACCTCGCTTGGCAACTGCACCAGTAGAGAGAGAGAGGGAGAAAGTGTTTTAATGGCTCTGGCCCACAGATTCGAACACTGTTATTTTGGCAACTTTTTAATTATCTCCAAATGAATGGATTGATAGGAACGGGTGTAACGAGACAGAGATAGGGGAAACATTCTGTTGTGGCAGTGTTTTCCACGTTTTTTGGGTCCTCTCTCAAGCAAAGATATTTCGGCAAGATGGCCTCTAGATGAAATTGTCTGAAAGTTTTCGGGGTAACTTCACTAATGAAAAATATAGTCAAACACTTCTGTGGAATTTCATCTTTATGTGATGAACTCAACTTTAAGCTAAAGACACTAATGGGGTTTCATCACACACACACACACTTTACAGCCTACCTCAGACTGAAAATATCAAAAAGCAATTACTTGTATTAACTTGGGAGTTGCACTTCATTTCCTTAATATAAAAAAATACCTCCTGTTCTTCAATCAGCAAGTCTTAGGGGCTTCCACTGAAATGCAAAATGAAGGAAAATCAATTTGTGCAATCTAAAAATCAGAGCTGATGTCTGGCCATCACTACATCTCCCTACAATTACCTCATTCAAACTTGACAAAACTGTCATGTCAGGGTTTGAATCTTCAGATGTCTAATGAAAGTTGAACTTTATCACTGATTGGGTAAAGCAATATATATATATATATATATATATATATATATATATCATGGACATACATTGGCATAGGCAGCTAACATAAGATGTTCAGCGCTTGTTGCAGCATCAGAAACCCACACATAAATCCACTCCAGCAAACTCCTAGAAACTGCTGAAATAGAACCAGAATCAGTCGACGTACTGGAAGATAAAAGTGGGGCTAATCAAAGAAAGTCCACTGGCACCAGTGTGAGGTGTGAAATTCTCGCCAGATCCATCTGTTGTACCAGTGATGTTCTCATTGTGTGATCATTGGTGAAATGGACATGATACTGTGTGGGAAGGGAGCTCGAAAGCAACATAACAAAAGCCCAGGAAATTGAAGCCAAGTGTTAGCGACGGCGTTTACATTGCAAGAGAGAAGTGTTCGCCAGGTCTATCCGATGTTTCCATTTCTCTTTATTTCTCGTCCAAATCGTGCACGGTTTTGGCTCTGATTTAAAACAGTGTGACACGGCAGTTTCAAATCAGATATGCATGCATCTGTTTTTTGTCTCATTGTAAAAATTCATGAGGATCAGCGACTGACAGCTTTATCCCCCCAAGTATACGCCTTACTTTACCCGACAGCAAAAACAACTACAGCAATTTAAAAGAGCTGGGAAATATTATAGGCTGATGGTGAAGTGCAGCTTAAGAGGTGAGGTGCAACCTCATTAGAAAACTAACTGGCTTAGTGTTACCTTTGGTTTTCCGGTGCTATCAACATATTGAAGCTTATTGGTGGTGTCTCAGCGAATGTTGAGCTTTTCAACAGACATTTCATTTCATTTGTATAACTCTGAGGTTAAAAGGATTTTTAATCAATATCAACTATAAAATGACAATATATAACCTTCTGTACTACACTTGCTTGGTTAATAAAGTTCATTCATGGGAATAGCTGCTAAATTCATGGGAATTTAGCAGCTAAAGAGCAGTCTATATCAAAAGGTGCTGATGGAGACCAAAAAACAAAGTTCAAAGATTAGACTTATTTCCATCGGGTGATCAGACTCAACTCCAAATTAACATAAATGTTTCATTGTAACTGCTAGATGTCTGAATAAGTAACCATTTACTGAAAGTTTATGAAGGCAACTAGAAATGTGATAATATTCTAATGTCACAAGAACGTCTCTAGGAAGATTTTAAGAGTAAAAAACATTAATCATTGCCCTTTGAGCTGCAAAATCTAATTTGTAAGGTTTCCATCAAGCTGTTCATGATATGTTGCATTGACAAGAATGTGACAGACGGATGGACAAATAAACTGAAAACATGATGGTTCCAGCACCGAAACATAAAAATCACTCATGCTGTTGGGAACTGCTCTCACTTTTCCTGTATTTAATTTTTGATGCCATACAAACACACACAGGACTTAGAAAATAAAAAAAAAAAATTAAATAAATAACATTTTACACTTAAATCACAGAACTGATCTTTTGTCATAGTCATCCAAATTGACCTATACTGTACTTCCTACTGGCAGGAAGACAAGTAAGTGCATTCCAAAAAAAGACCTATATAACCATACTATACAAAAATGACAGCTACATTTTTTCTGACCTTTCACCTTCATGGTTTGGTTGAGTTGAGTTGAGTTGTGGCAACAAAAAACTACTTGGTTAGAGTTAGGAAAAGACCATTGTTAATATTATATGATATTTTATATATTATACAATCTATGTTATATGATTATATGATGATGTAAGACACCTGTGAGAAAAATGTCTAAAAAATAAAATAAAAATAGACTTTTAAAATGTCTCCATCTCCTTCGATCCATTGATACAGACTCAACTCTACATTAACTTTAGAGACACTTTTTCATTTTTTTCCCCCACAACAGATTTTATTTAACTTTAACTTTCTCCAGAACAGCTTCGTTCTCACTAGGGATCCACATTTATTCTTAAATTCCTTTTTTTAAAAATAGGTTCAATTATTAAGACCATTATTAAATGCAGGAAAGACAGTGTGGGTTCCTAATATAATACACACTGTGCATGCAATGCTGTAGGTTTAAATGGAAAGAAAAGTCGAGTGCTCCCTTTTATCATTTCTTTCTGGCTTTGCATTTTATATTTGTATTCATCATTTAATGAAGCTCAAGTTTTCCTCTGCCCATTTTATCAGTAATCTGCTGCCTTTGTTGTTCTAAAAAGCACTTTGAGGTGAACCCATTTGTTAAAGCACTCTATAAATACCTTTGTCTGGATTTATGAAGCAGAAATGTCACAACTGCAACCAAAGCTAATGAGCCAATTCTCTGTCAGCTCAAGTGTCATTGTGAAAACTTTTCTTACCATAAGTCAAGTGTCTCATGAGGTGAAATAACAGCCCAAAAATGTAAATGTCATTGTGGTATCGCTTCACAGCTGACAGGTCCATCCGTATACCTGAGCACGGGGCTTCAACACTCAACATATTCTGGAAAATTCTCTGTATATTGAGATGGCCTGTCTTCATTGCCAAAGTTTTGAATATGCTGACAATATACTGTCATGGTGAACTTATAAAAGAGACAGATTATATAATTCGGTAAAAAGATGTTTGAATTCGTCATCAAATGTGTGTCTGGACATTCCTGTCTTTAAAATGCTGTGAGATCTATAAATGTCTGCACTTTTTGACTTTAGATTGACTTTTGATTCATACAAAAAAAACTCTTAAGTTAATGTCGGCTTTGAACTTTGGAAGTTTTCATCTAAGTCTTCTATCCTTTGGTGTTGCATCCTTTGTGTGTTGTGCACAATGATTTATCAGAATTTAGAGCAGGTAGGTTAAAGCTCTGAGACTTCTTGGTTCTTCTGTAAGAGGAGTGATGGATTGTTAACAGGTATTAACTCTGGTCATGAATGACCTTATTGGAATTATACACCTTGTACATCAGGACAAGAAACTTAGTCGTAATGAAATTTAGTTTAAATTGTAATGTCTACAATCTTCTACTAAAATGTCAGAATGGTAATGAACAAAGTGAAGAAAAATAAACTTAAAAAAATGATTTTTAAAATAGACTTAAGAACCCAAAGTCTGTGTAATTGTGTTACATTTTCACAGTATATTCTCTCAATTAATTCTCTCATTCAAAATCTATTGAACATAATATACTAATGTTGTACTATTTTATTTGTTTAATTCCAAAAACAGTCAGCCTTTAACAAAGCCATTGGAAGGTAATGCATGGTTCTCAGTGGCTCTCTCCCATCAGTTGTTATAATCTGTTCAGTATTGGTATATACTGGTAAGAACTACCAAGCCACACTAAGCAGATATTTATGACAACAAACCATCAGTGAACGTACTTTTGGATTCAACACCATCAAAGGAAAAATAATGGATAAAAGATGGAGCAGTTTGTTTGAATGCTCCAATGTGGAATCAAAACTGTAGATGGCATTTAACTTGACAATTGATCCAAAATGTCCACCATATCTGATGACCCTGGGACCACATATGTCACAATCATTAAATGATCTGGCCCAAATGAATGTATGTAAAAATAAATATTTGTACCAATCTAGCATGTAAAATTTCATCTCAGAGATATTTTACTGAATGAGAAACTTTGACTTTGTCATGGCACTAGAGGGAGGTTAAAGATTTGCCTACATCTTTATCATGTATCCATTGATGTATCAAATTCAAAGACAATTAACATCAACATCACTGCAGAACTACATGAAGTTCCATCCTTTGGGAAACATGAATTAATTACGTTTGGCAAGATAATTGAAGGAAGGGAGATTCATTCAACATGGACAATGAATGTGCTCAAACGTCATGGTTACATTTTGATATCTGGTTTGAACAACTGCCGTTGTGCTTGGATAAATGTAAGGCCAATCATTAAAAATCTTATCCTCATGGAAAAACAAAATCCTACAATGAATTAAATCGAAATTATCTAATGAACTGAGTCACTAGCACTTCCATCTGCCTGTTCTGCTGTTGGCCAAGGAAAAACTGCAGTCACACTTGACCATGAAAATGTTGAGCATAAAAAACAGTATAATTGTGTTTTTTTTTTTTTCACAAATAGTCGAGTGGTAATTGTTCCTCCGCTGGCATCAGACATAATTCATAAATAAAACATGAATAAATGAATCATCTTGAGAGAGAACATTATTCTTTCCAGACTGCAAACCTCATAAAATGTTATGTCCACACAGTTCACAGTCAACACGAGGAAAAAAAAGAAGAAAAAAAAAAGAAAACATCTCATCGTTTTCTTTTTAACAATGTGCTCACAACTGATGGACAACAACAGGGTTTTTGAAGCTTACCCTTGCTATCCCATGCCCTCTATCCCCCAAATCCATTTCTGCCTGGGACCCACTTCAAACCCATAGCCTCTATGTCCATCACACTCTTTCCATTCATCTCCTCCTCTAAGGCCCCTACTAAGAACACTTGAGCATCATGTGTCCAGGCTACAAAGGCTCTCTCAACTACAAAGTGGAGAAGAGAGCGTAAAAGGTCCAGAGATAAACCACGATGTCTTTCATCACATTCATTTCGTCCACATATACACGCTGAGGGGGAAACGCATACAGTGTTGCTCACATGCAGACAAACAAAAACATGTTTTTTTTTTTTTTTTTTTTTTTTTTTACACTCACTCCGACAGAGAAATCAACTAAAACTCTTTAATCATTAAAACAACAGAGGCCCGCACTCCTTCTGTCACATTCCTACGATTAGTCCAATCATTGTACTTTGTAATATTCCACCAGAGGACTGAAACCATTTCATAGTTAAATCACAAAAAAGCAATTGTACTGTCAGATTACTTCAGCTTTACAATGACATTGCTGTGGGCTGTTAAAAGAAGGCTTTGATGAATTTCTCAAAGAGGTAATGGTTTGTTTTCCCCAGTACCTTTCTAGTCATGGCGGTGGTTTGGTTTAAAGGCGTCTTTGCTCCTATGGTGAGCCATCACACATCACGCTGAGATTTTCAGAAATTATCACAACATCGTATGTCCAATGACACGAAACGTGTTTGAAACCGAAACCCACAGAAGACTGATTCCTTGAAATGCCTCAGACAAGAAACTGATTGAAGTCTTCTCTTAAAAGGAAAACCAACCCTAACATGGATTTTACAGCGCGCCTATGTTGTGATCTTGGAGTTTAACATCAGTATCTACAAACCCAGACAGCTGTCTCCATAAGCTGGCTTTCACAGCTTTGAAACTTTAACAGATGATGCCATCAGGTGACATTTTTTTTGAGTTGGGCACTTGACTCTGAACTCACATCTCAATCCATGAACACTCTTAGAGTATACATTTTTTATGAAAGTTTCACAGCTCTAAATCAAAAACTATCAATATTGACGTCTACTACTTTGACAAAGGGGCAGGATTTTCCTCTACAACGTGGCATTAGTCTCCCACTCTGCGAAAGGTACCTTTTGGCATCTTCATTGTAATTCAACACCGTTTTGTTTTGTTTATCACCAAAATAATTGTATGTACCCTTGAGGCATTAAAAACATGTTGAATGCCTTTCCTGCCTCATTAAACTGCTGTAAAGGCTCTGATTGCGGTCTCCTTCTTACTCATCAAAACATTGCTCGACAGCGCTAGTCTTGATCAACAAAGTTCCACATGGTAACTTTAAGTATTTGGCTCAGCAATATCACAGATAAATCACAGTGGCTTGGAGGTGCACTGGAAAATGGGCAGTTTGGTCTTTGCCCCAAATTTCTGGCTCTTACTGCATCATCTAGCAGTGATTACCCAATAAAGCTGATGTGGTGCAATGGTGACATTTTGTTCAAGATGAGAGTTAATTGCCTCTTTAGGTGTGTTCAGACCAAATATGAAATTATTTTTTCATGCTGCACTGTTACATGCAAAGTCAATACAAAGACACAAATAGCTGCAAATGAATGTTGAAGCAGATGTGGATGTGAAGACATGATCATGCAAGATCGCTTGATTCTGTGTCATGGAAACGGGAAAATGGATGTAAAAGGGTGGAGCTTTTGCTTTCAACAATAAGAAAGAAATAAAGGACAAGCTCACTACTGTTTCTGGGCATTTTGAGTTGCCCTGTATAACCTCTGTAATTTGTATTAACAGCAAACAAACAGTGGATTTAGTGGAAAGTCAAAGACGCAGTAGGGCAACCAAGTACGTTCTAAAAATTATGGATCTATTACTGGTTTCCAGCTGTTGGATTTCCGGAAGGAGTAGTTCACATATTTGTGGATTGCAAAATACACCAAAAAACAGTTGTACTCCTGCAAGTAATACAAAGTGAAAATGTACTTTGTGTTTGGTCTGAACACATCTTTAAATCACTGTGTAGCACTGACCAACAAAACTTCACCTTTAGTAAACAAGGACAAAATTTGCCTTTAAGCTCAGCAGTGTCTTGGGAAACTAACGAAGAATAAATAAAGCAGTGGTAGAGCAGGAACTTGCTTGTTACCTGTTGTCTTGCCAACACTTTAAGAGCAGTGGTTAAACACATTAGGGGCATCTTGTAAAATTACAGGAGCAAAGAACAATGAAATCAACCAAGACAAAGTCAAGCAAACGGAATAAAATCAAGGGAAATAAAGAAATATACATTAATTTCATCTGGCGTTCCATTAAGTCCTCCTGAAGAGCAGCCAGAATGCACAGGGACTGTAAATTCACATCACCTATTAAGAAGGGAGTTGTGTAAAATAGCACTCCCGCCATGATCTAAGTGCTCTGCTTTTTTGAGCTCAACCTAAAATAAAAGTAGCGTGTTGCTCTCAGACGTTGAAAAATTGATGCACTTTTCTTGCTTTGTATTTTCTCTTCCCCGTCTCGTGTCGTGATGCTGTTGCACCCCACCACCACCACCACCACCATGCCCGACACCCTCCACTGCCGATGGCTTCCTGTCCCCTCTATTACACATCATCCTGCTCCTCCTCTCACCTCGCTCTCCAAAATGGCTAATGCATAATTTCCAGCCCCCTCGCTGAAAAGTTTGACTAAATGGCAGGTTATTCAGTCACACGCTATTAACGGTGCCGTGCATTAAAGTTGTTTTGCTATTGAGGAGTGAATTAGTTGAGTTTTCATGCTGCATGATTTTCCTCGTGGAGTGCAAAGATATAAAAAGAAGAAAAGGAAAGAGAATGAGAGAGAGAGAGAGAAGTAAGCAAACGAGGAGAAAGAGACACAAAAAAACAAAAGGTCCCTGGAAGTCATCGAATGCAGAAATGTACAGTAAATCTCACTTGACATGATTCATGGCTTGGTATTTCTATATAAAGTACATCTGAGCATTTGCAAAGAAACAAAAGGACTCTAGAAATTCATAAGAAACCCGGAGAAGGGAAAAAGTCTTTGGGTGGATTTGGGTTACTTTTGTAACACTTCTCAAAAAATACAACTGCGGTGTCCCACGGGAAATTCAGTTTACCAGGGCAAAGAAGAGAAAAAGAAACATCACGTCAAATAGTGGACCACATGCAAACTGTTTCAGCACATTCCTTTGCCCATCTTGTGGGAAGTTTGCCAAATATTGTATTTTGTGGGCAAGGAGAACAGATATAAAAAAGTATCATATGTTGCCCCTGAAAGTTTGCTCTGTGACTTAACCTACTTACTTTGCGTTCTTATTTCACTTATTTTACCTGTATAGTGTTTGCAGAGAAGCGGCAATGGAGTATATGGTCCAAACGATTATTCACATAATATTAGTCCATCTCAGACATATCACTGTTGGACAATCATTGGTTTTATTGGTTTATCCTGATTTGGTATGGTCTGTATATAATACAGACAATTCTACAATACCATATGGACTGTTTCTTGGTAGATGGTTTGGGAGAATGATTGCCTACCTTAATAACTGAATATATTGAGTTACACTGAGCAGCGGTGCTCAGTTATTACAGGAAAATTACTGTTGTGTTTATTCAATTGGTCATTGCATGGATAGGCATACTCTTTCTTATTTATGGTTATTTTCAGAATTATTTCATGAAAGCATTTCCCAGAAGCCCACTACAGTGTCTACTGAAGTGATTTTGAACAATAACAGTTTTTCTTAAACAGTACAAGATTGTACCTCCAATGAATACCTTCGACACTAGTGTTTGAAGGGGGGTGGATCATTGGGGGAGGGGCATTATTACTACTATCAATGTTGGCTTCAAAAATCTCATAGTCTAACAAAACTGAAGATGAGCGTGTAACTTTCAGAGGAAATAATGTGTTCTCCTCTTACAAATTAAAAGGCATCACTGCTCATTTAAAAACATGTCACCATTTTTTGCTTTTGAGTAAAAGTTAGAGTTTAAATACTGTTTTGAAAGACTTGTGTTGCATGTATATAAATCATAAAAATACACTTTTTTTTTTGCAAGGTGAAGTTGAAGGTTGTCAACCATTTGTTTGACCTGAGAGAAAGAAATGACAGTTATACATGATTCATGACGCTGCTTTGAGAGCGGCTTACTGTTGTGTGAAATTTGACATTAAGCATCTTTTATGTTATTCCTGGTTTTAGTCTAGCAAGCCCTGGGGCAAAGAATATGCAATGTGTAATTGTATTCTATAGGGAAGACAGCGGTAGGGAGGGGCGAACGGGCAAAGCGTTCACAACAGCGTTTGAGCTCATTTGAAAATGCGACAATGTGATCGGCGAATACAAATCAAGCCGTCGCTTGTGACAGAGTTTAAAATAAAGGTAGCCATTTTTTTTTTCTTACTCCTCAGTGTATACAATCTACAGCAATTCATTTCAGCACAGACATAAATTTACATATTAACATTATCACCTATGACCAGAGAAGCACTTTAATTCAAAATGACTGCGTCTTTTTTGATCCGTCTTGTGACCTATGGTTGACAAATTGCAATCTTATTGTGTTGACATTTATTGCACGTGTTTGTTTATGAGACACTTTATAACCTTGGAGATGTGCCGCACACATACTTAAACAATATTGTTCTTGCTCCGTGATGTTTGAAGACAAATGACTTGCAAACAATGGATGTTTGGTTTGTTCTTTTCAGCGTATATTTTGATGACAAATACATTTGAACATTTAATTTGGTCTTTGTTATTATTATTATCATTCCTGACGTTGCTGATTTTGTGACAAATCCCACTGTTGAACTGGACCTTTTAATCCCCCCCTCAGCTTGCAGAATGCGTCTAGAAAGGCAGCGAGTCACAGATTAACTGGCTGTTGCTTCAGTAAATCTGACATTAAATTCACAGAGATTGCAAAGCATAAACGGAGCCATATGGGACCGAATAAATAAATAAATAATAAATCTCATCCGGCTTATTTATTTGCGATTTTCTCTCCCAGATATGTGTTTTACTTAATTTGGAAAAAGAAAACTCTGTGTTTTATTTTGGAAAAAAAAAAGAAGAAAGAAACCAAAGTGCAATTTTATTAATTTGGTTACATTTTGTTTACTTTTTGGCTCGACAGTTGGGGAAGAAGAAAAACAGTTACCGTCTATACATATGACATTTTCTTAAGTGAACAGCACCTTTTGTGCAGGTTTACCTGCGGTGCTGAATCAGCTACAGTAACATTACAGTGTCATCGACGTCTCATATTTGTTCAATTCCCCCTGAAAAGCTCACACTGTGCCATGCAGCGTCGTCATTTCCAATCAAAACGTGTTCAACATCCTGCGAGAGTCCGCTTTGGTCCCCTCTCGTTAATGCAATTTAATGTGGTATCTTTCTTATTAGATTCCCCAATTGCTGTTACCATGGCGATGGGCATACAAAACATCTCGCAGAAGCTTATTATTGCTTCATTACAACCGCGTTTGAAGTTTTTTTTTTTTTTTCCCTTCCTCTCTCTGTCTCTCTCTTATTTTTCTTTTCTGTTTTTTTTTTTTTTTTGTTTCTTTTTTGCAGGAACCTTGGGTGGGAGATAAGCAGAGCATGGCCCCCATCAAAGGATGTCCTTCCCTGCAAGCAATTACCCCTCCAGGATAAGCTCTTGTTATTCCCTTTTACAAGGAGCGCTGATTCCGGTCCCCCCAACCAAAAAAAAAAAAATAAAAAAATACAGGGAAAGCATGCACTCCAGACTACAGCGAGCATCACAATGGTCATTTAAAAAAAATGAGTCATTTTTTTATCTACGACCATTGTGAATGGGTTTGGCAGGCGTTTGGTCCCAGGCCTACGTTGGTGGTTTTGCATTTCCAACAAAACCGTGTATAATTATCATTACAAGAGATGCAACTAACAGCTATTTTTCTAATCATGGCTTCAAACAGCTTGTTTCAAAAAAAAAAAAAAAAAAAAATACTGTCTCAAAGAGCCAGAAAAACAGCAAGTAAAGCTGGAACCAGCAAAAAAAAAAAAAAAAAAACACTTTTTTTTTTGCTTGAATTACTGCTAAATGATTAATTAGTTATAAAAAAAGATTGTTGGCAATTAATTTTCTGTTGATGCCCCTAATCAATTAATCATCTCAGCTGTAATTATTATCAACCATTTTCCCAGGAATAAATTATGGTTTAGACTCATTTCCCTTCTATGTATGTATATGAGTTTACTGCAATAAACTAAGTAAAAGAGGATTGAACAGTAAAGCTTGCAGTGTTCTAAAGTGAATAGACATGAAATTCTACCAGAAAGGCACCAGTCACTGTGACCATGACAACCAAGGTCCTTTATAACCTCAAGGAAATAACCACCAAAGGTCCAGTACACCTGCTGCTGGTACACTCCTGTGGTTTGTATCTAAGGGTAGGGACAAGCGACCCATACGGGTATTCGCTGGAACTGTCAGAGTCTGTAATTGTTTTCTTTTTTCATAGTCAGCTAAGATGAACAATTTATGACTCAGGAGTGTGCAGAACATTTCCCAATTTTAAAACCGAGAATAAAACAAAGACCGAAATGACTCCACTTTGTCTGAGGTCGCTGACGAGGCAGGAGGAAAAAAAAAAAAAAAAAAAAGAAAAAAGAAAAACAACAATTTTTCACAAAAAAAAATACAATACAATACAATACAATACAACAGCAAAAAGCTTCAGTGGGGTTTTTTAATCATTTTATCTTTTACAAACTCACACCAACAACACATAGTCCAAAAGGGTAGTGCAAACATGCCACTACACTAACATAAGACCAAGAGTCAATGTCAAAGGGAGTGGCTTGCACAGGAATAGTGCCAAAACTGTCTACACAAAATTAAACCATCTCAGTTATAATGATATTATGGACCAAGTATAAAAAACAAGTTGTTAGATAATCAAGGAATATACCAAGGACATTGTTTTAATCTGGAATGGAAGTGCTGGCATTTTCTGGCATTTACATAAGGACTCCTGGGGAAGGAGTCACTCCATCTTAGCTGTCACCTTCATAATGATACACCTCATTATTTCAAAAACAAATCAAATCAGTGACTCTCAACTTTATATGTTCTCATGAAAGTCTGGCTTTCGGCCTTGAGGTGTAAAGCAGCCGCTAGTACATCTACTGAACAGATACGTCTTTCATCTTCAAATAATCAGTTTAATTAGGTATGTCTTTAAAGGAACTAAAGTCAGTATTTATCCATTACTAATGGATCACAAGGCTACTTTCATATGAAAGGTGTTGTTCGTATTAAAGTTTTCCACAGAGAATTAGCATGAAATTTTTCAGTTCCTCTTAGTTCAAAGGAGTTCTTTCGTGTCTTTTAGTTCATTGTTTTGGTTTTTATAACTCGCAATTTTGAGAGAATTTTTTGGTTTGGTCTCAGCTTTCATGTATCAGTAGAGAACATGGGATTATTCAGTAGCTAAAGCACCTGACATTTCTTGGTGGAGACTAAAAACTGAGTTAAAAGATGAATAAATCCACCAAATATACTCCAAATAAATGCTAACGCAGCTACATATTATCTGGGTGTTTCGTTTGGTAAGTTTGCCATTTCAAGGTTGTCTGTGTTGTCCCCAAGTGGCCAAAAACCAGTTATTGCAGGACTGCTGAAAATGAATTATGCAGACACCAACAGCAATAGATTTGTCTATCGAGATTAGTTCATCAACAGAAAACTAAATTGATACAATTTTCATATTCACAATAATCATATATTCATCTTAATATTCTTTTTACACATTCTCTCCGTGGTCTCCATATCATTACCAGCCTTATGTGGTAAATTACAAGAAGATATTGGATCCAACATTGGATGCACAACAGATCCTCTTCACGTACATGATTTTCTTGTCTCGTTTGCCGTCTCGTAAGTGTTTGTGTATTAAAAATGGCACTTAATCATTTCATACAGCGGCGTTGTGACGTGAGAGATTGCCCGAGACAGATTGGGATGTCGTGGTCTTATATGCATCTCGGCGGCTGACAGATGAGACAGAGACACATGACATGAAAGCCATGTAGAGTAAAGGAGTGAGATGTGCAAATAAATCATTGTTGTCAATTCCCGCTGGAGATGCACTTTCTGTGTTTCGGAGTAGACAATTATTGCGTTTCGCGGTGACACGTGTTTCAAGGACACACTGTATACTTCAGTGTAGTGTAACCGTCTGTCAGCTCATCATCTCTCTGCTGCAGTGCCTCCTGTCTTTTTCTGTGATGTTTTTATTGCAGTGCTCAAACCTGGCTATCTATACATTTGACAGTTGCTTTCAATTTATCAGTGTGTTTTCTCAAGCCTCTATGCTGTAGCAGGTACCAGTTTATTACTATATTCTCAAAGGGAGTCGCGGGAATTCTTTACTGTCTGGCACAGAGAAGAGGAGATTTTCAAGTGTGAATGGGGGACTGAGCTAGGGAGTTTCTGCCTCTCCCTCAATCAGCTCCCTGAAGTCAAAGGCAGATATCAGCTACCTTTAACCTTACACATGCAACACTGGATTCTACAAGGCCCTCTACAGATGGTGAGACATCTGTACACTTCAGCATGGAAATGCTGGACCACTGACAGGAGGCTGGCTTGTTTGATTTCAATTGGCAATAGGAAATCCTCCTCCTTTTTCTCGTTCTCGCTCCATCTCGCTGAAACATTTACGGAGTATACACCCATTCATCTGCTGTGATAACAGGGCCCACGGTTTGTTGTTGTTTTTTCTTTTTTTTTTTTTTGCTCGGCTGTTTGCCGGGCGACGCACAATCAAAGGGGAGAATCAATGCGAGAAACAATTACAGTGGCTTGTGTGTAGGTGAATGGCGGCAATGAAAAGCTCATTGTCAGCTTTGTGCGCCAGCTGTGGCACTGGCAGAGAGATTTAAAAGCTGAGAAGGACGACAAGATGGAGACAGCGGTGTAGGACACAGAAGAGGGCATCTGCTCTCATCCTGCCCTCCCTTTGGTACTGCTAACCTTTTCCTCAGGCTAAAATGCCAACAATCAGTAGCATCATGTTGCCAGGGTGTAAATTTTCTTGGCCCTCACTGTCCCATTCTGCTTTTAACTGTGTATGTGACGTGGGTGGTCAGGATGGGGATAAATACTGGACTGAAAGACTGGCTGCTTTCCTGTGAATATCTTCTGAACGGACACTTCCTGACAGTGTTCAGGAAATGAGGTCGAGACCGAGAAGCGATCCTGCCCCTATGCATCTTCCTCCTTCTCTACACCCACATTCCTGTTTATTCTCTTCCATCACCATAATACCAGTCATTTGTGTGGTGCAGAGCTTGAAACCTGTAATTTTCCGGGAGAAAGGCCTTCCACCCTGTTTATCTTTCTTTTTTTCACAAAGGCCATGATTTATAAAACAAAACTATGAGTCTGTAGTTGACTGTGATAAGGTGATGACACTCGATACAAACTATGAGACAAAGTGCTTTATCACTGGACAATTGTTCTTCCTATTAGAGTGAAAAGAAAATAGATAGATTGGTTGAGTAGATTAGATTCCAAGACTCAGGAGTAGGAAAATATTCCCAAACCTTGAAGTCTGATAAAATAATGTAATGAGTAATACTTCACTACTGTACTTAAGTATGTTTTGGGAGTATCTGTTCTTTACATGAGTTTTTTTTTTCTTTTTTTACACAAATTTCTGAGCAAATTGATGCTAAACAAATTTCAGTGTTCAGCGTCTATCAACACCATATTTGAGAGATGATGAGGGAAACTGTTTGAGGGAAACCTAAAAAAATATATCAAACAGAAAGCTTTTTTTGGAAAAAAAAAAAAGAACAGCTTTTTAACTTTTGTTCAGGCTCAAGACATTGACATCGTCTATGAAGATTGTTGTAGGCTCCATGTTTTAAAGTGCTGGATAAACTTCATAATATTCAAAGTTCTGACTACTTGTATTACTTAAGTAAATTTAATTATAGATTACTTGTCGTACTGAAGTACAGCAAATACTAGAAACTTAAAGACTTTTACTTGAGTATCATTCTAGTCGGTGACTTGAACTTCTACCAAAGACATTTATTGGTCTGTACTTCTATACCTCTGTAGTTGGACTTTCAGGTAATTTATATACACGGAAACAGATTTTTCCATTGGTGTTTTAACAATTGGATCATCATCATACGATGCAAACAAAGGTGATATTTGTTGCACTATATTTGGTCATTAAACTGAGGTTTGATTAAACTAAACTGATAATGCTGCTACTTGTAGTCCTCACTTAAGTAGTCAGACTTGATTCTCTGGGGACCATGAATGCATCATATTTCATGGCTGAAAACAATCAAATAGCTGTCAAGAGATGTAAGTGTAATCCATCCCTAGATCACACATATGTGATCATGAACAGGTCCTTGACTTTGAGACGCCTCTCGACTCCATGATGTTTATCGTATTTTGTACGGATTTATTTCATTCTTCCCCTCCTCCACCCCCCATGTTTTTCGCTTTTATTTTCATTTTTGTCTCTCTCCTCCCGGTGGCCATAGTTCTGATTTATTTCTCAAACCTCTGGTGGGGGCCTCACATACAGCTGTATGTTGAGAGGGAATTTTAATTTCCTGTAATTTTCCTGTGGCATCGCGTACGAGAGCGAAAGTGTGGCGGAGCAGCAGGAGAACACAGATGTAGATTCTATAGAGTGACAAATGAAGAATGGGTACGAAATTGACACCTGGGTGCACTGCATTTTATCTCTGCATATTTCCATCAAACATCAGGTTTTCTACATATCTGGAGGACACATTGTACCCACTGAAGAATCAGAGTATAAACGCATTATCTGTTTCATTTCGACTGCAGTCTCGGTTGATGATATGAGAAATGTAAGGTAGATGGAAAGTAGAATAACCAACTTGGCATTTGAAGTGAGTTTTGATTCAGGGCATTGGATTCAATAACCTAACTTTGCATTACTTCTCCAACTTTTTTTTTTTTTTTTTTTTTTTTTTTTTAAATCACGTCTACTTCAAAATCATCTCCCTCCATTACCCAACCTTTGACATTTATTCTCCATAATGTCCCGTCTTTTTTTCCTTCTTTTTTTTTTTTTTTTTTTGGAAATCTTTCCTTTTGAGAAGTGACCCCTTTCCCTCTGAGTTGGTATAACATTTCAAACTTTATTTCAGACATTTTCCGTCCAAAGAATAATAGCAGTTAATTAAAAAAAAAAATTGCACCACGGAAGCACAGTATTACTGCTGTAACTAGGAGGCTTACAAAAATTCACTCATGCAGTGACAGAGCCATCACAGTCAGAAAATCAATCTATTTCTTTTCACTTTAATACACAATGCGTCACTCTAGAGCCGGCTTTTCATTCCCTTGTACTATTAGATACATGAGCAAATACTGTATTTCAACAATGCGGAGCTCTTCTCCACCTTAGAGCACGGTCATAAATCCCCTGAGCAATGTGCATTACAAAAACTGTAATGAATGAATGAACAAATGAACCATGGCATCCAATTCTCACAGATACCCTTCCTGCAACCCCATCTCTTAAAAAACAAATTGAGGAATATAGAATTTATTTGTTTTGCCTTATATGTTTTGAAGGTTTATGAAACAAAGGTACATTTTGTTAAGGTAGTAAAAAATTATGTTTGGGTTAAATATATAAAGAGTAAAAACGTCCTGAAAAAAGCATTAGTGAGGACAAAGCCTTTTGCTTCTAATGGATATTGTTGGGAAAACAAATTAAACATGTTGTCAGTCTTTTCTGCAGATAAGAACATTGTGTGTATTTGCAGGTTTATTAAAAAGTTACCTTCATTAAGTTGACAATAGAAAAAAAAAAGTCTGTACTGGTGATGCCTCCTGAGAACTCAGTCATTTGATATGATATACAATTTATATATGCAGAAATTATTCTGAAATATACAAGTTTCAGTCATTTGGACTATCCATTATTTTAATCAAAGCAATGCTTTTTGTCACTACTGCTTGAGAGACACTTTTAAAAAGTGTTTTATGCTGCACTGTAAAGTGTGTCATACTGTAACTGTGTACTTTAAACATGTTACTGGGTTTGTTGAACCATGACATTTTAACACTGTTTGAAACTACAAAATAAAACGACTTTGGTTTGATTACTTGGCGTCTTTTTGTTGCTATACATTCCTCCAAGTGTGCAGCATGTGTGTATATAGGACTCATACAGCAGAGACTTACATCTGGGAACTTGTCATAAATCATTAGGTCATATTAGGTCAGGTTAAGGTTAGGGTAAGGGTTAGGGTTTGGCAAAACAGTAGATGTGGTTCAGGTTATATAATGTCCTCTGAAGTCATAGAGACCTCACTGTGTGTGTTTGTGTGTGTGTGCACACTCTTGTTAGTCTTGTTACTCTTTGGGACCTGGTCTGGTGTAAACACAGACCCTGTCTGACCTGCTAACCCTCAGGGTGACCAGAGCCTGGTCCTAATGAAGGGAAACCATCATTTCTGGGATCCTAGTTCCGGTTAGCAGTAAGTTGTGAATTGAGGTTAAGGTTAGGGCTAGCGTTTGGGTCAGGTTGTGTACAATAAATGGAGGTAAATGTGATGTCCTAATAAGGGTAGCCACATGGTGTGTGTGTGTGTGTGTGTGTGTGTGTGTGTGTGTGTGTGTGTGTGTGTGTTGTGTCTGGCTGTGCATGTAAATATAAAGCTGCACTAATCCCTGTGGTTCCCTGTCTCCTGGAACACACCATGCATGAATAGACCCACTCCTGCCTCACCTTTCCTTTCACGCCCTCATCCATTATTCACAGACGGTGGACAACACTCTCATATTGACTACACAGGCTTTTTAAAAAGACACACTGCTTCACTATGCAGATAATACCTGCTTGACTGGGAGAAACACTGTTGCATTAAAATATGTCAATATCCAGAAGCTCACAATCTTTCATGCTCTGTAACATTTTTAAACTTTTTTTCTTTATTTCTTTCATTTTTTTTTTTTTTTTTTTTTATAACCGCCAGCTCTGCAGGGAAGAGGTGGAGGAATAGAGATGTTCCAGCTGTCTCGAGGGAATATTTTCTGCTTCTATCACTTCTGTTGACAATGATGTGTGCAGCTTTTCCCTCTCATTTCCCTCACCGGGCAAGGTCACTGGCATCATTTGCATTTTATGGAATTGTTTCGGAGGAGAAGATTCTGATTTGTATTAATGTTCATGTACGTGCCAGTTTTTTTGTTTTGTTTAAGTTTTTTTTTTTTTTTTTTTTTGACATGCCTTGAATATTCAGCACCAACCAGGGGGTAAAGTCAATACATTCATTCAGATTACATGAGAGTGGATGAGGAATGGCTTACTCCATAAAAATGATTGTCCAGGAGTCAGTGTGTAGCTATTACAAATCCACAGGAAGTTGTCTTCAAGATGAGTTTGTTGGACTTTTTCGAGCATTACGTATTTTAAAATGCACTTGAAGGTCACTGATGCCGTACATATAGATATAGACGAGTGGTATAACTGTCCCACATAGTCAAAAAGCAACTGACAACAAGGAGGAAACACTTTACATGATAAATATTCAGTGAAAATCGCCCAACCTACGGCAATGGTCACCTAAAATGACACCGGTCTGAATTTCATATCCCTGCTTGACTGAAACCTTTCCAACCATGCTACTACTCTCGCTACCTCTTCTCTCCAAAGTTGCTTCCATCCTCCGAAAATAAGCCTACAGCAAACTCTGATCCGGTCACTGTGAATGCATCACTTGGCACAATTCGCCCCACACGGCCTTCCTGACCGTGACCGCCATTCCACGAAAAATGCCACAGATAGAGCCAGCGATCATGTGACGCCCACAGTCCTTACTGGGTCTCATTGCTTCAGGTGTACTTGGGATCCACTAATCGAATGTCCTGGCTTTTAATTACTGCAGTTCAACTGAACATAATGTATATCGTTATAATTGTGTTCTAAGAAGACTAAAATGACGTCAAATGAACTGACCACTGCTGTATTTTTCATTTAGGCCAAAGAGGTCATGTCCTTACTTTTCATTTTCATTTCCATTTTCCATTTTTCCACACAAAGGAGGCATTCATTTAAAAGATGAATGGCCACAGGCTCTTAAAAGCCCACTCTGCAGGCATTTGCACAGCATTTAGCACCCAGAATGGTCAACAATTACAGTAAACAACTAAATAAAGGGTACAAAAAATAACTTTGCCTCACTTCAACTCTACCCCTGTTTCCATGTCATCAGTCTACCTTTGAGGAAAAAAAAAAACAATTCCACTTCAGCCAAGCAAACTCATTTGTAGAGTGAATGCAGTTAAAGCAAATAAAACATCTATTTTAAAAAAAAGGGAAAAAAAGACATTAAGAACAGTAATGTACAACATTGAATTTGATATGAGAGAGAAGACTTCTTAGAAATATAATGAGAAAAAAGCTTTCATAAGGTTCCAAGCAGGGGTCGCATCAGGATTTCAAAGAGTTTTAAGGGTTTGCAACATATTATTATTGAAATACTTAAATAAAAGTTGAACATGTATAATAAAAGATCTGAACCACATCCAAAATACAAATGACCCTACATATAGACGTGGATTGTTTCAGCTAAATGTAAAACCAACTATCCATTTGTGTGTTTTTTACTGAACTGGACACTAGTGTGACATCTACAGACAGTTAGCTGGCGTTAGCTACTGTACCCAGCAGGTGGGAACACAATGAAGAAAGCACAATCTGCACGCCATTCTGTCAGCTTTCACACTTTATCAGCGAACACAAACCCAGAGGGCGAGATCAGTACGTGAGTCTCACCAACGATTAAATCCACAATGAGATTGCTAAAGGGTTAGTTAGCCACCAGAACATCTGGAGCCACAGTAACGGCATCCTAAACTTTGGCAAGTCACAGTTTAATAATGCCAACCTGATAAAGTGTTCCTAAGACTGTTTGCAGGGCTTCTTCCTCTTTGAGCAGGCTTTTAATTTGAAAAAAAAACATGATGCATCTCAGTTAAAAAGGAGAAACCTTAAGCAAAAAGAGTGAGTTTAACATGATAACTCTATAACGCCGTTGCACTGATGGATTCAGTGCTGTGGAAATGAACATGATTGCTAAATTTCCCATGTGAGCTGTTGTAGTAGGCTACAGGCAGCACTCTTTTCTTTTTCTTAATAATTCTTTTTTTTTCAATAAACAACCAGCCTTTGTATCTTCGCACTGGCCATTTTACAAACCCCCAGTTTATGTATGTGAATTTACGATTATCGCAAATGATCTTTTAAATATCATTCCGAAGCTGCTCAGATGTGTAAAGAGTTAACCGTCCCATTCATTTCAGGACACTGTCTCAGATTATTGTGGCATCTGTGAGCTTTTTAGACTGTTAAGTGAGTTTTTCCCACCAGGCTCTGTTTGTGAAAGCGAGAGACAAGCGTTATTAACTCCAAACTATAATCCCTGCCACAGACATGGGCCAAAAAAAAAAAAAAAAGTCTTAAAAAACATCTATAAGCTCATTATCTTTTTAAGCGTCAGTGGGAACTGAAAATTGCCGGAATGGGCTGCAGGTTCACACCCTGCAGTGTAATGTTTGACGCTGATGTGCCACAGATATCTATTTTCTGTGTAGCAGTTTCCATTAGAGCTCATGAGATAATTCTTAATATATATATATCTTTCTCCTCCCTTTCTTTTCCATCTCATATCTAACATTAATCGACATGCTTTCGAAAAGAAAAGAAAAAAAAAAAAAAAAATCTGCTTTCTGCCACGTCGCCAAAATAAAAGCTTCCGGATAAGTTGCATTTCTTTATCAGGCAAAAAATAAATAAAAAAGATGATAATTGGGTGGAAAAATAACAACAGTGTAAACATAAACAAACAGATTACAGCTCCTTGAGACAATGTAACCACCAACTTTACTTCTAGCAAGAACTACAACTACAAATAGCCCAGACAAGCAATTTAAGTATTGTCCAGTGAACTACACAGCGAGTGGTTCACACCACAGCGAAAGCTTGTTCAATTTGCAGCTCACTTGAAGAGCATAATGCAAGTTCATTCATCATTACAGCACATTAGTGAATAAGGTCACGAGTGCAAATGAAAGTATTAGATGGTTGAACAGTTTTTTTTTTTGTTTTTTTTAACTGCCTAGTTTGTTTATTCATTAAGTGAAAAACACTGGAAATGCATCCTGGGATACTTGAGAGTCAAAGTGGTGATAATTTAAGAACAAGGTCTGATTAGCAAAGCGGTTCACCACCATTTTTTTGTTTTTTAACCTATCAAGTGTTTTGTAACCAGATTTAAAGACCTGCATCTCTGCTGGATTCTACATCCATCCCAGTTTTTTTTTTTTCCCTGTTTCAACTACATGCAAATAAGGGTCTGCTCTGCTTTACTCCCCAGGGTGGTGGTAATAGCTTGTGCTATTTGGCAAATGCCAAACATGTCAAAGGAACAGTTTACCTAGCTAACAACTATCCATAAACCAAAGACTAGTGCGCACAGAAATGCCATTTAGCTGCTACAGCTGAAATAAAAGTTTATTGTCTTTACAAGCTTTCACTGACACTGATCAATCAAACCCCAACACAGATTACAGTGCAGTAAGTGATGCCCTTGGCACGCAAGCACATATAGATTAGTCAGTACCTTTTGTAAAGGATTTAACTCCTTGTAGGTTGCTTTTAACCCACCGTAGCTTTTCCTGGTATGAATCTCAGCATTGACCAGAAGACCAGAAAAAAATTTGCTTATTCTCAACTGGAACCTGATAAAAAAAACACTCTTGAGCTTTCCAAGACAATCAGAGCAACACTATAATAACAAGTCAGGCTTTTGAGTTTTGTTCCCCCATAAACTCCTGTAAAGTGCATTTTTCGGTGCAAGCCATTCATCTAAGCACGTCGCCCCCTTGGAAACACTTACAGCCAATTTGCAAAACGTGCGTTTGCATTGTTTCTTTTTCGCACAAAGTGGCTCTAACTCAACAATAGAATCCATTACAGCTCAGATGGGACGAGAGAGAGAGTAGAAGAAGAAAAACGGCTACATTAAAGTATTTATGTAGCTTTTATTTGAAACAGGAAGTTCCCTTAGAGATACTTAAGATTTTGTCTTCCAGGGAGTTGTGGTCATGAAAAAGAAATCATATTAAAACATATTGAAAAACACAACAGGAAATAGCAAAAGAAGGTCTACCGGCCAATTATGTAAACAGCAACACCTTTATGAAAAGATATTTACTCAAAGTAAATAAAAATAAAGGTGGGAAGTGCTTCTATTTTGCAGCTTTGCAGGTCCAGGGTGTATAAAAGGAGGAGGCAGTTTTTAGCAAGCAATGAATGTACCCTGGGGATATTTAAAAGCAACCCGGTTGAAGATCTAGTGCCATAGCTGGTGGTGTGATGGGATAAAAGGCCGGAGGTATAAGTAGGTAGTTTAACTAACAATATCCTGGCGATCATGTGTATTTCTCTCCTCTGGTGTAGAGTAGACCGTCGAGATTCATATAAATCATAACGTTGAGTAACAATGAAAGCACTAAGCT
This sequence comes from Polydactylus sextarius, assembly GCA_016801845.1. Lineage (NCBI taxonomy): Eukaryota > Metazoa > Chordata > Actinopteri > Polynemidae > Polydactylus > Polydactylus sextarius. The sequence continues at coordinate 11,097,703 of CM028929.1, forward strand.
TTTTTTTTCTTTTAAATAAAGTTCTTTTCAGTACATCCACCTAAGTGCTGGTCTATATAACAACAAGCTGATCAGTTGATCATAAAAACTGCTCAGTGGAAGTCAGAGGTCACCATACTATTGTGCACACGCACAGTTACAATCCACAAATGTACAGTTTCACTGCGCAGTTAATGCACACCCAATTATTGCCTTTCGATTTCTGCGGTCAGTGAGTCCTAATGGACACGTTGCGAACAAAAAGCTTCGCATTGCACTAAATGGAAAAAAAAAAATAATAAAAAAAATTGCATTGCATATTAATTACAACCTTTGTCTAATGTTTGTAAAATCCAAAGGCACTCTTCCGTTTGTCTGACAGTTATTAGATAACACTGCGAGGTGCACATATACACAAGACCCCAGTACACAGTTTGGAATGCTTAATGAATTGAAAATCACATCAGGACATCAGACGCAAAAGAAAAAAAAAAAAAAACAAGTCTGCTCCTACAATTACTAATTCATGAATTTCTTTTTTGCTCAGGGTGTAATGTTATTATTTGTTGTGAATACCCTTTGTTTGGTGGTGACAAAAACAAAAGCACGGCGTGACGCTTGTAGATTTTAAATGGTGTTATATTGGGGGTATTCTTTTTTTCTCTTTCTTCTTTCCTTACTGTGATAGTTGTTAGAATGTGACAGTAGATGTGAAAGCAACAGAATGGTAATCACCATGCTGCCAGTGATAATGTAGCCATAGTAACACTGGCGACGAGTCAGGAGCTGGAAGTTGCAGGGAGTGTGAATGATTAGGCTTAATTTCTAATAACTAAAATAAATTAAACATATTTTTTTCACAAATTAGTCATTTGTACAAACTGTACCTAAACCACTAATGCGACTACACTTGTCGAAAACGTAATTCAGTGCCACGGCACTGCGATAAATCTTCATGAGGACTTATAATGTTCAGTTTTGTTGACACAGTATCGGAGAGGTGTTGACTGAATTTCGCTGCAATTTTTAAGGTCTTAGTGTTGCTCCAGATTGCATTATTTTGAGAGATGTTTCTAATATTCTGGTGGTGGACAAAATATAAGAAATGCCCTTAAAGTCGTGTTGTGTTAAAGTGGATTTATGGGCACAAGTATCCATGTGTAAGATCCATGTGTACTGTAAAGTAACCGGTGACCAAAGGCAATAAGATAAACCTGAGCAGTATGATGTTCATTTTGGGACATCCTCAGATATTTAGTGAAGTGAAAGTGATTCCCATTTTGTCATTGAGCACACAGGACACCATGCACACCTCTGCATTTAACCCATCAAACACGTGAGCAGAGAGCAGCTCCACAGCACCTGGTGAGTGTGTGTGGGGACAGTTCAAGGGTACCCTCAGGGGACAGTTGGTGGATTCAAGCCTGCAACCTTCTGGACACAAGTACGCTTCCTATGCCACCAGGCCATCACCGCCCCTGACTCAGGTGTCAGACATCAAACAATAAAGCATCCAGTCTCGGACAAAAGGGCATTAGAGTCATCATCATCATCATCATCTCAGAGAAACGGTCTCGGACTAAAAGTAGTCAGTCTCAGAAAAACCTCTGTCAAGTTTATGAAATTGTAAGGTCAAGCCGTGGACCAAATACGTCTCACATTTCAGAAAAATCTTTGTCAGCTGAAATGCGTCAAAACAAACGGCCTCAGATAAAGGAGTAACAGCCTCACACAAAGATTGTCAGAAAAAAAGCAGATGAGAGGACGCTGCTGAGGCCCATGAATGAACATTTACATTAAAAAAAATAAAAAAATTCAGATGGGACAACTAATAAAAGTATAGTTCTCTGAAATTTCTGCAACAAAGAATTTTCATACAGTACCAAGTTCTACAAGTCTTTAAATGATTTTTTAAGTGAGTTTTGTCTATTTATACAAACAAATTTCATTTACTTACTTAACAATGAAAGTAAATGGGGCAGTCAGCCAAAGTATCTAAATTGTCATTTCTAACCACTAATAAAGCTCAAAACAGCACTTCACTGCAGCAGTAGCATGAATGGGTCCCTACAAATAAACTGAAGAACTGATAACTTAGTAAGTGTACCGAGAGTTTATTAAAAAGACTGTTTTACATAAGTTTGGCTGACTGCCCCACTTACTTTCATTGTTAACTATTAGGCTGTGAGCACAAAACACAACTCCATATTACTTCGACCATGTAAAATGTCTCTTGACAGGGTGTTTCACTTGTATTCATGATGAAATAGACCCTGGGTTCAAATTAATGTGGACCATCACTTTAAGTATCACCATAATGCAAAGCATTTAGCACCAAACGCATAGGTCAGAGCCCCTGATGCAAGCTGCCTTCTTGGAGAGTAATTGTGTCCAGGATGCAGCAGCTTTACGACAGAAAAAAAGAACAAAAGAAAATGTGGGAGTGGCGGGAGCAGGATATATTGCGTTGACTGGGGGAAATCACTGGACTTCAGTTAGCAGTCACAGTTACCCCAGTGTTACTATACACATCATTGGCTGTGATTGGAAACTTCAGTTATTTGCATTAACCATACTAAAGACGGACACCAGGTACTATGCTGATGCCTGCGCTGAGCAGTTTTTGTCTGTGTTGGAGTATGTGGATGGGGAGTTCAACAAAAGGTCACCACACAAGCTAGCCATGTTGACAGCATCTGAGTGGGATAAATTGCAGAGGCTGGAGAACCTCCTTGAACCATGCAGGTAAAAGCACTCCTACATAGACACATATAGGGACACTGTTTTATTAAAATTAGATTTACTGGTCACTATAATTAGTTTACAAAATGTTTTGAATTCACTGAGTTGATGTATTTTTTTCCCTAAATTAAATGTATTATCTGTTATGACACTGATAAAATAACATAGTTTATGCATTTATTATCATCCACTGCAGATATGTGACTGAACTCTTTGGTGGTGAGAGTGTCTGAATGTCTCGCGCTCTGTTGTGTTGCCTGCTCTCTGCCACCTGCACTGCAACATGGAAGTCTCTGAGGAGGATCCGGCCTATGTGGAAAAGTTCAAGACTGCCTTTGAGAAGGACCTGTCGGAACAACAAGCAAACATCAACAGTGGATGTTTTTTTTTTTTTTTTTTAATGCAGTATTGGAGAAATAGTGTTGACAGCTAAGGGAGTGTTACATTTAGGTTGAAATTGTGGCCTGAGATGCCTTGTTTGTTCAGTGAAATGAAAATGTTGTGCACTGCTACTTGAACAGCACCGTGCATTACTGTTGGTCTGTGTTGTAGTAAAAATATGAAGTATGCTAATAATTTAGATTAATTAATCACAAAGCATGTTATTTAAAAGATTAACAAAACACACACACACACACACACATATATATATATATATATATATATATATATATATATATGCTGACCTAGCTACCAGGAGAGCAGCATAAGGTGCCACACTGAGACCTGTCAGAGGACAGGGAGGCTAATGAGACCGGCAAGAGGAAGGACGTGAGAATTGCGGTATTTATTAATTACACTTGAGTGTAACACCAGGCACCATCAGTGTTACTGTGCAATGTTGCTCACAGGACATTGAGCTGTTAGCATTTGGTCGTACTATATCCAGAGGAGTTCTCGCAAGTTATCGCAATAACTCTCTGATGGCCGACGCTACAGCTACCTGTGAACTATGTCATGTCCCAGCTGTTAACGCACCCACAAGCCTTCCTCCTCATCTCTGGACTACAAACTATGTGTTTTATTTTCTGTTAACTATTTTATTTGTCTGTTAATCTGTTTTCATGTTTTTTATGCTGTCAAACAGATATATATATATATATATATATATATATATATGCATGCATATACACAAATATCAATATATCGAGCACCACAACAAACTATTATAAACTCATCTCTGTGGAGCTTTCTACATTCACTAGAAAATATAACCCATTTTACGCTTGGACACAGCTAATTATAATGCAAATATATGACAGTACTGGTTGAACGTTTGCCCATAGGTTGACAGGAACAAACGTGATATGGAGATGCTCCCTCATTCTGCTTCCACCTAGAAAAGCCAAGGGCAAATGGAAATGGTTTAGTGGGGCGGATCGGCCCCCCAACATAACCCTGGCAGGGAACTTTGGTCTCCCTCTTTAATTAATGAGTGCCAGTGTTTTGGAATGTAAATACGCAACTAAGCAAACAGACTGTGCAGTGAAGCGAGAAAGCCTGACAGCGGGACTGTGCATTCATTTGACTGTCTATTAAATTTAAATTTTTGAAGTCATCCTGTCGCATGATGTCATTTATTCTGGATCCAGTCACACAGTGGATCAGACAGATGATAACTGTGGCCTTGATTCAGCCTTGTTTTATTCATAGTGACTCAGAGTGTAGGAATATTTTCGCTGCTCATTGATGACTATTCACTAAAGCCTGACCCCTTAGTCATTGATGCTGAATCCAAGCTTTCATTTCTCACACTGCTCATGTTCATGAGAGAAACTCATCATCAGAAGGCCTTTTACTTCACACACAAACAGGAGCAAAGCAGATTTCTTATGTTTAACCAGTGATGCTAAGTTTTTTCAGCCACTAACAACTGTTGCTGGCATACTTCATCATGTATAGTTAGCTAGAATATGCTAGAGCACATACAAATATGAATGGATTCTTTACACATTTGCTAACATGTTTTTGATTTTGTATAGACATCATCACTCTTTACCAGTCAGTCCTGATGTCCTAAACGGTCTTGTCATGTATGGTTACAGTTATAAACTATGTTTGGAGATTAGGAGATGTCTATTTGTGGTTTGTTCAGACCGAAGGAACAAGTTATTTCTTAGCTTGCATTACCCATGCGAGTGAGACCACTGGAATATTTTGTACCAGTGCACAATCTGTAAATATTCACCCTTAACTCTAACACCACTACTCCTTCCAGAAACCCAACTGTGCTACCACAACCCCAACCACTGTCTCTATAAAAGGTACAGAAGATGTATTTCATAACTTTACAACAGATAAGTTTGTCCTTCGTATTCTGGTGTTACTCTGTGATGTCAGAAGAAGCTCAATGCTTAAAAGACTCCTGTGACACAACGTCCTATTCATGCTGTATCTCTGCATTGCATTCGTATGTGAAACCTTTACAGGACCATCATTTTCTACATGTTGTAACAGAACCACTGGCAAAACTGTGGTATCAGAGCCAATCTATGGTAATATAGATGACTATATTAGCCTAACATGGTGCACAGTGTACAAATCTTGTAGTGGTCTAATAAAACTCACCAGTGTAATGAGATAAATCTTCGGCTTCCCTCCCACACCTGACACTGTATTGGTTGTTACATAAAATAAAATAAAAGCATGAGTAATATCCAGTTGTACATTATTCTGTGGGTGTATGAGTAATGATGACTTCACCTTGAAGCCTGTGATCACTGTCCCCGGACAGAAGTCGAACGGACGCATTAACATTGTTTAAGAAATATAATCTGCTGCAGGATGCTGATGAAGACTTCCTCCTCTCTCCTCTTTGCTCAGCAGAAATGAAAATGCAGGGTCTTGAATTTAATGTGTCAAAATGAGAGTGAATTATGGATCATCAGCTCCAAAGGCTTTTAATGCACCACAGCATGAGCCAAATGAAAAGTGATCGCTTTTCACTGAGGGACCCTTACAGTATTTAACGACTGTGAAAAAAAAAAATCAAAAATAAATAAATAAAATTGAAAAAAAAAATGTTGGAGGCCCTTTGGGTACAACTTAGTTTTTAATTGAGGTGTAAGATAGCCCTGGGGTATAAATAGCTTTTACTGTGCAGAGTCGGTTTCTGTGGTAAAACAAAAGGAGATGTATCAGCTAACAATGATGAACTTTAGTCGAATTTTGCGGGTTTTTTGCTTGTGTGTGTGTGTGTGTGTGTGTGTGTGTGTGTGTGTGTGTGTGTGTTCTGGCCACCCAATTCTGCCTCTAGGACATTGCCGTGAAAGACACGGCCCTTTATTATCGCATGTAAATAAGCAGAATGTGTTCTGCAGAAGCAGTACTATTTGCTGAACATCTATAAACACAACAATAGTCCCTTTGTGCTGTATCCTTGTGCAACACATTTATTTAGAACGTGATGATAATACGACGGTGAAGCCAGGAGCCAATTATTTATCCCCCTTTTTGCAGTGAAATGACCCCATGTAGTCGAAGGGGTAAACTGATAAGGTCAATCGCTCTCGTGGAGTTTTCAAAGGTGCTAAATGGGCTCGGGAAGTAAAAAAAAAAAAAAAAAAAAAAGGGAGGGAAAAATTAAAAAGTAGTAAGAGAAAGGTGTTTTTACAAGTCAGCAAGTCCCTGAGCTTAAGCCTAAGACTCCTGGGCCCGGCACAAACCACCAAGAAGTACTAATGAGGCCGTTGTGCCAGGCAAGCCCTGCAAAAACTCACAAGCAAGCACTCTTCAACTTGTTTTTTTTTTTTTTTAGACTATTCCTGCAGTAAATGGACTACCCCCACTCCCCCCTCTCCTTACCGGTGTTCTATATAATGAGGTTTTATATGGTTGACCATTGTGTTTTGTTCCAAGTTTACAGTTTAAACTGAAACATCCACACTGGCCAAATTTCTTTAGTAAGCAGTGCAGCATTGCGATCATCATTACATCCCAAATTACTGTGACAAGACGCTGAGGGAAGAACTATTATTAGGATGCACAATGACAGTGAGTGACATTTACTTACAACCAATCAGGGGATTTCAGGCAAAAATGTGCCCAAATGATTAATCTCCATCAAAATATAAATATTTAAATATATACTTTTTGGGGGGTGGGGGGTGGGGCATGACAGAACTGAAACTTTTCCCTTTTCAATCAATATTGTCTCAAGTAATGAGGTGTCAATCGGATCACTTCATCTGACAGCAGTGAAAAGAACCTATTCCGGTGAACACGTTGGCGTGTGCCGTACATCCTCTGGTTGTCAGCTAGACTGGGATCGCTGCAACTGATTGAGATGAAGTATGATGAACTCGTTCTTAGCAACAAACAGTAACCGTCAGACTCATTTTTTCCCCCGCCTTTTGATCACTTTCAAAATTACAAATCTTGAAGACAGAATTTACTTTTGACATTTTGTACATAATGATAATTCACCCTAAAATTAAATGCAATTATGAGTCACGTCAGCCATACATACTGAAATATCAACTTATTTTTAGTTAGTACCAACAGCAGCTGGTACAATTACACCATGTAACTGATGGCTGTATTGACACCAACGCGAATGATAAAATAAATTGAATAAAAACAGAAGGCAACTATTTTTTTTTTTGTTAATTTAATTTTCAGAGTGCATGTAAAATAAAACAGAGCACATGACAAGTCTTAGTTGTGTTAATGTCTCAAAGCTTTAAAGTTATAAAGAACGACAGAAAAGTGATGCCTGCTGTGAAGTATATTATAACCTAATAAGGTTATATTTAAAACAACTTAATTTGAAGAGTTCCTTTTAAGTGACAAAACTTCTCTAATTACACAGGATTAATGATAAATGATGGTTATGAGATTTTATGGGAATTGTTTACAAGGGGAGATTAGTAGAAGTTTAAGAGCACAGCCTGGTAAATCTTTTTTTATTCATTTATTTTTTTTGCCCCTCCTGAGTACCTGAATTCTCCAGTTGCTAAATGAACTGATTTCTAAAAAAAAAAAAATGGATCAAAATATAGTAGAAAAAAAATAATAAAAACTGAGAGATGTTGCCCTACAACACAGCACACAGATAGTTGGATGTAATCCAAAGTCTCCTGGGAAAACCCAGAGGGATGGAAAAGTAAGGTCACCCCAACCTTTCCGACGTTCACCTAGACCTCATTGTTGTCCTTCAAACTCACTGCTGCAACTTCCAAGATAATTTCACCAAACAAACCCCCGTGTGTGCGCTGATGAACTCAACTGCCAGATCTTGTGAACTTACTCCATCATGCGCAAAGCAGGGAAATGTGATTTTTAAGCCATAAATCTAAGTTCTTATTAGTTTTGGACTGAGCTGAGACGCAGCAGCAGCAGCAGCAGCAGCAACAGCGGCGGCGGTAACATCTAATAATAACAGGGCCTAAAAATACACAGGTACTGTAAATCTCTCTCCTCGGTAACCGCAGGGACCCGGCTTCAGCGTCCACCGAGGGAGCTCGCTGACTAATGAAGTTGGGAAGCTTAGAGCAATTAGACACATCAAAGCTCGAATCTGAAAATTAATTAGGTTCTCCTCTCTTTCGGAAGGAGCATCCGCTCATGCAGCGGCGGCGGCTAATTAGCATACCGCCATCAAAACACACAGGTGCCTGCGTCGTCACAGCTAACACCAGTTCGAGGAAGGGTTGTTGTTGTTTAGTTTTGTTTTTTTTTTTTTTTTTTTTTTTTTTGAAAATTAAAAAATTAGTAATTAGACAGAACAAGATGGGGCCTATCAGAAAGTGATGACATTTATGAAAGCTAAGGTCCTGTATTTTCCAGTTTGCATCAAAGTCTCCTTCAAAACTCGGGGCCACATCACAATCGCTGACCTCTGTGACCAGTTTCAGAACTTCATTAACCGTCATCAACCCCAACCCCCTTTTTTTTTTTTCTTTTTTGGAGTGTGTGAAGTCACATCAAAGCGCGTGCAATCACACGCTCATTCACACTAATGAAGAGCTCCTTCAAACACGAGTGCTCATTATTAGCGACACATGATTTTAAATGTGAGGGATATTATGTAAATCGCACCTCTGCCCCTTCCCTTATTTCAACCTCACACAAGTTTGTTGTGTATATTCTGAAAAAATAAAAAAAAAAATTTAAAAATGGTACACTAAATACTTTGTGTATTTCTTTGTTCTGGTTCATTTTTACGATGACAAAAAAGGCAAATAATGCATAACTTCTCATTGATCTGTTATATGACAGTAATCAGGGCTTCTTAACCTGTTTCCTCATGGTAATATATTAATCATTTCCCTCAGCCACTCTGCTGTGAAAATTAATGTAGCCCAGTATGTTTTCCCTTTTGGGCTGCGCTTTGATTAATGAGCCAGGTTCATTCAACACTACCCCAGCTTCAACAAGGAAAACGCATCCCAATAAAAGTTACAAAAAGTTCACAAACTACACACGTCCATCAATTTCCCACACGCGAGTCAAGCAGACGGCGTCGACTCCGCCGTCGGGCAGGGTTATTTGTGAAATACAGTCGACAGGGAGAAGCTGAAGCAAAGAGAGAGAGAGAGAAAACATTTGCGACGGTGGAGATAATCTCTTTGAGGTGATAATGATTCAAACTCGGTAGGCAACAGGAACTGAGACGCAACTCAGGTTTTTACAAGTCAACACAGTGGAGGCCCTCAGGAAAACAAAGTTCAGACTCAGGGTGGGAGATAAATCCCAGCTGTAGACAAAGCCTATATTTCTGTGTCCCTGCAGTTTTGCTCTAATCTGTCTCTCTCAGCCCTGTGAGCTATTAAAGGCCAGACAAAGGCAGTCCAGAGTTAAGCACCCTGTGGGGAGATCTTATTTACAGTGTAACTGCCACTTTGACTGCCTGCCACCTCTGTCTTGCTCCTGTGCTTCCTCGTTTTTCCCTCCATCGACTAGTTTTTTTTTCTGTCTCTCTCTCTCTCACACTCCTTCGTTCTCTCTCTTCTCGTTCTCCTCCACTTCCATCTGCTGCTGTGGCTTTTTAATCTCAAGCTGCTGAAATTCCATCTCTCAGCTTTGGCTCGCCACTTTGAAAGGCACAGTGTTCAACTTCTTGTTTCTGACTTGGCGTTTAATGGAACTATTGTTCAGTTTGAGGCATATCCCATTAGGTGAGGCTGAGAGCCCATAGAAATATAAGTGATAGGAGACCCGCTCTGGCCATTTCTTTCAGACTTGCCACCATTAAGAAGGTACCCCCCTTCACAACTGCAGTGACACATCTTTGCAACACATAGCAACAAGTTGATATTTGGTTAAACATGGCTGAAACTGATGTTAATATGAAAAGAGATAGATGGATGGATAGACAGATATCAATATATAAGTATAGACATATTTGTATTGAGATATAAATGACTGATACCTTTGAATAAACTCTCACACACACAAATATGTGTGTGTGTGTGAGTTAAGGACCAGTGAAACTAAAATATATATATAAAAACAGATAGATATCATTGTGTAAATATTGATATAGGTATATAAATATAAGATTAATTATAGATATGAGTAAAAATATAGACACAGTTCTTATATACAATAACTTATGACACACACACATATATATACACACTGTATATATATACATGGACACATATACACGCACATTTACATGCATACACACACATATACGTGTACATATACATATACACACAAACTCAGACATACCAGCACTTACTGTCACCAGCTATATCACAATATAGCTTTACTTTATGCTGTCTTGTGGTACAAGTACTTATTTAAGAAATATTCCTATAGTTCTATATGCTTTTAGCTACAGCACATATGTGGAGGAAATATATTTCCAACCAAGGCCAGAAGCAAAAAAAAAAAAAAAAAAAAAAATCAATATAGTGACACTCAGCTTTTCTACAAACTGTCAGCAAGAAAATAGACCCGGGGAAGAATTCATCATTTGCATAGTGTAGTACCTTAAAACGGCCTGACACAAGTAATAAAAATGTATTAGCTTGCCAGGACATGGGGGGGCTATGTTGTGCTGAGTGTGTTGCCTCGCAGTGCTGAATAAGCTAAGGCTACAAAACTTCCTCCTGGGTTCATGGCATGATTCAAACAAGAATTGATCTTATAATTGCGAGACTGACACCTCGTGTGTGGCATTATTGCCAACACATCAGCCGCCCAGGGAAGCCTTGCATGTCGGCAGCCTCAAATTGTTTTGTTGCTGTAGCACCTTAGGCTACAAACTCTCTCTGGTAAACATTCCTATTCAGTTATTACTGAAAAAATAAGGTTGTCAATGTTAGATGGTGTCATGGTAGCAGCGCTACTGACAGGAAAGCACATTTACTGTTTTTTTTTTTTTTTTTTTTTTTTTTTTATTATTATTATTTATTTTTATATTAAGCATCAACCTGAACGGTTCCCACAGGAAAAGTATCAGCAACCAAACAAAATAATAATCACCACTTAAGCCTAGTTCTCCAACACACTCATTATCAGCAGATATAAATAAGTCAATTAGCATTCAGACCATCGACTTGCAGCTGTGCGCCAGCTGAAATGGGTTCATTATTTTTCATTTTCATTCTTATTCCAATAATAGCTAATAAAAAACAGGTTTCTTGCAGCAGTTTTCAGGTATTTATAGGGAACACAGACGATAAATTGGTGAAAGCACAATGTTTGGTGTCACGTGACGAGTAGATGATAATGAAAAAATTAAATAGTCATTGAAAAACAAGAACTGAATTTTTTTTTGCGAGTGAAATTATATAGAAAAATTTAGATCATTAAAGCTTGTTATTTATATTTTTGTATTAACAGTTGCTATTTTGTGTTAAATGATTAAAAAAAAAAAAAAATGTATTGCAATTGAAAGAGTACTTAAGTGTTTCGTAGTGATAGCGCCTGAAAAGCATTATTCAACAGTCAACACTAATGGATACTTGACATCCAAGAGCCACACTGAGCATTGTGCTGTAGTACAATATCAAGGGACAACTCCAGGCTGTGTATTGATACACACAGGAGAAGAGATGTGTCAGCAGATCAAAGAAAAGATTCAGATGAAGAAGAACTTCATGTGGGAAACCGCATCCCACCAGGTCAAATGTAAAAAAAAAAAAAAAAATGAAAAAGTAAGAAAAAGATCTAACTCAAAGAAAAACATATAGGCCGAACATAAATCATGGCCTTGGTCTGCTTTTTAAAAATTTACCTCCTCGCTCTCATACTGATACTGTCCGTGCCCGAGACGATGTCCGCGGTGGGCAAGGTCAGTAATTGTTCAAACATCAATCGCTCAATGGCTGGCAGCTACGCACTGCGTCTCACCTTTATTCTTTCTCTCAGCTCAGTAGGACGAGAGAGCGCAAAGGTGCAATGTGAGGAGGGTGAGCGAAGTTTTACTTTCAGCAGCAGGAATGTAGTGAAGACTGTAAAGCTTCGACAGTGTTGTACGTTGAACAACACCAACATATAGGAAGTGAGTTTTATATTTCATATTAACCAAAACTATGAAAAATACTGCTTTAGATTGTTGAGAATTGTTTAAAGTGAATATTGGACTAGATACACAGTGGACCACATACTGGGTGATGTGTGTCAATTGCTCAGGAGGCACTGACTGTTTTACAAGCCAGATTTACACAAATGAAGGCCTTGATGATATAAACAAGTTTTCACCATTAATAGAACTACAAAGGCATATTGTGCATGATAATACTTTGCCCTTCCTTTGCTTTGTCATGTTAATTCAAGGCAAATCTATCCGGAACAAATGACTACACTGCTCATACAACTTACAACAAAGACTACGATCTATAGAGTGAAAACAAGCCATGTTGACACTGACTTTAGATAGTTAAACTCACAATCATTTATTCTTATCGATGAAAATGAAGCCAACTTAACACAAATGTGATTAAAGTCAACAATATCTAGACTCTATCAACCTAATTACATTCATATGTATCCAACTACAGAACAGTTTTTATTAAATGCAGCAGTGTGACCAAGTCCAAGGACATCACATGACATCAATATGAGCACAACTTGCTCAGCAGCAACTTAAATGTAGCTGCCGCAACACTAGTTTGAAAAGCCATGACAATGGTTCAGTTGCAACATGGAGGCCAAATCGAGGCCAATGTCACAGCTGCCTAATGACCAGCAACTCGTAGGCTGAACTGAAAAAGAATGCCACAGCAATCTACAGTCTGCAATCCACGTCTGCTGTACAGACATTTTAATACAAAAGCGAAGTTGAAGTTGAAGAAGCCACAACCTCCGAGCCACTAACTCCCAGTGAATAACATACTATCAATAAAGCCAACATTTCTACATCCACACTATAGACCTGATAGCATGAACATGTATCCAACAACACAAGAGCTTGGACTTAATGCAGCAGTGTGACAAAGATCTTAAGAACATCATAAAATATAGAAGCAGGGCAACACCAGCATCACAACAACAGCTCAGTTACAGCATGGTAGTCAAAGCAAGGCCAACAAACACTTACAAAAAAAGAAAAAAAAAAATCACTTCTAACATTTTGTAGGTGTATTTGAAAAAGAAACAGCATATCAACATACAGTGCACAGACTAACCAGAGCACAGACATGCTAGCTGGAAATATAAAAATAATGTGTTAACTAAAGAGTACGGGGATGGATTCTATCTTAGTCAAAGTCACAACAGTCACTTTGTCAGGTTAGCTGACTGGTTTAACAATGGCTAGGTCTATGCAGTGGTATTGAAATGGTTGTTTGAGGCGAATAAACATGGATACCCATTTAAATGTTCAAAACACTTAAAACACTTGAATCAGTCTAAAACATAAATCAAGTCATGGGACAGCAGCTGAGAAACAACACAGACTGATACTCAAACACTTTTAGGAGTTCACACCAAGCCCTGATCCATTAATAGCACAGCAGCCTACAAAAAATACAAGCTTATGCCAAACTAGAAAGTCCAAATTAACCAACTAACTGTTACAAGTTTAACGTATCACAACAAAAAGCAGAAATAATCAGGGCTGAGTTTAGGCCTAGCATCCAACAAGAACAAATGAACAAAACAAACAACAAGCAAGTGGTTGTAGGCCCATTGCAAAGGCCCAGACTTCTTTCTGACAAACACATGACCAGACATGACAGGGCAAAGAAAACTGAAACAGCAACACATAACACAAGCTTTAAAGCAAAAAAATAAAAACGATTTGACTTACTTTTTGAAGTTCTACTTGACATGAAGTCCGGGCACCTTTTTCCTCGCAGGAGTTCTCATTTCTTTGGCTTTTTTGGCTTTTTTTTCACAGGAGACTCGATGGCCAGGATTGAAAAAGTTCTCCTTGACACTTCCATCTGTGTAGTTTGATCAAATTAAAGTCCAATGGTCACAATGTCAAGCTCAGTCCACGTATGCTGTCGGTTGAAAGCAGTGAGCTTTGCTTGAAGAAAAGCTCAGGACAGTCCTACTCTCTGTAATTTACCAGGCTTTCTACAGTGTTCAATCTTCATTCCTTCGTTTAAAAGCAGTATTGGCTTTTACCACTTGTAAGACTTTGTTGTTTTTACTTTAGAGATATCAGGAAAGCCAGTTTGTTCAGAGTTCAATGTACTGTGTTTGACCACTGAACAGGTAAAAATGTTCCTTTCACTGTCAACATCTTTTTGCATTGAGTGAACACCATGAATTGTTTGAAGCATGTGGGAAACACTGAATCTGGATTTGATCTTCCTGGAGAGGGGGGGGGGGCGACTCATCGATTGGTGCTTCATTGATCTTCCAACCAATGAAAACAAAACAAACTTTTTCACATGTCCCACCCCCTGGCACCATGTTCCATTACATCACAGTGAGGATTCAATGAAACAACCAATCAAACTTTATACAGCACCTGCCACCCAGGTAAAAAATGTTAAAGTGATTTATATTTGACTGACAAGCAGATAATATAATACAGTATATATGTAAATAATAAAATAATTTAAGACTAATGCACCTAATAAATAAAAATGGCAAGAATTTATTATTAAAAATAGTAAAAGAGATTAACTGAGATCAACACAAGGGAAAAGGAAAATGATCTTTATTACTAAACAAGTCGATAAAAACATTATATTATTTTTCACATTAATTCCCACACAGTCCATATTGTGTATCTTTTCAACAATTCAACTCATTTATCTGATTTTCAAAGGCATGGCATTACTTTGCTTGACTGCACCAGATCCATAATGACTGTAATTTATTAAATATTGTAATTAAACCCAGAAAGAAAGAAAAAATAATGTGGCTGGGTTTATCACTTACAAAAGTTACTTACTCGTGTGTAAATTTCTTGATTTTTGTTGTTGTTGTTGTTGTTTTGTTGCAGCTGGACAGGTGTAGAGACATTTCCAGCCACTATCCAAGCAAGTTCCCCAAAATACGTTGTTTAAATTGGATCTGCTTTCTACTGAGAGAATACTTTACCAGACTGATGACAGCTTGTTATGAAGATACTCTAAATGTAAAAGTAGATGTATTTTATTTAGAAATTGTGTTTTGATTTTTTGTTTAAATGTAATTTTTTCAGTGATGTAAACAGCCATAACTAAATGTCAGACAGATCAACAAAATGAAAAACCAAAACTAACACAACCACGGGACGATTTTGTCGTAATCCGAACCTACACACACACACAAACACACACACTGCTGCTGTGGCATCCCAGACTCACATGCATACACAAACGCTTAATCACACAGCCCAGACGCAAAGAGAAAGCTCCTCATTACGGCTGAGGGTGACATCACCCCTGCTGTGATGTGGACGGACCTTATCGACCTCCTCCATCTTGCTTTAAAAACCTCTGGCGCAGGCGGAGGGGGGTGAGTAGTGACAGGGGTCGTAGAGTCGGTAGAGAGGGTGAATGTATAAGTGGATGGGATGGATTGAAGGATAAGAAGAGGTGACACGGAAAAGGCCGCAGCCTTGTCAAGACGTCGCCGCGTGGTCGACATTGTAATGTCACGCGTTTACGAAACGACAACTTCAGACGAGGATTAGCGCTCGACGGCAGCGATTCTCTCACATCTCGCAAGAGTAATTACAGTTTTTCAGCGCAACATCCTCTTGCTTAAGAAGATAAAAAATTTAAGAATCTATCTCATCCCAATTCAGTGCTTGACTTTGGGCTGATACAAATACATAAATCAAAGCATATTACAGAAGGGAGGGGTGGGTGGGTGGGTTTGGCGAACTTCACATCCAGACTTTTGTTGGTAATAGGTTGCATTAAGCCCATCAAGTGGTGTGGTGTGTGATAAGCAGTCTCGTGGGCCCAGTAGGGGCCTGAAGAAGCTCTTGTAATGAATGGTTGGAGCACTGCTGATGCACAGCAATCATTAACAGCCTGATAATTACTCTGGATACCTCGACGGATGGTGTGTATGTGGTGTGTGTGTGCGCGCGTGTGTGTTGAAGTGACGCAGATAGAGCCATTTACGATGTGTGAGGCCTCAGAGAGAAACAGATAAGCGCTGTGTTTGTGTGTATTTCAACATATTGTGTGTGTTCAGATGTATGTGTATGTGTGTTTGTGTGGCCTAGAAACGTCCTACTCCAGCTTCGTATTTATATTCCTGCTTACAATTGCAAATATGAGCATATTCTCTGCTGCTTACTGTGGAGGTATTTGAAACTGTCTCTGGTAATGCTTGCTGTTAGAAACAAAACAACCCCGGACTGATTAAGGAAAAAATGATGGATCATGGTTATTTAAGGTTTCTGTAAGCAATGAAAAACTACCCACAAATCCTTTTTTTTTCTTCTCCACCCCTTCTTGTGTCACCAAAAAAAAAAAAACAAAGAATAAAAAAGAAAATTTGTGCTTTTAGCACAAATTAAAACCACTCACTCGAGTCTAATTTTGACAAAGTTCCCCAGCGTCTGTGTGATCAAGACAAATGTTTGGATCTTCTCGCATGTTACTATTCAAACACGCTTCTTTTCTCTTTTTTAATCCAGTCACCACATTATTATTCACTTGCTTTTTGTATAATTGATCAAGTGATGTCTCTATGGAAACAAACCCATCACCCAGCATTAGTGACAGCACAGCATAATAGGCTAATAATGAGAAAAGACAAAATAATGCTCTTATGTAGCTCTCAAATGGCTCTAAATGATACAATAGTTGCCTTTTAGGGGCAAACAAAAACATTAAGTCCCTTAAGGAGTCCAGTGAGAACCCCTGTTTATCAATAAATGTATATTTTATAATTAATTCTGTAATTAAACACTGTGATGTCAAGTGTGCTTGTATTTATGTTTCCCTACCTTACAGTTCAACTGGAAATTCAATTTTCACATTGTGCTTTTTTAAAGATACTATACAGTGCATATTTTCGAGTGTTTCTTTCTTCTTTATGTAGCTATGGAAACAAAATCTACGGTTGACAGCAGCTGGCCGACATTTGAGGGTCAGCTGTCAATTTCCACCCTCTGCTACTGACTCTAGATGTGATAACCATGAAAAGCCTATTAATATCAATTCACTATGGTAAAAAGAGACAGAATGAGGCAAGCAACTAAAAACATGCAGAAGTCCTTCTGATGTCTCATAATCTGTCTGCAGCAGCCATTTTGGGAAGAGTTTATTACATTCACTTTATTTCATGCAGAAAGGTCAAGCTAGCTGGGTGGTTTGTTAGCCTAGCTTGCTAGCAATGTTGCTGCTAATTCCCACTACAAGTTCATTTTTGTGTTTCTTTTTAAAGCTTGATACAAAATACATGATACAAAAGAAGAGTGGTTCATCTACATTACCTATAATTCTACATTACCCTATAATTCAAATCATGCCATGAAGTAAATAATGTATGACATCCTGTGTCTGTTAATACCTCAGATTAAGATACAGTTTGATGATTTAATCATAAGTAGTACGTCAACTCATACTTGACATTAGAATGATATTACGAGCATATCAAGTGACCAACTGTGATCAGATCTCACTTCCCTTATTCAAATAAACATGTATATTTTATATTTGTTGGTTTCTTTTTTTTTCTTCTCCATCCATTTAAGAAGGAAAAGGAAACAAAGCAATACAGATTGAATCAAATTGTATATTAATTGGATTTAATAGGGATGTCAAAAACATCTTGGACAAAGACCACATACTCATGGTTGTAAATTCATTTAAACTGGCTAAGCGATCAGATCTCAATGCTTTGATGCATTCACATCTGTCCTTTAGTGGCCAGATCACCCATGGACACTGGAAGAGATATTCTGTGTATGTGTGTGTGTGTGTGTGTGTGTGTGTGTGTAAAGTCTGCTCATACAGATATTGCGCCAGTTGAATTGCAGAACCGTCTGTTAATGCCAGAAATTCATGTGCAATGAAAACAATTTTTTTTTTTTTTTACATTTTTTCTTGGTTTTGACAAATATGCACAAGCCAGAACATACACAAAAGATTTATATACTAATTTAAACTTTAACAGAGAAACTTTATGTTTAACTTCACTTTTGTTTTGGAAGACTGACTAAGATTGGGATTTTTTATATTGTATTGAAAAGCAATAGATTGTCATGTTGCACACTACCCCCTTCTCATTCACCTCAAGTTCAGATCAACAACAACAGCAGTTCTTTGTTTTATCTTTCTAGCCACGGATGTTTGGCCACGGTCCAGATTGGTGTTTCAGTGATTGAGAGCCCAAACAGTCCTGGCCCGCCCTGCCTAGTTTAGTCTACCGAGGGATAATTGAATAGCGCAAGACTGCAATAGCATTGGACTGGAGGAATGCTGAGCTGCAGGGGAATATGGAGAAGGTTTCAGCCAGCAGCAATTAAACAGAGAAATGATGCGTGAAATAGCAGGGAGAAGAGGGGGGTGGTGGGTGGTTGGGTGTTAGTGAAGTGAGAGTAAAAGCGCAGAGACTGTAAAGGGGAGCAAGAAATGTCTAAAGTTTAGTGGAAACATTGGTGGAGGAGAAACAGAGACATGATGGTAAAACGAGATTAAAGTCTGCGCGAAACATTAAACAACAGAATGAAAAAGAAGAGAAGATTGAGACCTTGAAAAGCGGGCTTTGCTGAGATGCCAACACTAAAGTGGTGAAATGCAGCGTAAGCCCATTGTGTGTGTGTGTGTGTGTGTGTGTGTGTGTGTGTGTGTGTGTGACAACATTTCAGACTAGATGTAGGATTTGAAATAAATATCTCACACTTGCTCTCCAATGGAGAGTACTGTAACTGACATTCATAAATGTCTGACACAACAAAAAAATCTGCCTGAAGAACATTTGAAAACAAAGTTTTTTGAAACTTCTATCTTCTTACTAATCAATATTTCTTTAAAAGCTGACCTGTCTGTTTGGCAAGTACTGTATTGTGGCTCAAAGCCTTTTGAAGACTTGAAGGAAAAAAAACTTGTTTTTTGTTTGTGGATACACAAAGTTAAATTGCCTGTTCATACTTTTAATCTTCCGATGTCTTTCCTCTTTATTTTATGTCTATAAACCATCGGCACTAATTTTACTCTGTATGTGATCAAACGAATTAGAGTCTGGCTTTGTCCATGAAAGAAGACTTGTAGAGAACTCATCACAACATCAACAACCCCATCTAGGTGAACCAGGACTATGCTTTACCACCAGTAATTGTTCCATTTGATGTTTTCCTGTTTCAGCTGCTGGCACAAATTGAATTTGGGGTTAGGATATAAGAGCCTTATGAGAGAGTCTGTAGCATGAAAGCTTGGTGTTACCATTCTGGTCTAGTATTATCTGATCTTGTAGTAGCTAATTGAGGACACGTGAGATGTGAGGACACTTTTGTAACAGGTACAGGGATATGGTGATTAAGTAGAATCTATAAAATATACTTTTTTGTACTTATATTCCTCTAATTTTCTCCAAGCTACTGTTGGATACAAGTGAAAATAAATTCAAAAATTAAATTCATGTTTGCTCCCTCCCTCAGGCAGTTTCTTCAATTCAAAGGTAATAATTCAATATTTAGGCAGAATACATGTAAAAACAATACATTACACCAAATATTTTACAAATGCCAACCTGCCCAAAGTCCAAACATCAGTGTCTGCACTTGGGCTTCCCCCATGTTCCTTATTACTGTGGTTGTCAAAATGGTCGTTCCCTTCCTTAGCACCGGCAAATTTCCTGGTTGATGTAAAACACTGAAAGGTCACCACACACTAGTTTTAAAACTCCAGTATGCTGCGAAATACAGAGATTTATCTGAGGCTGATAGGTTTAGTATTCACCGCGTGAACTCCTTTGACACTGGCCTTAATGTAAGAGACATTCATTTCTACGAAAAGTCCCAAACTTTAGCTTTAATCCAGAAAGTTCTGAAAGACGAAACATTCCTAGTTATCATTTATTTAGAGTTTAACACTGACAACAACATATCCTATGCAAATATATGCAAGAGATCATCTCTAGAGATCCAAAAAAAAACTGAAAATATGAAACAACCAAAAGTCTCTAACTTCGGCAGAACTTTGGCAGAACTGCATCACATTAATGTAAGTTATTGTGTTGTTTGTATTTGTCCTGTTAGAGATCTTAATCTTCTTTGCATCTTTTTTTTTTTTGGCATACCATTGGACATGTATGCCTTGGAGACTAAAACAATTTAGGATTTGATTGGAAAATATCAAGTAAATACTCTTTTCCCTTGTCATTTGCTGTTGTCATTAAAAAAAAAAAAGACTGATCATCATCTTAAAATGGCAAGTGCCTGGGTGCCATGGCAACCATTTATGAGCACTGCATTTACAAATAATGTATCATAATTACATAGTGAGACTGTGGTCAATTATACCATCCATGTGACTGCAAAAAGATTGAACAGATAAACAAACTTAAACTTAATTACATCCACCAAGAAGATGATGTTTTCACATTTCGTCCCATGTTTAGTGGTTTGTTTGTGTAACTGTCAGCAAGAAGGAGCAAAGGCCACAGAAGAACATGTAAAATTATGGTGAAGATTCATTTCACATTTTATTTCATGACATTTTTTCATTTTCATCAGTTTCTCAGAAAAATAATATTGGTATCTTGATGTAAACACCATAAATATGGGTCTTTTTGTTTTTAATTGTATCTATGAGCTTTTATATGCAGAATCAAGTAATAATCCAGATCTGGCAAACATGAGTAGCATTGTTTAGGCTTGGCAGAGGGCCTTTATTTTGGAGTGGCAGAGGGGGGTTAATAGCTCTTAAAAGCTGTTGATGGTGCAGGCTCTTTTCAAAGCCTTTAATATGTCAAAAAAAAAAGGAGTGCAGTCACCTTGGGCTGGTTGAAAACATTCGGAGCAGTCTGCTGCTCAGGATTTTGATACTTGAAGGTTGAGTAGCTGCGTCGTCAACTTTCAACCAGCCAGAGGTTGGCGGAAATGCTGAGAGAAGGGGAGGAGGTATATATATATATATATATATATATATATATATATTTGAAAAGCAGGAGGAAGTGATTTCTCACCTTTTCCTGAATCTTTACACACAAGCTTGTTAAGAGTTCATCCAAGCTCCTATCAGCAGCCACAGCTGGATACCTACTGAGAGTTTTACCATACACACAGATACAGACACACACACACACAAGGGTGAGGGATTCAGGGATTTAGGAGTTGATAGAGGAGGAGGTTTTAAAAAGCACAGTGCCGAGACTCTTGAAGTACACTCAAATGTCAGTGACCAGTGCGATGTTCAGGGGGCCCTGGATGATGCAGTAGTTGAGCTGCCGCCGTACATGCGGCCTCATGAGGGAATCTCTGTGAGCCTGCAGCGTGGAGAATCATCCTAAAATTGGTCTTCAACTTTCAAAATGTTACACGAGCGAAGGGGGGTAACTGTGGCAGTGAATCTTTTTTTAACCACAAAGCCGAACCTCTCCGTCTGCTCGGTTTATACGCAAAAGGATGGAAGTTTTCCGTTTCCTCTTCACACACACAAACACGCAAACATACACGCTTTAATCCAGTTTGTACATTTCGCTGTATGTGCACCACCGAATTCGTGTTTGAGCGTGTAGTCACAGCTTCCCTGAAACAATTGTTTCAGCAGGAGAAAAATAAAACATGCAATAAAACGGAATAAAAGTTGAAATGGAAAGGTGGGGAGATCCATTACAGATCCATGACCTCTGTGAGTAGAGGCTCTCCAGCTGCCCCACATACTCATCCAACGGCCTTCCTCCTCCTCCTCCTCCTCTTCCATCTAATCCTGCCAGAGGAGTTTAATTTACTGCCCAGATTTCCCTCACACAATTTCTTTAAAAGTACATTTTATGAGACTGCAATTCCATTTCATAGGGGGCCCTGTACAGTAAATCCTATTTGCAAAGCGTCATATGCGGTCACATTAACATGACAAAAGTGCCAGTCTGCAGTACTGTGCTTTGCTCTTGCCCATATTATCACCTGCTGAAGCATTTTATAGGATACCGGAGTGCCAGCTCGTGTCCATCAGGAAAGTTGTAGCGGAGGCTGCCGAGGCATAAGTGTCGATGGAATGGGAGATAAAAGCGGCTCAGCTGCACAAACACCAGCAGACTCCTAATATGAATCAATAATATTGCAGCTCTCTCCCACCCGACCCCCCACCCCTCCCTAAAAAAACTATCTAAAGCTTAAATGTTGTTTTAGCAAACTTCGGCGCGGATCAAGGCATCAAAGTGTAGAGACGATTGAAGAAAGTGTACGTTTTAACACAGCTTTTGAAGTAAGCACTAACCTAAAAAAAAAAAAAAAAAACAACAGGAAAAACATGTGTGTACCAGACAGTTTCCTCCCATTTTCAATCAGCACCATTCTATAATCTTAAAGCTTCTGTAACTCTCCATTCTTTTCAGTGTCAGGTCTATCGTCAGTACAGGTTTTGAAGTTGTAAATCAGCGTTGACATCTTGTACCTTCAGGCAACTGCAAGAACGTGATTTAAAAAAAAATCCCCTTCAACTTGGCCAATCAAAACTTCTCTTCTCACGACGCAGCATTTAGACTCAGCCGTTCAATTTGAGCAAGTTAAATAAGCAACAAGATGCCATCCCACTCCACTGAATCTTTTGATGAGATATAATTAACCATATGCTTATTAAACAGATACCATGTGCGGCAAGGTTAGAGAGAACACAAGGTTACAAAGAATACAAGAAGAATCAAATGTGTTTGGCAGTTAATGTGCTAATTATGAGCTTTTTCTTGTTGTAACTAACAAGATTTATTAAACTTAAATGCAGTTGGAAAAGAATCACAACTATTAGGGGAATAAATAGACAAAGCAACAGCTTTGTCTATCTAACAGCAGTAGATTTTCTTCTTCTTTTTTTTTTTCTTTTCCAGGTTCCAGACAAGCAGACTGGGAGTTGTGAGCCAGAGCCATATGGTCCTGTTTCAGCAGCTCATTTCTTGTCATTAATGAGCTGTGATTGATTGGCTCATCAGCACTGCTGTATGTGTGGCACAGGTACTGAATGGAGGCTAAACAAAAAGTGTAAAAAAAAGTTGGGTGACTTCTGATCTTTTCCGTCACTGACGTAATTCTTAAGAGCCTAAACACAAAAACCTTCAAAACATGTTTGTCCAATGATTTAGACCATAAATATTTGAGTAAATATGACAATAAGAAACTTTTCACTCTCCTGTTGATAGATACCATTTAAATACAATCAAATTACAAATTTAAAGGAAGGGATTGTGTAAAGGAATAGTTGAATATTTATTGTCTCAACTTACGAGAAAATTGCTTCAACGTGAAACTCAGGCCACAGATTTTAGCTTAGCATAACGGCTGGAGGCAAAGAGGAAACATCTAGCGTAGCTCTGGTGATTTTGTGGTTTTACTCGGCCCCATGTGTATGTCACTATTTCCAGCCTGTAGGATTACTCATTATTTGTACAAACGTACATTTATGTTAAGCTAAGTGGCGGTGACAGATTCATGTCAACATTCAGAAATAAGTGACCACTCGTGGTGGTTAACACACGTTAATAGACTCTATTTATCTACAATTATACACCAATGGAATGGACATTGAGACAATTTGAGGTTCGGTATCTTACCCAACATCAAAATGTACACTGGAGATGGCGGGAATCAAACAACCGACCTCCCAATTAGTGGACAACCAGTTCTTATAGTATGTTGTCCACACAGTGTGGATATTGTGTGGACAGCATAGGAAAGATAGCCAAAATATACAGGAAGATAGTTATGTGCTGATTCACGGCCACAAGGAAAATATGATGATTTCAACAGAAACCATTGTGACTGTTTAACATGAGACACTGATTATTTGTCATAAAGAATCAATTCACCCATACATGTGAAAATACCCAGTTACGGCCTTCAAAGCTTGCAGGTTTTTTCCTTGCAAATTTGTGTTATGTTACTTTGCAAGTTACTTTCAAAGAATGCCGAGACAAACATGGCACCCTGAGACGGCAATCAAAAGTTCAAAAAGTGCTGCCTGTGCAAGTTTACAATGGTAACCTTCCACCGTGTGACAGTATTTACATAAAGGATTCAGGCTTGGTTGGAATATTAATTATTGATGTGAACCGTAATGAATGATTTATAACCGAAGCCAATCAGAAAGCTGCTGTCTCCCAGTGCCACCTGAGGGATATTATATATTTATAACTCAAGGACATGCTGTCATTGTTTGGGCCTACCTACTTACTCCTGAGTTACAATAGAGCAAAGCTTTTGTTTCCCTCTCCATTGTACTTAGCCTTCAAAGACAATTGCTATTGGCTGTTCAGCAGAAAATGCACTCAAGAGACAACTTGTAGACTCCCTTTTAAGTGTGTTCTTGCTTGGTGCACCCATACATACTGTAATGTTATCATTCACTTTCAAATAACATCAAATAAGATGTGATACTCACACGTTCACCCATGACCTTTATCTCATGTGGAGTATTTCTGGTATATATTGTCATTTTGTGAACTTTCTCTACAGGTTTAGATGTGATATATTTTTTTTATTGTTGGACAACAAGTCAAGGCCAACTTTGTTGGTGTCTGGTGGAGCTCGAGATCAGTCAAGGACAAAAAGTCACACTGGTGAGCAAAAAAGGAAAAAAAAAACAGATACAAACAACACAGAATAAAAAAACAGTCATAGTCCATTTGTATTAATCTCAATGGAAACAACGCTGTGCTCCAGAACGCATCTGGCAAAGTACCATTAATGCTGCATTTAGAAGCACTGCAATATGCAAAGTGGTTTTGATGAATGTGTTCTATTAACACAGACAGTAAAACAAGGTAATATGTTGACGTGGGCTGGATGGAAATATGTTCACTTGCGATTCGGTGACTGAGTCACTCATGGGAGTGGAGCAAAATGGTTGGGCCAAATTGATCGTCGCTCAGAATTAACCCCACTCTGATTGGTGCTATTGTAATTGGAGGTCAGGCGGGTTACTGTAATACATGACGTACAATTGATAATTAGGAGCCTTCCAATATGCAGGGTAAATTAATTCCTATGAATGAGTTCCCACAATGTGCAGGTTCATAGGTTGTTAATCAGGCTAGCCTCTTACCGTATGAGGCAAATGGCTGAAGTACACTTTGCACAGATGATTAACTCTAAACATAATTGTATGTAAATTAAGATTTGAAAAGAATGCACATTACTGAACTGTCATCCCGTAGGTGGAAATTTCTGGCTTGTTGGAAGGTTGGTATTCAGTTATTCTGCACTGGGTTGTACATCCTTTTTCTTGTTTTAAAGTTTCGATTTCACATATAACTACTCTTCTAGCTTTTTGCAGACAAAAATAATGGATGTATTTGTTTCATTTTTAATATTAAAAGGAGGACAGAATCAAAAATATTCCTCTTTCATCTCAGCAGCTGGAAAGGTGTGACGGTGTCTGTGTGATTAACAGCAACTGGAAATAAAAGAAATGTGTAAACATACTCACACTGCAGCTTACAAGCCATGGGCAGGGAGTGTGAGACGAAGGACCACACCAGCTTCCAAACAGACGGAACTTTATATGCTGTTTAATGCGCCATAGCTGACGTGCTGATTAGCTGTAGCCTGCAAACTGACGTTAGTGAGGCACTTTTCCCCAGGTGAATGCTTGCTGGGCGGTTGTTCAACAAGCTAAGGTGTGGGACAGGTGTTTGTAAGTTGGACGAGAAGATGCCTTTAGTAGAAAAAGCTGCTGTGTCATTCACATTTTTGTCACTTGGCAAACACCTTTATACATAGTGACTTCAAAGTGAAAATCAAACTATCAGGGGCAATTTGGGTTCAGTATCTTGGCCAAAGCCACTTTGACACTTTGGCACCAGAGCTGGGACTTAACCAATAAGTGTCAATTAGTGGACAACCCTTTCCAATTCCTGAGCCATAGCCGTCTCCTGTTGCTTTATGCTAATATGACACAGAATTAAGTAAAGACTACACTCTCACGAAATGGAGGCCCCAAAGCAAGAAGGTTCTGGATTCAAGTCCAAGCCAACACCTTTCTCTGTGAAATGCATATGTTCTCTCCATATCTGTATGTATTTTTTTTCCAGGTACTTCATCTTCCACCTACATTCTAAACACATGCAGGTTAGGCTGAGGATGATTCAGTGACCTGTCCTGTGTCAGTGACCCTATCATTGTCCACAGTCTGCTGGGATTGGTTCCAGCCTTGTCAAGACCTTCAACAGGATAAGCAGTACAGGAAATGGATGGATGAATAAACCACTATCAAATCAGTGCAAGATTCTACAACTTAAATCCCTTAGTTCTTTAAACAGACTGTTGTAATTGTCTTTAATTTGTTGTCGGTTTCCTGGTGGTGTAGGATTTAGTGGGATTTGTTGACTGGAAAGAAATATGAGCTTGAATCATTGTGTTTTCGTTAGCTCAGAATGAGCCATTCATCATCATTGCCAACTTTTCAGACCCCTAAATAGTCTGAGATATTCAATGATATTCTGCCACTTCCAACTTTCTTTATGAGTGATTGTTTCACAAGTAAATACAGCTGAAATCACAGCACAAGTATTGTCTTTAAATCACACATCTTGTGATTTTTGTCAGTTGACATTGCAATTTTTAAAATTAGATCTTGGAGCAACAGGTTGGAAATGGTTCAGAAGAAGTCACTTATTCATACTTGTGTTGTCTGACAGCAACAACAGAAAAAAAAACTAAATAAGAACACCTCGAGTGGGAATATGTGAGAATGAGTGGTGGGAAAAAGGCAAATAGATGTGAAGGTCTGGAAATAGTTAATGCTAATTAGTGTAGTTGACTATCTAACAACATTTAATGACTTTTCAAGCTATTTTAGCCTCCTATTCAAAGTATCCTGCCATTTTTTCTTTTTAAAAAAGGCACATTGTACTGTATTATAGATGTTGGTAAAT
This sequence comes from Polydactylus sextarius, assembly GCA_016801845.1. Classification (NCBI taxonomy): domain Eukaryota; kingdom Metazoa; phylum Chordata; class Actinopteri; family Polynemidae; genus Polydactylus; species Polydactylus sextarius. Next base: position 11,124,814 of record CM028929.1, read on the forward strand.
CTACGTATCTCTTTGCTGTACACTGACAGGATGCCCACTTCACTTTGGCGACTACACAAAGACCCACTCATTCACTGCTGCTTGTGTATTATCCTCCTACTCCCTCACACCCACACATACAGTAACCTATTGTTGAGTGCCATGCTTTTTTTGTCTTTTTTTCTTTCCCTTTTTAAAGAACTTGGTTAGTTTCATCCGGTTATGAAAGTTCAAGACGGAAATCAACACCTTCACACAGGGGTGGTATCACTCCATCTCCGTTATGATGCAGGCTTAGAATATTTTTGCTCTTTGCTTTGCTGTTGGGTTAGATTGAAGGCTTGTGTAACATCCTTATGCTCCAGTGACTTGTTCTCCAATATTACACACCAGATGGCCTTAGCTGCTAGTGAGAAGAAAGCATAAGCACTGAGATGACACACTAAGACATCAATCCATCAATCTCTTTCAGGAGGTTTCTATCCCATTCATAAATCAATAATTCTCCATCATCCATAGTCACAGAGCAAACTGCAACCCTGCATGATTTTCAGCATACAGTGGAGTTCAAAGGCTTTGCATATTTGTGAGAATTATGCAAGCTACTCCGTCTCATGGCTAAGCCTCAGTCTCATGATGCTGCTCGAACCTATTCTAAAGGATCCTGCCTGAAGTGGAGGGAACAAGGGGAGGGGTGTTATTTGAAGTGGCTTTGGCAGCGGCGGCAGCAGCAGAAGCTAGGTACCCACTTCAGGAGATAGGGCGCACCCCCATTGTTGGAAAGAGCGGCCAACGGTTCTTGCTCCGTTTTGTCTGGACACGCCGCCGACACGATTTGGCTCCTTCACCCCGTTTCTCATTTCAGTCGGCTAACGGGCGTTTATGTCCGCGTGGCAAAATGACAAGCTGTTAAAGTGGACATAACAGGGGGAAAAAAAAAGAAAGAAAGAAAAAGATGAGTGAAAGTGTGCAGGAATAAAGTTTGAGAAAGTGCAAGATGCAAGAGTGCTTCATCAAAGTGCATGTACTGTGTGTGCGACACTCACAAATTGGATAATTACGAGTAAAGCCGGCATGGAAACACCAAATGTTACATAGAGTTAGGCTTAACATGATCACAGGCAATTCATGAGGATCTAAGCACAACTGCGTAGCTTTATAATTAGCATAAAGGCTCTATTTTAACATAATCAAATGGGCGACGCTTCCTCCTGTGTTTCATCTGTGTGTCATTGCATTTTTAATCATACAATTCAGTTTTAATTGCAATGTGATGTGCAGAGGTTTGTTTTTTTTTTTTTTTTTTTTTTTTGTTAAATTCCATTTGGTGTCTGAAAAAGAGAAATTAACTTTTTAGGAGGGTTGGGAGGTGGGGAGACTATCATGGGATGGTCATGACAGCAGGATTATTAGGAGAAATTGTCAATTGATATGATCATAGCGATGAGTTTGGCAGCAGTGCTATTATTGTCACACGTAAATGCAACGAAATGAACACATTTGCATTGTAATGTGTCCAGTACCCCTGATAATGCTCAACTGAAGTACCATTAGGCTTAGTATTGGCCCTCCTTTAAAAACACTGTGGATTATCATGGTTTACAGAGCTGCTGTCTGCCCCCCTTTCCCTGGCATATGTTATCTGCAGTCGCAGCTGCATGGCACCAAGTACAGAATATCCCCCATCTGCTGATCCAGTCATGCACTCCTTTATTTCCATGCCTCTCATTCTCCAAAGCCCACCTGACGGGCCCAGCAGAGGGGCTAACCTGCTATGAACATGGCTGCTTCACAGCGTTTGGCAAGAAACAAACCCTTTTTCCATTTCTGGAAGGGGCTGCGCTGTACTGATGTGCCATGCAATCTGCGTGGACTGGCTGATGGTCGCACTTAGTTCCACTCTTTCTTTTTTTTCTTTTTTTTGCCAACATGAACAGCCCCTATTGGAACTGCTTTAGATTGTTCCATTGCCAGTGTTCCCGCTATCCCTTGAATTGAATGACCATGAGGGTATTGAGCCAAAATTACCAGTGCTGCCACTTTTGGAAATACGCAAATTAGTTACTCTATTGTTGAATCCGACATCCACTGCAAGTGAATGAGAATTTTTCATCTGCATGTCACTGGCTGCATATTTCTGGTATTTGTATCTTTATGTTAGCGACCAACTGACAGATGGACAGACAGAAGCGTCACACTCATCATCAATCAAAAGCGTGCGTAAACATGTTGTATCTCATGCCACTTTTGAGATTGTTCTGAATATTTTCTTCTCTTTCATCATCATCACGGCATAATTGTCTGAATATGCAGAATCCCTGTTATTTTCTAATTGGTGCTACTACCCAAAAGGGGAATTTTAACACAATATTGCTGATTAGCAACGCAGAAAATCACAATTTGCAATTACGCTGTATTGAAAAATTATAGGCACCGTAACACATGTCAGATGCGGTTGGTTGCTTTCATGTACTGTACGTTTAAAAATAGAGCAATTGTTGTTGTGTCCCATTTCAGAGACTTTCTTGTTAAAAATGAAACGTGCAGCAAAATGTTACAACTTAAGGAAGATAAAAGAGCTGCTATTCCTGTTTGATTTACTAACTTTGTTTCGCAGAACTAAATGCACAGCATAGACAAAAAAAAAGAAAAAAAAAACTTACTGCAAGTGAAACTAAAAGGGAACATGGGGGACCTATGGCAAACAGGAAGTTATTGTGTTTTTTGCCTGATTAATCAAGCCTGTATTCAGACTCAGATATTGTTAGCATTGTTTAACAGGAAACAATATACTTGTAAAGCATGTACAGGGGTGGGTGGAAGGGTCAGCAGGGGGAAAAGGGAAGTGGTAAGAGACATAGAGTGAGTGAAGTGGAAGAAGAAGTTAAAAGAGGATGGTCCTGGATGTCTGCAGAGAAGCTAGAGCCTTTGGGGACCAAGTGTATACAAGGTAGCAATTATACTTGATGAAGTGCTTCCCTCTGCAGCCCCCTTCAGCAGTCATTTCCCACTAGTGTGCACCACGCCAGAGCCACATACATCTTCCTGTTGCAAAAGATCTCATTAACAACCAGTAGATGGGACGTCACTTATCTTTATCAAACATATGCATAAGTGCCCCCTCATGATTTTCTTCTCCCACAACTCTCCCCACCCTCCCCAGACCCGAGACACGTTGTCTTAAAGTAAAATCAGCTTCATTTTGCAGAAGGCAGATGTGAGGTTTGTCCACTGAAACGGAACAACTTTTCTCCATTACTAAGCAAATGACAGGGTTTTCTATTTCTCCAGCAAAGGCGGGTGCAGGGGGGATAAGGGTGTTGGGGGGATCAATGACACTGTAATGGGCATAATTAGCACTATAAAGTCGAAGCAAGAGCCATGAGAATATGGAAATGAATGCTGATTTCAATGTCGTAAATTACTCCTCGAAGCATATTCCTATTACATGTTCCAACAAAACCTGTTAAGTAGGTTAAGTGTCCTTTATTTTGGAGACTGGGGTTTAGCGAGATTAGTTTTTTTCCTATGGTGAATGGAGTCTGATTTAGAAACTCAGAAAATGGTCCCATTTCACTAAACAATAGGAGGTCAATTCACTCACTCGCATACATACAAAAAAAAGCCCAATAACACCACACTAGCAAGTGAAAAATGAAAATAAAAGTGTATCTGACTCACAGCCAAATCAATCAAAAAACTTTTTCCCCCTCGCTACATATGAAATCCTACATATACAGTTTCAATCTTCTGAAACTATATAAGCTCACATCCTTGTGTAGAAGTTATTCAACATATTCAAAACTTGAAAAAATTAAGATAAACAGCCTCTGCCACTTGTCCAGTTCCATGCAAAGTTCTTCAAACTTTTACACTTTCTCAATTACAGATACCATGTGTTGGTTAAGGACATTTTCCAGTGTGCCGAATCAATTATCATGGATGATATAAGAGACTCACAGAATATCACCATAAACGTAAACAAAGCTCTCAGCTGCTCAAAAGTAATTACAATTTTGTCACCTGTGCTCTTATTCAAGCATCGTGCAGTCTTTCATGTTTTTTGACATTGACTATTGAAAATTCAGGTGGAATAAGTATGCAGCATATTCATAAGCCATGAATGTACCTTTGCACTAAAAATCAAATAAAACATGTAGATTAGTGACCATTAAAGATACTGGAAGGCAGATTTTGGCTGTGGGCAGAGCTAGGCTAGGCTAAATGTTTTCAGTCTGTAAGCTAAGCTAGCCTCCTGCCTACTTTTACCTTCATATTTAGTGGAAATATAATGTAGTGTGTAGTATGAATCTTCTCATCTAACTCTCAGCCAGGAAAGAATAGGTCACTCTTTATAAACCTTTCCCACACTTATTATTTATTTCTTAGAATAGAAATCACTTTTTTACTGCACAAATAAATAAACTCTAAAACAAAACAAAAAAAAAAAATCCTGCAATGTAATGAAGATTCCCACAATATAAATTTACATAAAGTAGCCACAAAAAACACAATGTATCAAAGCTGCGAGAGGTGAAGCATGATATGCCGAGGGATCACACTGTATTTCCCAAAAAATCTAACTGTTCTCTTAACATTATCAATTAATCATATTGACAGAGAAAGCACAGCGAGCCAGAAAATGCAAGAAGGATGACATTTTCTCGAGCCTAATGCAAAAAACAATGTGAAAGACAAATTGTGCTCTAAATAATACCCGTTTATGGACAGTGTGTCACTTTTAGTTCTTATTTATAAGTGCTCTGATATAGCCTGTAACTGTAGAATGGTGCAGGTTCTGTGAAATGTTGGCATGCTGCTTTTTCTCCATCTAAAATACCAAACACTTCTGTGAGAAACCTAATCATACAGCTTTCATCTCCTCCAGTTACTACCCAGACCTCTTCTTCATCTGCCTGTCTCCTTTTCTCTGTCGTTTCCATTCCATCCACCGCTCCTCTCGTCTCTTGTCACTCACATGCTCCTACTACAAAGGTGCCCAGATGCCTCAAATCTCCAGCACTGATCTCCTCCAGCAAAAAGGGTGACCCACGTGGGATCTGCCTCACTAATCACTGCCTAAAACCACTCTGGGCTCACAGGCCGAGAGATAAAGACAGCCGCGAGCTTTACTCAGCTTTAGCAGGCCTCAGCGGCTGTCTCTGGCGGGACTGACAAGCAAGACTGTTTCTGAGATGAAAAATCGCCGGCGGCCAGCCTACTGCGGGCTCCTTTTCCATCTCTTTTTTTTTTTTTTTTTTTTTTTTTTTAAAAGTTCCACCACAATCTGTCGGACAAGCACAAAGGAATGTCACCTCTGAGCTGGTGTGACGCACGCAGCATACCACGTTACTGCGTTGCTCGGTCCACATGCATAATAATTGTTATTTCATTGTTTTTTAATGTTTATTATCATTGTTTTTTCTCTGTCTTTTTTTTTTTTGCCTCCCTCTAATTCTCAAGAGGTATTTGTGTGATAAACGATGAACAGCAAAGCCTAGAGAGCGAGCTTCGCATGGTTGCACCGAATCCACAATTAGCCATTTCATTAGCATCCATTAACATTTCATTTTATTGTGTATATGGGAGCAACGGTAGAGAAGGTGAGGGCAGATGCTGCATTTTCCCGCTGACCCGTAAATATACGTGAATGCACTTCAGTGGCACGCTAATAGCAGCTCTTGTTTATGCATATGATGATTGAACATAGCCAAGTGGGTGATGTTAACTACTGACTAAGTTTCAGAAAGAGTTGGGACTCCAAAGATTGAGCTGGTGACAATAGATCCAACTGAAAAAAAAAAAAAAAAAAAAAAAAAACTTCTAACAATTTAACAAAACTTCAGCTTTAGGAGGTCAGCTACTTTTTGATTTAGGCTTAGTCTTGCTCACAAGATCAAAAGTGCATGTTAGTTTTAGTCTTATTTAGTCAAACTTTGTCAAATGATTTTTATATTTATAACAAAATCTTTTTTATTTTGGTCTTGTCTTAGTAAATAATGGGGAAAAAAATCCACAACCAGTTTCTTCTAGTCAACTTGTTTTTTTTTTTTTCAAATAAGATTTCAGTCAACTGATATTAAGCTAAAAGAAGAAAATCAAAATGAAAATATGCCACAAAATGACAGGTTGCATGATTAAGATTGCAGCTTTGCA